>JARHVA010005045.1:402500-777500 GCA_037957365.1 Torreya grandis | reverse complement strand
CTTTTTCTTCCAATTATTTTGAACTTTTTTCTTCTTTCTTATTTGTTCATGATGTATGAACCCAAGTGGCTCATTCTTCACTTCAAATTTTTCAATGAATTATAATATGCGGGACTCTATTTTTCTTCTTCAAAACATGCACATGCAAAACTAAAAACATGGTTATATTTAAAAATTTGAGGCTTTGTTGCCTCTCTATTTACATCTTCACTTGAAAGATTTATTAGCTATATGGAAACTTATTTGATATATTTCTCATCTCCTATGAGGATTGGATCTTTTGATTCTATCATGATTTGTTTCCAAATCATATCCTCTTCTCCAATATACTTTATCATCTTTTTATTTGTAGCTCTACATTTTCCTTCATAAGGTACTAGAACTTGTTGCATAGTTTGAATCAAAACTTGTTTGTTTCCAACTTGTGTCAATGGAGACACATTTTCCTACTACAATTCAATCTCAACAAGAACTTTATCAAGTGCTTCATTATTTTTTCCCATGAGCTTATCTAATAATTTAATTGTTTCTTTATACAATTCATCTTCATATATGGACATATAATTACATTCTTCATAAAAAAATAACATTAAAATAAAAAATTTGAGGCCATTTTACTTCTTCAACTTCTCTTTGATTCAATTCAACTTCATTCATGCCTTCAATGAGGAATTTATCTTTTTTAATATCTTATTATCCAACCATATCTTCTCTTTTTGGATAAAAAATCTTTGCATCACCACATATAGTGGTCTAATCAACATTTTATTCAATTTAAGCATGATGTTCATGTTTATCTCCTTCCATGTTTTCAAGTTTTATGCCCTCAACATGGGATTCTCCTTCATCTTCCTTTGTACCTACATACACACATGACAATAAATCATTAGATTTAAACATTTTAGGCTTGTTTGCCTCTTTATTTTCCTCCTTGGATAGCTTGGCTATGGTTTTCAACTATTTTCTCAATTAGCTAGCTTCTTGTTGCCTTCTTCTTTCACAAATCTCTTTGAGAGGCCACTGTGCTATCTTATTGACTCTTAAAATAAATTTTTGTATTTATTTATCTAAGACTTGCTCTAAACTTTCTAAGATCACTCTCATCTTAGCTATCTCTCTTTCCATATCTATCTCTCCTATCTTAACTTCACTCTTCATCCTCTTGTATCATCTTTCTTGAACTAATCCCTTCATATTATCTTTACTCTTTTATCATTTCCATAAGCCTACTTGGACCTATTTCCCTTATCAAGTCTATTTTACTCTATTATCTAGTACCTCACCTAGGCTCTTCTTCTCTTACCTAGTGTTTTTGTAATTTACCAGTCCTTACTTTGGACCTATCAACTTTTTAAAGCTCTCCTTGAGCTTAACTTTAGGATTTCAATATCTCTCCCTATTATTTCAATCCTTAATAGCTTATAAGGGCTTTGACATAATATTTTTCCTTTTAAGGTTTTATAAACCTTCATATCTGCCTCGCATTCCTTTCCTTCTTGTAAATAACCTGTATTCAATAACTCACCATCAATGTGGCATAAACAAGTTTGAAATAATAATATTCAAAACACTGGTATTAATTGTAGAGCTGTGCTCTAATACTAAAAATTTGATGTAAGAACTAGGACCAAATACACCATTTCATGATTTCATTTAATTTATCCAAAATGATGTGAAATATATACTTTGTATTTTACTATTTATGATAAATTTTTAAATTGTTATCCATTCCCACTAATCCTCATATAAATTGATCAAATACTCATTATTAACCAAAGGAATCAGTTACACAAAACCCCTCTTTAATTTGAAATTAATAAATGAGATCTTTGAGTACCCCTTATTTTATTCTTTTTAATATCAAACAAGGTTTCTCAATCTTTTACCACTTCATAAATATAGTATAATAATGAATCTAACTCCTCAAACTTGATCAAAAACTTACACTTTGGTGCTATCATGTCTCAATGAGTTATGTAATGATTTAAATTAGATTCACCTAGCTTTGTCATATGATAATAATAGTCAACATCCTCTAGTGATCTCACAATATTAATATATTTGTATGTAAAATAAACTACAATTCTTCATTTCCTCTTTATACTTTCACTGAAACACCTTTTGAATGTTGTTATGTCATTATTTTACTCAGCTTCCCAAATCAATGATTAAATATCTCTAAATAAAATATTGAGCTTGATTTTATATATTTCTATTGAACATTTCTACTCCTAAATACAATCTTGATCATTAAAATTATCAAGTTTGATATTCAATATTTCACAGTCTCACTACCTGCTACAATCATTATATACACATATAAGACAAATCATTCCACTTTTATTCTTTTATCTACCAAATTTTGTCCTTCTTCCCTTAAAAAATTGCTTTTGTAATAAATTACTAGAATCATTCACACATACAACATCAAATTAACTTAGGATAAACACCTGTATGAATTTTGATTTTAGTAATGTCTAATGGTGTATTGGTCTTTAAAAACCAATTTATATACCAAATTTATATGTGTATTACTATGCTCCAGGACCAATTTGAATATATAGATTAGGCTCTTTATCTTCAATAAGTTATTGCCTCAACCAAAAGATCAACTTCATCAAATGCTCAACAATTCATATAAATAGCTACATGTATTTAATTTTATCAACTCACATCATTTATTTGTCTTTAAATGATAAAATTTTTAAAATAAAATAATTAATGGATTTTCCTAAAAATAATTCCATTTACTCACTCTAATAGATCTCCATTGAATGTGAAAACCATATTCAAATACCAACGACTTGAGTAAAATAAATCAATAGTAAATACTTTGGAATGAACTCTGCTAATACTTAGTATCTTTATAATTCCACACAAAATAAAAAGAACATCAATGTAGCCTCATTCTACTCCCAGTTACTAGTTATGTTCCATGTACTATACTTTATTTATTCTTCGCTCAATCATAATAATTTGAAATCACAATTATATAACCATATAAAACTATACCAAAATAACTCAAAATATAATATTCACATAATTTTCATAACCTTTTGTTTACATACCAGATTTTTTAATCAATCTCTAAGATATACAAACCCAACATCATTTTATAGATCATTTTACATAGTATTATTCATAAAAGGCAATCCTAAAGGATTTTTTTATTCCTCCTCCATTCGCACTCCTTATCCACTCTTCTACCTCTTCTATATAGGCTTACCAGTCTACAATCCACAATGTATAACTTGATTTTATTTTTGTCTCATAGCTTGATTTAGCTCCTCTTATGCTTTTAATCTTATCTTTTTTAGCCATAATACTAAATTTAGTCTCTCTTGATTCCTTTCACTTATGTCTTCTTAGGCTTAGTTTAGCCTCTTTCTCAACATAGAAAATACCCCTCAAAATGGGTTTTACATTAAATAATAGTAAAATGACATTTAAATGATGGAAATAGGCATTAGGAATATTTTCCCATGAGGCTTAGGTCATACAAAAACTTCATACCTAGTTTCAGAATTCAAATCCCTTAGTTTGGTAGGAAACCAAAATATGAGACTATATAAGACACAAATAAAATTAATACTTTAAAATGGAATTTTATAATCTAATATGACCATTATAATTTACAATGGAGCCTGACATGGCTCCTTATTATTTGAACTTCTTTGAATAAATATGCACAACTTAGTCGATGCTCCTACATCAATAATGCAACTTCAAGGCTGAAGATCTTGGCAATGCAGTAAAGAAAGATAATTTGGTGACCTCTAAGAACATATGTACTATATATATGGTGAATTACATGGATAACCCCATAATTATTTTAAATCAATAATGCGTTGGGCCCTAAAAAATAACATCCCTAAATTTTAGGTGAATGGGCCATATGTCATACTCAAAAAAATTGCCAATTTCATATTCCACAAACTAGAATATTCATGAATTAACAAATATTCACCACTAAAATTTACCTTTCATCACCTCAACCTAATTACACTTCTTTTTTTTACACTTGCAGGTCATCTATCATGGTAAGCCTTATTAGATTTTTAACCTTACAAAACCTATTTGTCAATCTTCCACTCATTTATAAAGGTCAAATAAATGCACACATACTTTATTTTATCTATTACAAGTGATCATTCCCTAATTTATATTTTTTTTAAAAATGAAAAAATCACCCAATAGGGTCAATATCAAGGAGCATTCCTATCTATATTTAGCATTGTTGTCATTTCACAACCTCGTATCTAGATTTCGGGTATATTTTAGGTTCGTTATTATTATTTTACTTTTGTATATTATTTTATTCAAAAAAATAAATCAAATGAATAAACATTATGAATTTTTTATTTCATTTTCATAGTTAGTCTTATTTACAATAATTCCATTTTGTCTATTTCAGTCATTTAATTTCAATATGTTTTACAAAGTATATTTATAACACCTTGTTTTATTCTATTCTATTTATCATAATTAGGGTTAATTAATTTCTTATTTTAAATTAAACTAAAACATTTGGTGAATCAATTTATTATTTGATCATTTAAAAAACCTAATTTTTCCTAGTGTTCCAACCTTCTTGGATTTCAATTTTTTTCCATTTTATTTTTAATTATTATTTATTAATATATTTACCATGTTGATATTTATAGTATCCTTCCTTTTAGTATTTTACATTGTTTCCTCTATTTATTCCTTTTCTAAAAATATATGTCTATACATGATAAATAATACTTGCTTCAAATTTTTCACAAAATAACTCATTCACAAGATAATATGCAAGTATCATTAACATCATTTTTTTGTAAAATCAAGACTAATGTATGAACAAGAGTAATTATACATTTAGAATGTTTTATATATTACTCATATTAAACCTTAAATGTTAGTTACTTTTCATTGCTATAATGTTTAACCATGATTTTTACCAGTACAACTAGATGATAAAGGGCATATATGACACCTTTCATTGTTTCTCCAAAACTTTAAGGTTGTGATATTCACCATCTTAGTGTCACCATTGACCCATGGCTTATCTTGTATTATAAATTCCATGTTTTTATAACTAATTAGATAGGCCATCACATTATGGAGGTATACATGTTCCTCCTCAACCCCTTCCTCCTCTTGCAAGATAAACAAATTGATCTCAAGAGTGTGATATTATAGACCAAATAAATAATGCCCACAAAATATTTATTTTTTTTAATTTACTAAAGAGCTCATCATATTAATAAATACATAATTTATGCTTCATTAAATGATAATACTGTTCTTAATTATATGAAACCTACTTATTCTACTTCCATCATGAATGATTTTAAGGATACTAAGCCAAAGTTTACTTTTTAAAATTAAAAGTTTCCAACATATAATTTAATTACAAAAAATCTCCCATCATTCATTAAATTAATAATGAAAAGTAAATAAATTGAGTATTGATTGACTTTGGGTTAGGATTAAACATTTAATTAGTAATTTATTACAACAATTAGGTATTAACATTGGTATTATTCAACAAATAGATCAAATTATTAAAGTATTTGATGGTTCTTCAAGGCATGTTTAATGATTGATGAATTTATAGATAGCATTGGGAAAACAAATAGTATCTACCCTATTTCATGTTATACTTGAAAATTTTCATTAAAATTTACTATTGGGGAGACCTTAGATACACATGATGCTAGCAGTACCATATACATTATATAATTGTCTAAAATTCATGCATGAAGGATACTCCAATGAATTTCCTATAGATAATATCCCTTTTTTTAATTATGGGATTCAAACATATCAATAATAGTTGGATTATTCAGTCATCATCCCTCCTCCAATTATTCCTTGGGATCAAAAATTCACATATGAAATTGTAGATTCAAGTACTAAAAAAAATCAAATAGATTAATAAAAACTATAAAAATAACAATAATAAATATATCAAATGTAAAAATAACTTAAGCAATTAAACAAAATATAAGAAACATAAAATGAACTTTAAAGATTAAAATAAGGAAAATATATTGCATAAATAATGTCCACTCTTTATAAATTCTAAAACAAAATAAATTGGGAGAGACAAGATGCAAATATAACAAATAGGACAATAAGTGGAACAATAATGTATCAAAGAATAACATCAAGATAAGAGGAACCAATAAGAGTCTATAACTAATTTTAATTTATTGGTTAACTCAAAATTTCAATATGGAAATGTTTATGATTATTATGATAATGGTGATAATGAATCCCACATTGATAATATGATATATGATCAGATATGCAAGTTAAACTTCATTCCATTGAATGAATATTTATCTCATACTTTGTTAACATCTATTACTCAAATATTATATAGTGATGATTCAAAGTAAGTTAATATAAATAAAATATATTCAAAAGATAAATAGATATTAAAGATTATTGAAGATTTTAACGATACAAATATGGTTTCTAATGATTCAAGCATAATGGAACAAGTGAAAAGAGGCAATTTACAAACTAAATAAATTGAAAATAAATAATTACAAAAGAAAAAATTATAGAAAGAATTTTAACAAAAATACAAGAAGAGTAATTAAAAAGAGGTACATCATTAAAATAAAAGTTACATGGAAATATATTTAAGAATTATTTTTTAATAAAAGAGTTCTAAAATAAATATAAGGTTACAAGTGAGATTTGAAAGGATGTAACTAAAAAAATCATTCATCATATATAGATCCTTTATTTCTTAAGCCTCTTATATATGAAATAAATGTATTAATGTTGAAATTTCATCATTTTGTGATGTTAATATTTGTATCAAGACACTAATTCAATATTTTGGATATGATTGTCAACACTAGGGCAAAAATTTATTGAGTTGGATGATGATCTACGAGTTATTCTTGGATTAAAAAATACGCTCTCTTATATCTATTATGGACCCTACATTAGATGAATGTAATTAAAATATCATGTATGAGAGAAATGGTGGAAACATTGGGTGAATGTCACACTTGAGCATGAAATCATAATGGTTATAATTTCAAGACAAAATAAAACCATAAATCAAGAATAGAAAAAGGAAAGGATTTATTCAGCTAATATTCAATCAAAGGTATATTTTTCACAAAAATCCATCCACTTACCACTTTTCACAGTTTTCTATGACCATCATACTTATATAATCATTGGGTAGCATGTTTTAGTTCCAAATATTCTAAAAATTTTAAAAAAAAAAAAAAATGTAAAAAACTAAAAAAATTATTGTGAATAACTTATTAATAGTTGTATAAAATTCTTATATTTTATTACATGTGTGATTGATTCATAAATTATTATAATAACTTGGATTCTATTGACTTGTCTTTTTTGGCTCTTCTATTTCTCTTTCTAGTTCTAGACATTTTAAAATAGTGATCAAATATTACCAAAGCATGTCATTTATCTCTCTATTTTCATAGTCTCCACTAACACATTATCATTTTACTCTATAACATAATCAAACAATACAAGATAAAACAAACTTCAACTACTATCCCAATTGGTCAATCCTATCATTTATCAATCTCTTCTCAAAAATCATAGTTTAAACACATATATCCTTAAATCTTCAATTTTTTATATTTTTCACTTAGTTTTAGTAATTAACCCACTATTTTTCATGCCAAATCATTATTTTTCAAACCTATAGTGTGTATACATATGACATATTTTTAAAATTGTACATTTGATAACATGAAGATGTATAATTTATCCTCTACATACATTTTTAGCATCTTACAAATTCATTAAACTTACAATTCACATTCAATGGGGCATATTGTTTATGTTTGTCCATAAAATCCTTTATAATACATATTTAATATTAATACATGTTTTGAAATGTTCATATATTTTTAATTAATTATATTTTTGACACCATAATTCATTCTAGTTTCTATTGTTGTTTGTTTTGATAATGCAAAAATACATAAATAATTATTTAAAAAAGAAAAAACATTTAAAATATTATTAAAAATATAAAAATATGACTTTGGCATGATTATCAATCTAGTTTACATTTTTTCAATGTGGTATTTATATCAGATTAGTAGATAGTATATTATTTCTATATCACACAGATTTTTTAAGTATTTATGATTGTTGTCCAAGACATACAAGATTTTACAAGGATTAAGTTGTTGGAATTAAATATACCTAGTAACCTTATTAAACTAGGGGAATATTATCCACAATTGATATTATGCATAGGTGTTATCATTCTATGACACCTATGTTATTGATTTTTATACTATTTATTAATGTCTTACTAATATTTCTATCCTACATAGTATACACAAAAGTCTTATTTTCATGGGTATGATCAAATTACATATGCATATTTTATACTACCTTTATAATTATATGTTCCATTTATGTTAATTATAAATAGTATATTACATATTTATTATCTATTATGTTGGTTTTTCCCCCTTATATGAAAAAACTTGATTGGTGAATCTATATGAGAACTTGTGCATTGTGCATGAAATTTTAAACATATCCATTAATTTTTTCCCTTGGACATATGTTTTGTGATACACTTTAAAATGTCCTTTAATTTTTTAATTACTCATGTCTATTATTTTTGAAATATTCTACTTCTTGATAGTTGAACATGTCCCTTATATGTGGGCCTTAGTCTTATTGTTTGAAATTGGTATTAATGTGTTTGTTGTGTGTGTTCTTGTTGAGTTTGATAAGTTCCATGATCCATATAATGAAATAATTTAATAATTTTACAATCTTCATTTATACATTATATAGGCCTTGCCTCATGAGTTACATGTATATTTCAAATCTTAAAATTCTAACACACTTTTTACATGTGCTAAATTTGTCAATGATGACATATTTACTATAAATGTTTGATATGAAATTCTCCTTTGAGATGATTGAATTTCATGCTAAATTTTATAACCTCAAAATGGGACCATTTTATTGGGCTTATTATGCATGAGATAATATTGTTTTCAAATATTAAAAATTATTTTTGGCACAAGTATAGTTTTATAAGCTTAAAAATGTTTAAAAAATTAGTATTAACACATATCATGGTGGGATATGCCATGAATATATACTCATTTTAATATAAATGTTACAATACCCCCAATTTAATTTTTTTGAAAAAATATTACAATGATCATATAAATATATTTTTCAATTCTATAATTATAATGGGGTCATGATACAGATTCATAATACACTTTCAATTATATTTTATTATCTATGGACATGGTATGTTCATCAATGTGATCCATTCTATTTTTATCACAATTTCAATAAAAAAATGACAATTGAAACTAAAATCCATTTTAAATGGTTGATTTAATTTAGGTTAATAGTTCATAATTTTGAGATTATTGTGCACTCCAACATATGTGTATGAATCCATTTTGTATTTCAACTCATTTGAAGTCTTTGAGTTACAAATACCAATAGATATAAATTGAGTTATAAGCATCCATAAATGGGTATTATTTATATTCTAAACATGAAAATTCATGTTGGGATTTGGTTATCCCCAATATTCTCCAATGGTTTATCCAAGGAACCATCTTCTCTAAGTGTTTCATGAAGAGGCACTAATCGCCCAATGCTTCAAGGAAGAATAGTCATCAAGCAAAGTCACAAATAGAAACATTGGGTTTACACATATAGGTGTATACATTACATAATATTATTTAAAATTAAATTTTTTAATGTTTAATAAAATTTCAAATTTTCAAAACATCGATCAATCTTCAAAATTTCAAAATTTGAAGCATTTTCCAAAGTTAAAATTCAAGCTTTTCAAATTTTAATTTTGAAAATAACAAAGTAAATTATTCATGTGTTTTTTAGGGTTTTATAAATCATAAGTTTCCTTGAATTATTGAAGTAATATCTCAAATACAAATTGGTTATTACACACTAAGGTATAACTTTCCATTAATATAGAAATTTAATTTCTAGACTAAATGGGAGGGATGTAGTAACCTAAATTTGGTCACAAATATTTCATCATGTCAGTTTTAATATTTTTTATCTTTAATTAAATTAATTAATTAATTAATAACTATTTTTACACTTTACCCTATCCTAATCATAGGAGAGGACCTATTTTTATCTTAATACCATCATTTATTTCATATATAAATGTTTTGATTGCTAAAAACACCATTATGTATTTTTATGGCTTAACCTAGATCTAAAGCCTAACACTTTTCCCTAGAGATAATAAAACCCAATATGTACAATTATGGTAAGCATTATTGTCTCTATGGAATGATTTTGTCCTTCTCCAAAAAATGGTTATATTTTCAAATTAAACTTCCCTTAGGCCATCTTCTATTTTTTTAGGCTTCCTAGCATGTGGTAATCCCTTTTTAAATTCTATAAAGGCACACTCAAGTAACTTATTACTTCACTTATAATTTTTAATACAAATTATTATTTACATAAGTGCACATTGAGAAAAAGTTCCATATCTTCCCAATTCATAGTTTATGGTAAGCATTATTGTCTCTATGGAATGATTTTGTCCTTCTCCAAACAATGGTTATATTTTCAAATTAAACTTCCCTTAGGCCATCTTATATGTTTTTAGGATTCCTAACATGTGGTAATCCCTTTTTAAATTATATAAAGGCACACTCAAGTAACTTATTACTTCACTTATAATTTTTAATACAAATTATTATTTACATAAGTGCACATTGAGCAAAAGTTCCATATCTTCCCAATTCATAGTTTAAGAATTTTGAGTAGTCCTTAGCCAAGCCACAAGCCTATTTTTGATTATATATGCAATAATATAGTCAAAGGAACAAAATATAACACATCATTCTAGGTGGGAAAACTACATTGGGATTGATTTCCCTCATAGTATTAGATATGTAGGAAGTGTTTAGTCATAGTGGGGGTGATTGGGTTCAACTCATCCCAAATACACTCCTTTTTCTAATTTTAGGTATTCTAATCATTACAAGCCCTATTGGGTTTTAACCTTCCAAAAAATATATTTTTAATCTTTCACACAATTTGAAAGGTCAATTCAACACACAAAAACTTGATTTCAATTGTCACAAGTGATCTCACCCTAATTTATATTTTTATACAAAAGGAAAAAATTTCCCAATAGGTTCAATATTTGGGATCATTATTATCCTTAACATTATTTTCCTTACATAGCCTCAAATCCAATTTTTTTTATATCATAGGTTTACTCATATTTTACAATTTTTTATCTTTTTAGTCAACACAATCAATTAAGCAAAAAAACACAATTAAGTTTATCTTTTATTTTCATAGTTAGTCTTATTTGTAATCATTTAATTTCATCTATTACAAACATTGAGTTTCAATCTATTGTTCAAAAGTGCATTTAAAACATATTGATTTATTCTATTATATTTATCATAATCAAGGTTAACTCACATATTAATTTAAATTTAGATAAAATATGTATCATATGACAAAGATAAAGGACGTGATTTTTTTTATGAATGTTTTTGTATTTTTACAATTTTATAGTGTAATAACATAAGAACATATGTATAATATGTCATTGTAATGATGTATCAATGAATCACTATAATTAGGTGATAATTATTAGTGTATAAACTAACCTAAACTATAATTTCATAGTCATGAATAGTCCAATGTGACACACCACGTGTCGAATATAAAATATAATAGGTGAGTAGGAACCTAAATTTCATGACCACAATTATTTTTAGAACACAACTGAATAAAATAATAGAATAGTTCACTTATAGTTTAGCATAGAAACACACAATGAGATCCATAACTATGTTATAGCTAACACAACAACTAGACTAAGTACATAAACTGTCAAATTATTGTTTAGGAATTAAGTTTTAACCACCCAGTAATTAGATAGAAATGGGTTAACATAGTCATACCCACTCACCTCTATCCATGCATTACATTGCAGCCTTGCTAATGGATTTTTATTGACTTGTGCCCTTATTCGAGTACCTATATAGTCTTTAATATAGTTGGTACCTCAAGATTAGTATCAACAAATTCCAAATACAAAGGTAGAGAACATTTAGATTCAATAGAAGAAAAATCATACTAATTTTTACTAAGTATCATTCATCACAATCACAACTAATAAACACAGGTCAAGGGAAAAAGACCATTTCCAAAATAAATGAAAAGTATTTAAACACCTTTTCAAATCACTATCAAATAATTTAAGGAGTTAGACATGTTAGATATAGTAGGTACTCAATCTTCTATGGATGTTTCAACAACCATGCCTAAGTTTTTCTCAGTAACATCTCACCATTTACAAGAAGGGTATAAGTTTAGGACTAGCTTGTCTAAGAATCATTAATGTCTTAGAATATATATAATATTCCCATTTTAACCTAATCTAAGATATTAGTTCAAGTATTCCTAATTCTTACTTATATGTTATATATTATTAAGCCTTAATTCTAAGATAAAATCTTATTATTACAATATAAGTTCATGATATTGCTCATCAATTAAGAATAATAAACTATTAATAGAATATTTAATGATCTATTCCAAACATAGAGCACTTATTCCTTAATCATAAGATGGTTAGATGGGATTAGCCATGTTAATAAGAGCTTAAAAATTAAGTACATTATTATCAATGTATATAACATAAGACTAACTAAATACTAATGTTATTTAGTTATAATTAACTGATTTAGGAACTACCCATGTAGCCATGTATAAGTACTTTTTGAGTGATATGAAATAATTATCCTTAGGTAGTTAACTTTATATTAAATACTAGGTAATTATTCTTATATAAAATTTATTTCACAAACATAAAGTTATTGAAAATTCTCATGAGACATTGAACTCAAATTAATTCCTTATTTTTACCATTTTAGTTATCAATAATTTATTTAAACAACTACAAGGTTATAGTCTGTATATTAATGAAGTGTCAATACTTCAATTCATTCATCCATGTAATCAATAAGATTCAAAATCTACAAGAATTTAAAAAGTTCATATAAATATAACTTTCAACTTCATCCAATATAATAGATAACAAAAGTAAACCCATTCAATGATTATTATTACCTGGTGTAAGTAAGCTTGTGATTAAATAGGTGAAAATAAGTAATTTTGACATATGTAACATTATGTCTCTTTTCCTTATATTATAATAAGGAATGAATCAAACTTTAATCAAAATATAATTGATATCTAAGTCAAATAATTATGAATATATAATAAAATATTCCATTATTTTCTCAATCACTATACTAATGCTTTATAGACATACTCAAAGATATGACTAAAGTATTTACTTAAAATGCTACATCATTTAAACCAACATTAACACTATTTATTCCAAATAAATAATCATGATAAAATATTAAATTTATATCAATTTAGTAATGCCATGATTTTAAAATAATCCATTGACCAACTATAACCAAATTAACAATCAATATACATGTCATGTTACATCATTGTATATTATATACAATTCTAACAATAACACTACATTCAACTAAAATAATTTTAATTCAATTTAATCAACTAAAATAATTTATAATAATAATAAATTAATCCAATCATTTCATGTAATATAATGAAACTAATCCTACCTATCTCAATGAGTCCAACCATAAGTCTCCCTAGACCACCCCAACCATCAATTGAATATGGATCAAGGTAATAGAAAACTGATGAAGAAAAGATTATGAAATAATCCATATTGAAAATATATAAACAAATAACCAAAAAAATAAAATCAAGAACGTAATTAACCCACCAAAATATATTAACTTGGTACCTGATTACGATTACAACTCTATTATAAGCTTCTCAGTTTATGGGTCATATTGTATTTTAGAATATAATATGACTCTTACATCTCTGTTATGAAATTCATATTCACATAATATTTTAATAGATGTTTAGGAGTTATAAATAAAACCTATAAAATGAAGATAATAACTCAATCAATTACAAATAAAATTTACCTAAAACTTCAGGTCACATTATTAACATAAATTAACTTTACTTAACATAATAATAAGTCAAATGTTCAATTGAAACCATTTAAGAATTTGAATAATTAAATAATCAATAAATTGATTATCCCAAATTGGTTAATGTAATCATAAATTATAATCATCCCAATTATCATTTCTAAAATTAAATTAATAATTCAACATGATTTCATAACCCTAGGTTAGATAACCATAACTTAAAGGTTCATAAAAAGTCAAACTAGTAAAATAAAATAATAGTAAACTATTCTAAAATCCCATATAATTATTTCAAACCCTTGTGAGGATTAATTATGGTTCTTGTCCCCATAAAACATCCATGGTTCAAAACAACCAACATTCCCTTTTATTTTCTTTTCCCTTTACTATATTTCTTAACCCCAACTGTACCCATTTAGGGCTTGTAAACCAAAAAATGAAATCAAACCCTAGTTATGTTTTA
The DNA here is from genome assembly GCA_037957365.1 of Torreya grandis. Taxonomy (NCBI): domain Eukaryota; kingdom Viridiplantae; phylum Streptophyta; class Pinopsida; order Cupressales; family Taxaceae; genus Torreya; species Torreya grandis. The sequence continues at coordinate 763,001 of JARHVA010005045.1, read as the reverse complement.
ATACAAATGAGTTGTATTGATCTTTGAAAAAACATCAAACCTAATAAAAATAATCTTATGTCATCATAATAAATGAATAGTCACCATAATCCATGATGCTTTTATCGTATACACAACCATCAATAAAACAAACATAGCCATAACCAAATAAACACATAGTCACCCTATAAAAAGTCATAATGGATTTTATTAAAAGCTAGTTGATTCTTAGACTCCATATAAATTCAAACTCAAAAACTAATAAAGAAACCTAATTTTAATCATTTTAAAAATAATTATACACATTCAAACATAATACCCATAGACTTTTAAATAATATGATTTCACCATTCCATAAAAACCCATTTTCTTCATGATGATAAAATAACACACAAACAAATTCATAATACAAACAAACAAAAACCTTTATCCATGACCTCACTATGATATTCCACACAAAAACACAATGTTCACACCACACACACTACCATTTTAAAACCATAATCAAACATTATAAATAGCCTAAACAAACTCTGAAAGTGTTGAACTGAGACATAAATAAAGACACAAAACCAACACCATGGAACTTATTAGGGTTTCATATGAATTAAAAAATAATTATTAAGCTTTTGGATAAATCAAAAATACATGCCATATGATTGTATTTTCTAAAAATGAACTCTAAACTCTAAGAACATTACTTACTTAGTGGATGAAAGTTAGCCATAATAGTTTTCTTACACTTTCAGCCACTAAACATAAAAAATATATTTATATTTTCACAAAACCAATCACTTAATAAACATAAAACGAAACCCTAGATAAATCTCCATAATCCCTATATGGTTTTCAAGTTAAATTCTCTAATATCAATTCTCATTCCTAAAATTCCTCATGAGAAACTACTTCATAATCCCATTGTCTACCATGCCAAAAAATTTAGTAGATTTTCCCCAAGGTTTCCAAAACTCCAAGACTTAATGCCAAAAATAAAGGCATTTATCTTTAAACTCAACTAAAATCTCTTGACCACATTTGTATGGTAATGTGAGACAATGCCACAACCCTCAAGTTATTGGTTACAATAAAAACCACAAAAATTAATTACCATGAACCTCATGTGGGTTGAGATCCTAACCTAGTCCCAAAAATAAATACTTAATCAAATGCAAATAAAATAAACAAGTATGCCAAGCAAGGTTTATTAAACACACAGACCATCATGCCTAGGTGATTGTAATGTACAATTTTAAGACATTTTAATACAAGGTTGACACTAAATATGGTTCTTTAAAATCCATTAAGTCATAGTTTTTAAGGCAACCTAAAATATAAACTAACATCATAGATGAAATTAAAATTTTATAAAGATGATGAATATTGGAACTATTATTGACATGAATAATTACATGACTAACCAAACTATTAAAGTTAACAAGTGAAGAGTTTTTAAAAAATAGTCAACACCAAATTGACTAAAATGATAAAAATAACTAAGAATACACTATTCATTAATCACTTAAAATCAAATTTTCATAGTCTCAAAAATAATAATATAATATAAAGAGATGCTTACACCAAGTATAAATTGACTCAAATCAATTATTAATGAAATTAATCATATAATGATCACATACATCAATCAAATAAAAAAACATAATGACTAAATCATTAACACTAACAAGCTTGTCTTTATGTTTAATTTTTCTATTTTGTTTATCCATTTTACTTTTCATTTTTTCTTTTTACATGGTTTTGATCATAATTTAGCTCAAATACATGGCCCTATAGTCAATTGATAGACTATTAGCAGCATATGGACATCTAAGTTTAATAAATGTGATAAAAACATTTAAATAATACATCCAACTAAATAATAAACTAATACACATTAAACAATAATATAAAATGCTATAATGAAATGTAATCCATAATTATCTAGAAATTATAATGGAAATGTATCAATATAGATCATTAACTATAATACCATAATATAATAACAAAGTATGCCAAAAATAGTTCATTGCTAGACTCTATTAGCATAATAAATTAAATGCAAGTAACTTAGGGTCATGACATCCTCCCCCACTTGGAATAGATTTATTCTAGTGATTGAAATAAACCAAAATAATTTTGCTTCAATAGACTCTCATCTTCCCATGTAGTCCTTATTTTCAACAGAGGATCCCATTGAGCCAAAACTTAGGAAATATCATGGTTCCTAAACTTAATTTTATGATGATCTTAGATCTTCACTAGATCTAACTACATCTTTTCCTCTTATGAAACTTGAAGATGAATCTGATCCAAAACATGATATGAATTAGGAATATACTTCCTCAACAAAGCAACATGAAACACATCATAAATCTGAGGTAGGGAAGGTGGAAGGGATATCTAGTAAGTAGTAGGACTAATTATCTCTAAAATTTGAAAAGGTTCAACAAATTGAGGGGCTAGTTTGGAAGAATTTAAAAATTTAATTGATTTTTTATATGGTATAACATGTAGGAAAACTTTATCCCCCACTTAGAATTCATGTGGTCTCCTTTATAAATTTGCATAACTTTTTTTCCTATATGATAAGAATTTAAACTCTGCCTTATTGTTTTTATTTGCTTATCATAATCTTTTAAAACATCAAGACTAGCAATAATCCTATTTTATAAACTTTCCCAACCAAGTGGAGTTATACAATTTCAATCATACAAAGCTTGGAAAGGATCCATTTGAATCACTAAATGATACATATTATTATCATCAAATTTAAATTAGTGTAAATAATTTTCCCATTTACCTTTTTCATCCATAACATACATTATTATCATGTTTTCTACAACCTAATTTAATCTTTCCATTTGACCATCTATTTCTAAGTGATAAAACCAATTAAAATTCAATTATGTACCAAAATTAGCAATTAGAGTTTTCCATAATATTGAAGTAAATTTTTTATCTCTATCAAAAATAATAACTTTAGTTGTACCATGAAATTTTACTATTTCTTTCACAAACTATGAAGAAAACACAAATTCATCATTAATCAAATTTCTAGTAATGGAATGACTAAATTTTATAAATTTATCAATTGCAACCAATATAGTATCATGTTTGCTTTTAAATTTATGAAAATCATCTATGAAATCCAATGAAATCATAGCCAACTTACCTCATGGTACATCATGAGGTTACATCAATCCTTATGGATGGTAATGCTTAGCTTTCACATGTCATCATTCCAAAAAAATTGATACAAAGTTAGCAACTTCATGTTTCATTATAGGACAATAATAAAGCCTTTTAAGTTCATGGAGCATCTTCGTAACACCTAGATGAACTAAATGAGGTGATGTATACACTTCTTTTAGTAAAATACTCCTTAAATCACTATAATTAGTCACATAAATTATTTTTTTATGTTTGATTAAACCATCAAAATCAACTAAAAAATTCAAAAAAATCTTTTCAATAGGTTTGTCAACCATGTTTACACTTATATCTTGGCAAAATTTATGAGTACATTATTGTTCCAATAATTTAGTTTTTAATTTATTATGCATAATAGATAAGGAAACAAGGTGCATGCATCATCTAAGTGCAATAACAACATGATTTTTCTTACGTTTAACATATGAAATATTCATTTTATATCAAAATTACTTAAAAACTATAGCAGTTTTATGCTAGTGAGCATTTAGATGATCCTACAAAAACAAATATTCTAGGTTATGATGATAAAATTTTACCTCAAAATACTTACCCAATAAAAAGTGCTTCCATTACTTCAAACCATAAACAATGGTACCAAGCTCAATGTCATGAGTGGTGTCATTTTTCTCATTGTCCTTTAGTTTTTATGACTCATGAGCCACAAATAAACCATCCTACATTAACATTCCACCCAAGCCTTATTTAGATGCATCAACCCATATTTTAAATTTTCTATTTAGATATAATATAATAAGTACACGTATTGAAATGAATAACTCTTTAATTTTTAAGAAATATTATTCACATTCATTAGTCCACACAAATTGCTTTAGATTAAGGTAAAAACAGGTTTTGAAGGGGCCCCAAAACCCTGTACAGATCAAGAAAGATAAAACATTACAAACCACCAAGGATGGCTGACCCAATAAAAAATAGTAGCAAGACCAAGTTTTACAAGGACCTGAAACCCCAATAAGACCAAGTTTAACAACCTAAAACCATGATAAAAAAATATAACATTACCAACAAGCATTAACCGTGACAAAAAACCCCAAAATCTTAAGTTCTTAGTCACCAAGAAAAATGAAAACACCGTCAAATCCAGTAATAGTGATAGCCAAACATGACCAGCCACAAAATGACACTGTGTAGCTCTCCCACAGGGGTTTCCCCCTGCAAAACCAACCTCTAGACCCATCGACACCACCGCCCAACCCATCCACCCTTCTGTATGCAAAGATCACCTCCTCGCCGCCATGACATACCAAATATCTCCAATAAACAAACATCGATCCACTCAGAACAGGGTAATGGTCAACACAGCAGTCGGAAAATGGAAATCTGAGACAAGAAAATAGATCGGCACAAAAAAAATATCTTTTGGCACCACACCCCAACACCATGGAACCCGTCATCCTCGAACTGAGAATAGGTCTCCATCGACCTAGGAAACAACCTCAGCTGAAAGGGATACAACAGGGCCATATCCACGTCCGCATCCGCACTCCCTTCCCCCAAATTGTTTACCCTTGCATTGTAAGGACATTATTGTGTTAGCTAACTCAGAAAAAAAATTAGAAAATGTTTTATAGTAACCAACCAATCCCATAAAACTATGTACTTCATGTATGTTTCTAGGAGTAGGACACTCTTAAATAGCTTTAATCTTTTTTGGATCCATAAAAATACTAACCTTTGATATAATATGACCCAAATAGTGGATATGAGATTGAAAGAATGAACATTTAGATAAATTACCAAATAATTTATGTTAAATTAGCCTTTCCATCACTAAGTTTAAATTTTGTTCATGCTCACCTTTATTCTTAGAATAGATCAATATATTATCAAGGAATACTAAAACAAACTTATCTAGAAAATCCCTATATACACTAGTCATTAAGTTCATAAATGTAGTAGGTACATTATTCAAACCAAAATGCATTATAGTGAATTTGTAATGTCCATACCTTATTCAAAAATACATTTTGTGAATATATTATTCTTTGATCCTTGGCTAGTGATAGCCTAATACCAAGTATATCTTTGAAAAGATAGATTCATCTTTTATTTGATCAAATAGATCATATATCCTTGGTAAATGATCATAGTTCTTAATATTAACCTTGTTAATCATGTAATAATCAACACACAATCATAAGGTTCCATCTTCCTTTTTCATAAAGACCATTGGCACACCCCAAGGTGACACACTTGGATTAATACTACCATTTTCTAATAGTTCTTGTAGTTGAAACTTCAACTCCTACAAATATACTATATTCATGTGATAAGGTACCTTGGATGCAAGGGATACCATTGGAGTTAAATCAATAGAAAATTCAAATTCATGTTTTGGAGGCAAACTAGATAATTTGTTAGGAAAAAGAATTAGAAAACTTTTGTAAAAATAGATGTTCCTCAAATACCATTATATTTTTACATGTAGTTTCTTGCATTTAAATAACATACAACTTGCAACCTTTACGTATTATTTTCTTCAATTATAAGGCTAAGATTAGATTTTGTACTTTTGGCTTCTGTAAACCTTTAATTTATAAATTTTCCAAAATCATTAAGCAATATACCACATTATTATAGCAGTCTAAATTGGCTTTATGATACTACAACAAATCCATGCCTAATATAAAATCAAAATATTCAAGAGGAGATAAAAATAAATTTACTTGGGTTTGAAAAATTCTTAAGTTCAGGGTTATCCATCAAGACACTTAATATTATATAATCTTTTACCTAAGCCAAACTGAACATCTTAACCATCCTTCAAAGTCATCAAATTTAACTTACAACAAGTTACTAACTTATATTTCATAAAACTATCAGTTGTTCCTAAATCAAAAAAAAAATTAAACAAAAAATACATTTATTTTACCTTTGCTTTCAATTGGAGTTTCTTGAAAATTATTATTTTTTTAACAATTGTATATAATTTGTTATTAGCTGATACCAAATTTCAACTTAGTATAGTATTTATGGTAGTGATTATCTATACATTCCTCACATATTATAGTTATTTGTGGAATTAAAAGAATAGTATTGGCCTCAGTAATATGCACATTTTAATTACCTTGAGCTAAATTAATTTTAAAATTATCAGTCTTAGAAGAATTTAAATTCTTAAAATTATTATTATGTCCTTGAAATTTATTATATCCACTTGTACTCCTTATGAATCTTCAGTAAGAATAAAATTTCTTAAAATTATTAGAAGGGGATACATTTTTAATTTTTTATTGTTGTCTATTATGTCTAAAATATTGACTTTCTTTTTACCAGGCCTTTTTTATTCTTCCTTATGTGCATATTCAATTATCATAATTAAAGTCTTAGGATTAGTCATATTCACATCATGCATTAATATTTAATTCAATCCCAACTTAAACTTAGTGACTTTAGTCTCTTCATCATGCATATAATTTAGATGATTTAGTAGATTCAAAAACTTGTTTTCAAACTTAGTCATAGTCATATTCTCTTCTTTCAACAACTGAAAATTAATGATTTTATGTTTCTTGAAGTTGGAAATAAGATACCTTTTTGGAATTGCCTTTCAAAAATAGGTCAAGTAAGAGTCACTGGTTGGTAACCTTATAGAACATATAAATGATAATATCAAAGAGATGTAGATCCTACTAAATGATAGGATGCCACTCTTACCTTCACACTAGAGGACATATTATGTAGATTAAAATACTTCTACATGTGTACTAACCATGCATTAGTTGCATCACTTGATTCCTCATCTAAAAAGTTTGATGGGAGCAACTTATTCTTATCCTTAATAATATGATCAACCATATTACCAGGATTATTCTAAAGTTATGGTTCATCCACTTGTATTTCATCTCTAACTAGAATTTCATCAGTGGAAACACCTTCTATATTATTCATGCTTCTCTCCTAGATATCCAATTTACTTTAAAGAGAATTTAATGTAGTTAGAATTACATTCAAAACTACTTCATCATTACATTTAGGTTTTTTTCCTCAAATTTAAGTCCCTCAACATTATTTATAAAATTACTAAGAGGTTGTTCCTCTATCTTAGGAATGTTGGAGCTAGGACCTCTTCCTCTATCTCGGTTAACATTTCTTATGTTATTGTCTATTATTCTAGATATTATCCTCACCATCAAACAATAACTCATTAGAAACTAGGAAGAAACATTCTCCAAATTTACTTAGAGTAGTAAACTCTGATCTGATACCAATATTTAATTACCATAAATTTTGTATCACATAACCAAACAAAATAATGAAATATTTCACTTAGAGTTTAGCATAAAAACCCTAAATTATATCCATAAATATGTTACAACTAACACATTATCTAGACCAAGTGCATAACCTATCAATAGATTATTTAGGAATTAATTTTTAACCACCTATTAATTGGATGTAAATGGGTTAGTTGGATCATATCCAATCACTTGTATTTGTGTATTGTACTAAGACCTTCTTAATGGAGTCATTAGTCACTTGTTCCCTTACCTAAATACATGTATGGGTTATAAAACAACTACTACCTCAAGGGTAGTATTAGTAGAGTCTAAAATATAAATGTAGATCAAGTTTAGATTCAACAAAATAATAATCATACTAATCTTTTCTAAATATGATTTATTAAAATCACAACTATCAGAGAGAGGTTAAAGGAAAATGACTATTTCCAAAAGTAATACAAAGTATTTGAATGCTTTTTCAAATCACATTAAACTAATTTAAGAAGTTGGACATGTTAGCTAATGCATGTACTCAAGTTTCTAGGGATGTTTCAACAACCATGGTTAAGTTTTGCTTATGAAAATCTTACCATTTACATGTAGGGTACAAGTTAAAGACTAACTTTTCTAAGAATCAATAATGTTTTGGGATAGATCTAATATTTAATTTTTTAACCTAATTTGAGGTCTTAGTTTAAGTATTTCCTACTTCTTACTTAAATATTATATCTGATTAAACCTAAATTTAAATATAAACTCTTACTATGAAAATATAAGTTCACAATCTCTCTCTTGTCAATTAAAAATAATAAACTATTAATAGAATTTTTAATTATCTATTATGAACATAGAGCACTTATTCCTTAATCACAAGATGCTTATCTAGGAATAGCCATGTTTAAGCGAGATTATAAATGAATTATAATATTGTCAATTTAAATTTATTATAAAATAAGACTAACTAAATCTTAATTTCATTCAATTATAATTAACTTATTTATGAACTACCCATACAACCTTATATGAGTACTTATTGAGTTATATGAAAGAATTATCCTTAAGTAGTTAAGTTAATATTAATTACTTAGGTAGTTATTATCATATAAAATTTATTCCACAAACATCAAATTATTACAACTTCTCACAAGACATTGAACTAAAATTAATTCCTTAGTTCTACTAATTCAACCATCAATAATTTATTGAACCAACTATGAAGTTATATTCCATACATTAATGAAGTGTCAATACTTCCATTCATTCATCCATGTAAATAATAGGATTAAAAATCTATAGGAATTAGAAAATTTCGTATAAATATAACTTTCAACTTCATCTAAAATAATAGATAACAAAAGTGAACACATCTAATGAATATTATTACCTATCTTAAATAAGCTTGTGATTAAATAGATGTAAACAACTAACTTTGACATATGTAACATTATGTCTCTTTTTCTTATCTTATAATAAATAATGAATCAAGCCAAAATAAAAACATAATTGATATTTTAATCAAACACTAATGAATATATATTCAAATATCCCATTATTTTTCAATCGCCATACCGATTCTTTATAAACATAGTCAAAGACATGACCAAAATATTACTCAAAATTCTATAGCATTTAAAATAAAATCAAAACTATTTATTCCAAATAAGTAACCATGATCAAATTTTAACTTCATATCAATTTACTAATTCCCTAATTTTCAAATAATCTAATAACAAACTATAATCAATTTAAGAATCAATATACATGGCATGTTACCTTATTTTGTATTATAATTAACTATGAAAAGTAACACTACATTTAGATACAATAATTTTATTTCAATTTAATCAACTAAAATAACTTAGAATAAAAATAAATAAGTCTAATCATTGTATTCAATCCAATGAACCTAATCCTAAATTGTTTGTCCTAATGGGATGAATGATAAGTTACCCTAGACCACCCCAACCATTAGTTAGATATGTATCAGGGCAGCAAAGAATCGATGGATAAAGGATTATGAAACAATCTAGCTTGACACCATATAAAACAAATGACAAATTAAATACAACTAAACACATAATCAACCCATCAAGATCTATTAACTTGATACCTAATTATGATTGTAGCTCTATTCTAAGATTATTGATTTATGGGCCATGTTCTATTTTATAATAGAATATGGATCTTAAGTATAAGTTGTTGCAATTATATTCACATAATATTGTAGTAGACCTTTAGGATTTATAAATAAAACCTATAAAAATAAGATATCAACTTATCCAATTAAAATTAAAATTTACGTAAAACTTTAAGTTATGTTATTAACATAATTGTACTTTACTTAACATAAAAATAACTCAAATGTTCAATCAAAAGCATTAAAAAAATCAAAAAATTAAATAATTAATAGATTGATTACCCCAAATAGGTTAATGTAATCATGAATGATAAATATATCAATTATCACTTCAAGAATTAAATTAATAATTCAACATGAATTCATAACCCTAAGGCAGATAACCATAACCTAAATATTCATAAAATGTCAAACTAGTAAAATAAAATAATAATAATTTTTTCCCAAAACCGTTGTAATTATTTTAAACCTATTTGGTGACTCCCCATGGTCATTATTACCCAAACAAATCCATGGTTCGAAAAAACAAATAAGCTCTTTTTACTTTATGTTTTCCTTTACTATATTTATTAACTTGAACTATACCCTTTTATGGTTTTGAAAAAAAATCAAACCTTAGTTATATTTTAATATATCCAAGTTGTATGGCTCTTTAACAAACATCAAACTTAATCATAATAATTTCATGTTGTCATGATAAACCAATGGTCACTTTAATCTATCAAGATTTTACCTTATACACAGACATCAATAAAACAAACACATCAATAACCAAATAAACACATAGTTCCCTATAGAAGGTTGTAATGGATTCTATTAAAATTAAGTCAAATATTTGACTCAAAACAAAGCCAAATTCAAACACTAATAAATAAACCTGATTATAATCTTAATAAAAATTATTACACACATTCAAATGTAATACCGTTAACATTTTTGAAGAATAAGAACTTGTCATTCCATAAAAACCCATTTTCCTCATGATGAAAAAATAACACATAGTCAACTTCATAATACAAACAATCAACAACCATTTACCTATGACCCCACTATGGGGCTCCACAAAAAAACACAATGTTCACACCATGCATAGTCATTTTATAACCAAAAAGAAACATTATCAACAACCTCAACAAACATTTCAAGTGCTTGACTGAGCCATCAAACAAAGACATAAAATCAATACAATGGACCTTATTAGGGTTTCATCTAAATTCAAATATGAGGATTAATATTTTTTATAAGTCCTTAATATATGTCATATGATAGTATTTTCTAAAAATAAACTCAAAATTATAAAAACATTACTTACTTGGTTGATGAAAGTTGACCATAATATTTTTCCTACACTTTTAGCCTCTAACCACAAAAAATTCATGTATATTTTCAAAAAATTAGTCACCTAATAAACATAAAAAAAAAAAAAAAAGAAGAAGAAGAAAAAAAAAAAAAAAACCCAAATAACTCTCCATAATCCCTGCATGGATGTCAAGTTAAATATTTTTAACTATAGTTATTGTTCCCAAAACTCATCATGTTGAACTATTTCACATTCCCCTTGTCTGCCATCCCAAAAAATTCAGCATAGTTTCTCCAAGGTTTCCAAACCTCTAAGATTGAATTCCCAAAATGAAGGAAATTAACCTCGAAAGCAAAAAAAATCTCTCAAACCTTTTCATGGTAATGTGAGACAATACCATAACCATTAACTCATTGGCTATAATAAAAACCACTAAAAATAATTACCGTGACCCTCATATGGGTCAAGATCCTAACCTAGTCCCAAAACAAAGACTTAACCGAGGATAAATAAAAACCTAGTTATTCCAAAAAAGGTTTGTTAAACATACTAACCATCATGGCCAAGTAATTACAATGTACAATTTTAAGATATTTTAATAAAATTTGAAACTAAATAGGGTTCTTTAAAAACCATTAAGTTAGTTCTTAAGACAACCTAAAATATGAATGAACATCAAAGATCAAATACAAAATGTAAAAAGATGAAAAAGATTGGAACCACTTATTGACATGAACAGTTACATGATCGATTGGAAAGTCAAACTCAATGAGTAAAGAGTTCAATAAAAAATCAAAACACCAAATAGATGAAAATAATAAAAACCTTTAAGAAGCCAATAGTCATTAATCATTTAAACTCAAACAACGATAATCTCAAAAATGATAATATTGAATAAAGATATGCTTTAACCAAGTAAAAACCTTACTCAAATCATCTGTTAATGAAATCAGTCATAGAATGATAACATACAATAGTCAAATAATAAAAACATAATTAATAGATAATTAATATCGACAAACTCAAATTTCTTTTTATTTTCACTGTTTTGTGTATCCATTTACTTCTCCATGTTTCTTTATTTCATGATTCCAATCACAATCTAGCTCAAGTATATGTCCCTGCAGTCAGGCACTAGACTATCAGTAGCATCTAGACATCTAAAAATAATAAATGCAATAATGGTATTTAAATAATACATTCAATTGAATAATGAACTAGTAAACATTAATCAATAATATCAAATAATATAATGAAATATAATCCATAATTTTCTCAACACTTATAATTAAAATTTATCAATGTAGATCACTAACTATAATACCATAATAAAATAACAAAATATGTCTCAAATAGTTCACAGATAGACTATATTAACATAATAAATTAAATTCAATGTAGTTTCATGACACTAAATCATGAAGTGAAATAGTCAAAAAGTATATAGGGATAAAAATACAATAACACTTCCAAATAAGTGAGGATCACACATTATATTTATCATATGTAGTGGAACAATGAATATTTAATAATAATCTCAAGTAGCAGATGATAAGAAAGCAAGGGTCATAAACATGTGTCAGAATAACAATAATCAAGATGTAATATAAAATTCAAAACATATAGTTTTAAAATAATAATAAAAAGTATCATAAAAATGGAAATGTTTAAATATGTATGTGATAAATCCCACATTATGTTACATAAAGTACTAATCCTTATGTTTGGGGTCATGAGGTAAGTAGGATAATACATCATCATTGGTGTAATTTAAATTCATAATGCATTGATATTTCTCATTGATTTAAAGTTTTATTGAATGTTTTTTTAACCTTATCAATAAGAGGTTCCTATAATGTTTTATTTATTATTTCATCTTGTTGATTTGAAACTTTTTGTCTCAAAAAAACAAACATATGTGATTATTGGTACTATCTAATGTTGCATTCAATTTTTTAACCATGAATTTATAAATATAACATGGTATAATGATAATAATGTCATAACATATAAAAAATTAACAAATGATCATGGGCCCGTGGGTGAAGTTAATTAAACAATCCCAAACATTTTTGAAGATGTTGGCATTATGATGATCAATGATGTTAAAAGGGAGACTATTGGCATAATGGATGTTATTGATGATCATGGATGAATATGGAAATTATAAGATATGCAAGTTATCCTATCATAGGTTAAGTATGATTTGAGTACTCATGTGTATGAGTGGAATTCATCTGGTTCTTCATATTGATCATATAGATATTTTGGGTCTATGATAGGAAAATATGAATAGATAGCTTGTTGATGTCACCATTACCACATATGGATGAGTTTAGGATATTTGGTCATATGGTTGTGAATAAATTAGTCCATAGTTGTTATGCACTATATTTTAAGTCATGCAATGAAGTGTGGTAGAAGATATGAGGATGCAAAGTTGGTTACTCAAACAGAATTTACTAGGTTTTTATACTTAGCCAAAATTTTAAAAGCTTTCAAGCAAAGCCAATTAAGTATGTTGATGAGGTCAGCATTCACACACATGAAGGTATCAAAATAAAATTATCATATAGGTTTTTTCATTTTTGTGCCTAGATTTTACGTACTAAATATTAGGTCATATGATATAGTGAAACAAAACATGTGCATGTGTAAAGTTGGGCTCCCAAGGATTTTGATAGTGTTTTCCCACATGACCAAATTTGTAGGTTGTAAGAAAATCTGAGTAGGAATTTTTATAGATTAGATGAAGGTTTTTAGAGTAGATGAATATATGGATGCAATACCCTATGTGAGTAGATCTTATGCACTAAATTATAGGTCATGTGATGAAGTGCATCAAAAGTTATGCAAGAACAAAGTTGACCTTCTAGGCAGTTCTAAGCATAGTTAGATCTATGTAAAAAGAATCTAAGTGATTATATTAATGGTATTATTTCTATAATGCATGAAGTATTTAAGAAGATATGAGAATATGGTTTTGTTCATTATCATGCCTAGTTTATATGGTCCAAATTTTAGAATAGGTAGATAAGCAAAGTAAAAGATATGAAGGTACAAAGTTAGCCTTCTAGGCATATAGAGATGGTCCCCATACTTAGTCAAATCTACACAAGGTAAGGTTTGATATTGTTAGAAGATCTAACATTTATTATTTGATCATACATTTAAGATCTAACGACGTGCAATAAAGTCAACATGTCAAAGGCACCTAAAAGTGAATTTACTAGTGGTAAGTGTCAAAATCATGGATCTTGAATAGTATATCTACATAGTGGTTTAAAGTCAAATAGTCAATGAGCAATGTGGGAATTTCAAGTGTCTCAATAGTAATAACTGATAGTAATGTGTAGAAGGCATGTGTTAATGCCAAGTGTCACATTCATGGGAGCTCATCAGAGATAAATTTTGAGCTTGTTATAAGATCGAATGGTGAGAAATTGATCATGAAATGAAGATCTAATAGAGTGAGTGGACTCAATAGGATAAAGTTCTCAATGTTTATTGACACAAAGATGAGTTAGTGACTAAGCTACTTTGAAGAGATTGATGGAGAATATTTATTCCAAATACTCAGGAAGATATGAGATGAGACTAGGAGCTTGAGGTTTAACCATAGACATAGATAAATTTCATGTAACTTTGAAGATCTAATGACACATGGGAGCTTAGATCAAAAATATCAATGGATGTATTTTTAAGTTGAAAAGTTAAATTCAATAAGTGTACAAATATCAAATAGAGCATGTGAGCCTATCATAACCTAATCTAACAAATGAATTTTAAAGTTGAGTAAATTGAATGAGAATCATTAGATCTCGACATAAAACATAAGATATATGGTCAATATTTAATGTTATGTTCATCCCAATGGTGAAGAAATGGATCATGATAAGACATAAATTATGATATAAGCAACAAGATTAATTGTAATGATCGATAAAATTTATGTAATAATGCATGTGCATCAAAAATAGATCTCAATATATGTTAAAGATAGTAAATAAACCAAGAATCATGGTGGTGGAGAATGAGTTCAAGACATTGGAAACTTATTGTCAAAGACAAGAACTAAATGCAAATAGACTGAGCATGATTTTTTAGTAAATAAGTGTGAACATAGAGAAGATATATAACCCTAGATCAAATGTTTTTTTTTTTGGGGTGTGTGAGTGTGTGTGTGTGTGTGTGTGTGTGTGTGTGTGTGTGTGTGTGAGAGAGAGAGAGAGAGAGAGAGAGAGAGAGAGAGAGAGAGAGAGAGAGAGAGAGAGAGAGAGAGAGAGAGAGAGAGAGAGAGAGAGAGAGAGAGAGAGAGAGAGAGAGAGAGATAGATCTAGGATACATAAAAAGTTTATAGAGATATTATTATTGTCATTTAGTAGAGTAAAATTGAGAGAGAGAGAGAAGTAGAGAAAAAGAGATTGATGAAGTGTGTCAAATAGATAAATATAGAGACAAAAAAATTAGAGACGTAGAGTGAAAGAGTAGAGAGAGATAATGTGTAGAGTATGAAAATTTGAAAACTAGACCTATAATATAGAATTGAGATTGGATTCTTTTATGAATCTATATTTTAATTTGGATTTTTAGCTTCATATGGATATGATTAGTGGGTGTGATTAGATAAGTTAATTTGGTGCTTAGATAGGGAGTGGGTGATTCCTTAGAGTAGGTTCTCCTAAATCAAGGGATTGCTGTCTCCTTAGGGTTAGTGCCCTAATATTTTTTAAACAATGAGGTTTTTACTATGAGGCTAGATTAAATAATAGATTATAGTATATTTTCTCATCGTGGTATTTCCCATATTTATTTTTCCACATATACATATGGTGTTATGTGTTTTTATGTGTGTGATCTCTTCATATATGTTTTAATATAAATATCATTTATAGTTTATTTTAAAAGGGATTAAAAGGACTAATTTAGTCAATTTACTAATTCATCCCCCTCTTAATAGATAGTTGTTTTCCAATAATTGGTATTAGAGCTCTAGTTCTTTAGAAGAACCTTAATCAGCTTAGGTAGATCTTGGATGGTGAACCAAAATGGCTAATCAAGAAGGTTATTCCTCAAAAAAAGAAACTCTTTGATGGATTAAAGTATGTATTTTGGATCATAATAATGAGGAATATTTATCCTCAATAGGGTTTGATGTATGGATGTCTATTGTAAATGGGTATACATCCCCTGCTACAACTCCTATGGATCCAGCTACCAAGAAGTCATATGAGAGCAATGTTATGGTAAATAATGTTATCCTTTGTGGATTATCTAAATTAGATTTTGTCAAAGTGATGTATTTTCAAAATACACAAGATGTCTAGAAAAACATGTATGGCATCTATGAAGGTGATGATAAGGTAAAGCAGGCCAAGCTATAAACATACATAGGTATATTTTAAAGTCTTAAAATGAATGAAGAAGAGAACATTTTAGACTACCTTATTAGAGTAGATGAAATAGTCAATGCAAATATAGGCCTTGGAGAAGAGATGAAAGAATCAATCATTGTCAAAATGGTCCTAAGATCTCTATGATCAAGGTATGACTCTAAAATCTCTACAATAGATGAAGTAAGAGATCTGGATAAATTCACTATTGATGAGTTAAAAGGAACCTTCACTACCTATGAGATGAGAATGGGAGAAGTAGATACTTCTAAGAGAGAAGCTTCATTCAAAGCATCCAAGAAAGTAAAAGTAGAAACATCTACATCCACATCCAAGGAGATTGGTAAAGAATAAGCCAACTATGTCATAAGATTAAAAAGAGGGTCTAGAAAGTACAAAGGTAAGTTACCCTTTAAGTGATATAATTATGGTAATATAGGATATATTTATATTAAATTCCCTTATAATAAAATGTATAACTTTAAAAAATAAGAGGATTGTAAAAAGATGAAACCCCACCATCCCAAGAAAAATAAATTCTTCAAAAATAAGAAAGGCATGCACACAAAATAAGATAGTGATTCATTAAATGATTGTGATAGTTCTGATGATGACCATGATAATGATTTTATGGCTAAGGAAAAGGAAGTCATATTAATGACATTAGGATCAGCCTCTATGGATCAAGAAGAAGTTGAGGACTCAGATGAAGAAGAGGAAGTAGAAGTAGATCTAGAGAATTAATTCATTTGTGCTTTAGAATAAATTGACAAGATGAGAAAATATAACTCAAAATAGAAGAATCTTGGACAAAATGAAATTGAGAAACTATCAAAAAGTCTATAAAAATCTAATCAGATGGTGGTTTGACTAAAGACACAAGTTAAAGAGGCTAAAATAATAGAAGATGTAGTCAAAATTGAACTACAATATAAATCTTATGAGTGTATGAAGTTAGAATTAGAGATAATGGCTTTGATAAATTTTTTTGAGAAAGCTAAAGGAAAAATAGAAAAATGTCTAAAGTTGATAGGAGGATCAGACATTCTTGATGAATTGATAAACTCTCAAAAGCCTTCAAAAGAGAGCTCCATAACTAGTACATTTGTTGACTTATATGATAACTTTGAAGTAGAAGGAGAATTAGGAGTAAATAAATCTAAAGGAGAAAAAAAGCCTAAAAGAATGAAGAAGATTAATGAGCAAATATTTAAAAACTTAAGTAAGATGTAGAACATAAAGGTAGATGATGTAGATGGTTACATAAGAGTGAGAAACTTGAAGAATCTATATTTTAGAAGAGATCCTCAATCTTCATAAATAAATATTATGACCAGATGTTCCTCATCTTTCTATGGTTATTATTATACCTATAATTAGTTTGGTTATAGGGATATTAATTGTAGATTTTTACGTAAAGGGAGAAAAAAATTAGTAAGTAGAAATTCATTTTCTCCCTTGTTAGATAAAAATGTAATATGTTATAATTGTAATAATTTTGCTCACATAGATAAACAATGTAAAACAAACTTTGTAAGACCAAAAACACAAATTAAGAAGAAAGGATACCTCCTAGTGTGAAGAAAGTTTCATAAGTCTCTAAAAAGTAGAAACAATTCATATAAGAAGCCAAAGGATGTGTGGAAAGTAAAATATCAATCTATGATTTCTCAAAATGCTCTTTTTACCAAGGAACATATTTATTGGGTAATAGACAATGGTTGCTTAAAACACATGACTGGTGATAAGATCAAGTTCATCAAATTGATAAAATGTAAAGAAGGAACTATTAGCTAGGGAGACAACACTACAGTAAAGATCTAAGGTAAAGGAACCTTAAACACATATGGAAAATTGCCTACACATAATGTCTTTTATGTTGAAGGATTGAAACATAATATGCTTAGTGTCATCTAAATATTCTATAATGGATATATTGTCACATTTAATGTATAAATATGCAATTTAATGAGATCTAAAAGACTAGTTATAGAAGGGAAAAGAACTAAAAGTAATATCTATAATCTTATTAACGTGAATGGTAATAGTTGTCTATTAGAAAAGATTGATGAAAGTTGGTTATGGAATAGAAGAATCAACCAAATTAATTTTGATAACCTAGTAAAGGTGAGCTCAAATAATTATGTTAGACACATGCCTAAGATAACCAAACATGTATACACTACTTACAAGGAGTGTTAACAAGGCAAGAAAACAAGGTTTAGATTTACAATAAATGAGTATGTAACTACAAAACCTCTAGAATTAGTTCATACTAATCTTTGTGGTCCTACTAAGACAAGAGGATTTAAAGGATAGAGATACTTCATGTTATTTTTAGATGATTAATCAAGAATGACATGTGTAACCTTTTTGAAGGAGAAGTCTCAAACATTTGAAAGATTCAAAATATTTATAGCCATGGTAGAGAATGAGATTGGATAAAAAATCAATTTCTTAAGATCTAATAAAGGTAGATAATTCACCTCAAATGAGTTCATAATGTATTGTGGGAAACATGGGATTAAAAGACATTACTCTGTAGTAATGACTCCATAGAAAAATGGAGTTGTTGAGAGAAAGAATAGGACAATCAAGGAGATGGATAGAACAATGCTAAAAGAGGCCTAGATACCTGATGGATACTAGAGAGAGGTAGTCCAAACAATAGTATATATCATAGATAGATTTCAAATACAGGTAAATAGTGACAAAAATCCCTATGAGATATGATATGTAAAGCCTACCAATGTTAATTAATTCAAAGTGTTTGGTAAAAAATGCTACATTAGCAAAAAAGAAGACAAGTTGGGAAGATTTGAATTAAGATGTGATGAAGGAATAGTTATTGGTTATTTCATCCAAATCAAAACCTAAAAATTTTATAATAAAAGGATATAGAAGATTTTAAATAGAATCAATGTCAAGGTTGAAGAAGGCTTGAAACATGTTAAACCTAAAAAATAAATCTATGAATAAGGTTCAAAGTCTAAAGAGGAAACATCTAATGAAGAAACTGAGGAAGTAAATGAAAATTAACCTACAAGATTTCTTCAAAATGATCATCTTATAGAGTAGATAATTGGTAATAAAAATGGAGTATTTTAGACAAGGAAAAGAGTTACGATGAACAAAGAGCAGGTAATTTTTGATCTAATGTTTGAAATTGATCTTAGGGGCTATGTTGAAGCTAACAAGGATGGGAATTATCTAAAATCCATAGAAGAACTGAGCCAAATTGAAAATAGAAAAACTTGGGAATTAGTTCTAAGGCTTGTAAAAAAGAATGTAATAGGTACAAAATGGGTCTTTAGAAGAAATCTCAATGAGGATGGAATTTTTATAAGAAATAAGATAATAATGGTTTGAAAATGATATTCACAAGTTGAGGAAATATATTTTGAGGAAATATTTGCTCTAGTTTCTATATTAGAATCCATAATAATGTTTTTAAAATTCTTTATTTATAATAAGTTCAAATTATATCAAATGCATGTTAAGTCTACTTGATTAAATGGGAACCTAGAAGAGGAAGTATACATAGAACAACCTAAAGGATTTCAGCTATCATACGAAAAAGATCGTGTTTGTAGACTAAAGAAAGCTCTATATGGTCTAAAATAGGCACCTATAAAATGGTATTTAAGATTAGACCAATACTTGAAATAATAAGCATTCAAAAAAGGATGTGTAGATAAAAATTTGTACTTTAAATCAGAAGGTGAGAATATGTTAATTATTGTTCTATATGTAGATGACAGCATTTTTGGTCATAGCAATAAGAAAATGTGCAAATAATTTGCTACTCAAAATGCAAAATGAGTTTGAGATGTCTATACTGGGAGAACTTTCTTTATTCCTAGGTCTATTAATAACACAAATTGATGAAGGGATCTTTATATCTCAAACTAAGTATGTAAAATAAATGCTCAATAAGTTTGGAACGGAACAAAATAAACAAGTTAGTACTCCCATGATAACTAGATATAAGTTAAGCAAATAGGATGAGCCTATTGATGCAAATCAGACTATATACAAATCATTGATAGGTAGCTTGTTATACCTAATTATATCAAGACCAAATATCATACAATTAGTGTGCATGGTTGTAATTTTTCAAACTACTCTTAAAGAATCTTATGTTAATGCAATGATAAGGATCTTTAGATATATTAACAACACAATTAACTATGATCTATGGTAACCTAAAGATGAAGACTTCATTTTGATAGCATATATAGATGTTGATTAAGTAGGAAGTGTGGTTGATATAAGAAGCACCATTGGTGGTGCATTTTTCCTTATAAACCAATTTATTTCATGGTTAGGTAAAAATCAAGAGTCAGTCACTCTTTGTATATCAAAAGTAGAGTATGTGGCCGCATTGGGATGTTACACTCAAATCTTGTGGATGAAGAAAACACTCAAATACATCAAGGTAGAATACAAATAACCTATCTCTATTCTTTGTGATAATTTAATTTCTATTAATATAATGGAGAATCAAGTGATGCATTCTAGAACTAACCACATATCAATTAAGAATCACTTTTTAAGATAGAACGTTATAGATCAAGAAGTCATAATGGAATATGTGCCAACTAAGGATCAAATTGTAGACATATTCACCAAAACTCTTACCAAGGAATAATTTGAGTATCTAAGACAAAAATTTGGGGTGATGGATCCTACATCACATTACTAGATCCTATCGATAGGGCATAATTCTAGGGGAAGAATCATAAAAGATTTGTTAATCCCTGGAAGAAGAGAAAAAAATAAATCAGGCATGCATATTTTTTGCTAATTTATAATGAGTTGATGGTTGTATATTCTTGGACAAAATATTTTATCTGATAAAAGGGGAAAATTTTTTGAACAAATAGTGAGAAAGATTCCCTTTACCATTGATGTCAAATGGGGAGAAAAATTAGAAATACTCTCTATGGGATAAAAGGTTAAAAATCTCTCTATAAATGTTTATAAAAGAAGAAGTAGAGCATGTGTCAAAGTTGCATTTTGGCAAATGTGCTATTGTCTAAGGGGAAGCAAGTTTGGTATGAATAGTTTCAATTCAATTTCATCAGAAGATGATGTACCATTGCCTAAGGGGGATCAAGTTTGGTATGAATAGTTTTAGTTCAATTTCATTAGAATTTAATGCAAGTAATGCCATAGAAGGAGTAAAGTATTAGAAGATCAGAGCATCTAATTTTCCATTAACGGCAAAGGGGGAGATTGATGGTAATATTATTGTCATTGATGTCAAAAATAAGATTATTTGTATTATAGATGTCATTGATGTTTAGGGATGAATATGGTGATTGGATGATATGCAAGGGATCCTATCAGAGGTCAAGGATGATTAGAGTGTTTATGTGCATGAGTAGAATTCATCTGGTTATTCATATTGATCTAGACATTTTAGGTATATGATAGGAAAATATGAATAGACAATTTGTTGATGTCACCAATTCCATGTGTGGATGAATATAGGGGAGTTGGTCATATGGTTGTGATCAAATTAGTCCCTAGTTATTTTTTGCTAGATTTGAAGTCATGGGATGAAGCATGGTAGAAGATATGAGGGTGTAAAATTGGCTACTTAGATAGAATTCACTAGGTTTTTATACTTAGCCAAATTTACATAATGGTTCAAGTAGAGCCAAGTAAGCATGCTGATGAGGTCATCATTCACACACATGGAGGTATAAAGATAAAATGATCTAAGGGTTTGTTTATTTTTTTGCCTAGTTTCTATGCACTAAATATCAAGTCATATGATATAACATGACAAAATATGTGCATGCATAAATTTGAGTTCCCATGCATTTTGATAGTGTTTTCCCACAACCAAATGTATATGTTGTAATAAAATTTGAGTAGGCATTTTTATGATGTCATATCTTACATGTATGAATTTCTTTAGATAATATGAATGGAATCCCCTATGTGAGAGGATATTATGTGCTAA
The DNA here is from genome assembly GCA_037957365.1 of Torreya grandis. Taxonomy (NCBI): domain Eukaryota; kingdom Viridiplantae; phylum Streptophyta; class Pinopsida; order Cupressales; family Taxaceae; genus Torreya; species Torreya grandis. The sequence goes on along the minus strand of JARHVA010005045.1, from coordinate 740,764 downwards.
ATTATAGTTCATGTGATGAAACACATCAAAAGTAATGTAAAAACAAAGTTGGCCTTCTTGGCAATTCTAAGCATAGTTATCTCTATGGTAGAAGAATCTAAGTGAGGAAATTAATGGTATTATATCTAGATCATGTGAAGTATTCAATAAGAGATGAGCATATCATTTTTTTCATTTTCATTCCTAGTTTATATGGTCCAAATTTTAGAATAGGAAGATAAGCGAAGAAAAAGATATGAAGGTGAACATTTATCCTTCAAGGCATAATGAGATGATCCCTATAGTCAAACATACACAAGGTAAATTTTGAGCTTGTTAGAATATCTAATGGTTAGCACTTAATCATATATTGAAGATCCAATTATGTGTAGAAAATTAAATATGTCAAAGGCAGCTATGATTAAATATGCTAGTGACAAGAGTCAGAATCATGGAGCTTGAATAGTAAATCTTTAAAGTGGTCTAAATTCAAATAGATAATGAGAAATATGGGAATGCCAAGTGTCTCAATAGTAAGAATTAATAACAATTTTCAAAAAGCATGCACTAATTCTAAGTGTCACATTCATGGGAGCTTATTAGAGATAATGTTAGAGATTATTATAAGATTGAATGGTGAGTGGTTGATCATTCAATGAAGATCTAACAGAATGAGTGGACTCAATGGTATAAAGTTTTTAATGTTTCTCAACACAAAGGAAAGTTAAAAATCAAGCTAGTTTGATGGGATCGACAGAGCATATTTGTTCCAAAGATTTAGGAAGCTATGAGATGAGATTAGGATCTCAAATTTTAACCATAAATAAAGATAAAGTTCATTCAACTTTGAAGATCTAAAAATGCATGGAAGCTCATATTAGAAATATTAACAGATGCATTTTAAAGTTGAAAAGTTAAATTTCAAATGTGTATAAAGATCACACAAAATGTATGAGCCTATCAGAACTTGATCTAATGGATGCATTTTAAAGTTGAGGACATTAAATGAGGATCATCATCTTGGCACAAAAAATAATATCTATGGTCAATATTTAATGTTATGTCTTTACTAATGGACAAGGAGTGGAACATACAAAAACTTCTAGCTAAGCCATACATTATGATAAAGACAACAAGATTGATTACATTGATCGATCAAATTTATGTAATAATGCATGTGCATAAAAACTAGAGCCTAATATATGCTAAAGATAGTAATGATACCAAGAATCATGGTGATGGATCATGTGTTTAAAGATGAGATAAACTTTTTGTTAAAGATATGAACTAAATACCAATAGAAATGAGCATGATGTGTTAATAAACAAGTGTGAGCATAGAGAAGATACATAACCTTAGATCAAATGATTGTGTATGTGTGTGTGTGTGTGTGTGTGTGGGTGTGTGCACGCGCGCGCGTGCGCGCGCGCGTGTGTGTGTGTGTGTGTGTGTGTGTGTGTGTGTGTGTGTGTGTGTGTGTGTGTGTGTGTGTGTGTGTGTGTGTGTGTGTGTGTGTGTGTGTGTGTGTGTGTGTGTGTGTGTGTGTGTGTGTGTGTGTGTGTGTGTGTGTGTGTGTGTGTGTGATATAGGATACAAAAAAGGCTATTGGAGATATTGATATTACCATTGAGAAGAGTCAAATTGAGAGAGAGAGAGAGGTAGAGAGCATTAAATTGATAAAGTGTTTCAAATAGATAAATATAGAGACACAAAATTAGAGAGTTAGAGTCAAATAGTAGAGAGATATAATATGTAGAGTATGAGTAGTTTTAGACTAACCCATAATAGATAATTGAGATTGGACTCTTTTATGAATCTATACTTTACTTTGGAGTTTTATCTTTTCGAGGTCAACATACTCCCATTTCTAAAAAAATAGGGACCCTTGTGATTATTTTGAACCTTAGCATTGAAATCATGATATTATGAAATAAAGACCATCAAAATTTAATGAAACTAACCCATTTCATTCATGGTTTTATTTTAACCTTGCCTAATGTTACTAATAGTTGATTGTCATGTCTTAAGATTTTAGGTTTCATGGAGTTTCTTCTAAATCATGCTAGGATTTTCATAGATTATCTCTATCCAGGCTTTGATAACCTTTGGTCTAAAAAAATTCATAGTTAGATTCATGTAATGAAACCCTCATTTCATCAAACCCTAAACTAGACCCTTAGTTTAAATTCAAATTTAGAAGGAATAAATTTGATGAGAATGTTTTAAATCAACTTTGGATTTAAACATTATTTTTATGTGAAGGCTTGGTTTTATTTTTCAGCATGACCAAATCTTAGCTTAAAAATCATGCTTGGTCTATTTTTGATTTCCCATTTTAGTTCCATATGTTTTAATCATGTTCTAATTATTAGAAATATTTCCATTGATGTCAAAGGTCTATCATTCGTGATAAAGGCCTCATTGTATTTAATGGTGTTTTTAATATTCATATCTTGGCTAATGTGTGTAAATATTTATTTAATATTAAAAAATATATTTTTGGATGCATATAAGTCAAAAGAGGGCCCATGGAGAAATCAAAGAGTCATGGAGCAAAGGCAAAAAAGGAATGGGACATATTTTCTCATGAATAGTCATCTTGAAGAATTCCAAGAGTCACCATGTGAAGACAAAAGAGGGTATGGTGTATTTTTTCATGAAGGGACACTTTCAAGAATACAAAAAGTCACCAAGATAAAGACAAAAGAGAAAAGGACACATTTTATTATGAAGGGTCACCATGTGACTTTTCAAATGCAAAGATACGAAGGGTCATGTAAGTTTTGTGCCATTTTTCATGAGGAGTGAAGGTTCATAAAGGGTGAATGACAAAGGTCATTTGGAAGTATATAAATAAAGGCTTGAGAATCCATTTATATATGTAAGAGAGTGCATGGTTTTTAAATTCTTTTATATAAGAAAAGAGGAGAGAAAAGTAGGAGATATTGTAGAGTTCTATCATGTGATGAGTAAGCAACATTGAAAGATAGTTGTGCTTTATACACAAGAGGGGTTGGTGCTCCTGTGGGTTGGTACTCACAAATATTTTCAAGGGGTTGGTGCTCACAAATAGTTATTGTGTTGGTGCTTGGTAAAGGGGTTGGTACACCTAAAAGTTGGTGCTTACAAACTTTATAATTTGAGTTCGTGCTCATTCATATACTTGAAATTTTTCTTTATGTTTTTTTCCACTTTGAGTTGTCACATAAAAATTTGGTCTCTCTCTCTCTCTCTCTCTCTCTCTCTCTCTCTCTCTCTCTCTCTCTCTCTCTCTCATGTGGTGCATGTTATTATTCTAGTTTTATTTCATATCTTGAATGTGTGATTAAATGGTTAAAGAAAATAAATTAGATTAATCATAATATATATAATATACTGATTCACCCCCCCCCTTTCAGTATATTTTATTCTTAATAATTGGTAATAGAGCAGGTTCCTTTGGAAAAAATTTTACATCTTGAAGGTAGATAAGGGAAATCATGATGGCTATATCACATGAAGGTTTTTATAAAAATAAGGCACCTTTGTTTGATGGAACAAATTATGCTTTTTGGAGAATAAAGATGAGGACTTATTTGATGGATCTTGGATTTGACATATGGCATGTAGTGGTGGAAGAATATGAAGATCCATAGACACTTGTAACTACTCCAATGGAAAAGAAGGCAAGTGAAAATAATGATAAATCTTTAAATGCTATTTTATGTAGTTTAAATGCATCAAAATTTGTTAAAGTTATTCAATATAAATTTTCTCATAAAACTTGGGTAAAGATTGAGAATATTTAAAAAGGTGATGAAAAGGTTCAACAAGCTAAGCTTTAGACTTTTAAAAGATAGTTTAAGAGTCTGAAGATGGAAGAGGAATAAAATATAGCAAGTTAACTTTTACAGGTTGATCAAATAGTTAATTAGATTCAAAGTCTTAGAGAAAATTTAGAAGAATCAATCATGTTACAAAAAGTTTTGAGATCTCTACCATTGGGACATTATTCAAAAGTTTTGGAAATTGAAGAGATGAAGAATTTAGCCAAGCTAAATATGGATGAGCTACATGGTATTCTTACAGCATATGAGATGTAAATTGAACAAGAGAAAGCCTCAAAGAGAGAAGTTGATTTCAAGATATCAAAGAAAGAGAAGGATAAGATTCAAGAATCAAGTGACAGTTCTAGTGATGATGAAGATGATAATGAAGCTTTATTCATTCACAAGACAAAAAAGGGCACAGGTAAATATAAAGGAAAATTACCTTTTAAATGTTTTAATTATGGAAAGATTGGACATTTTATAGGTAAGTACCTAGACAAATGTAATGGTGAAAATGAATAAGGAATGTATACATACAATAAGAATCTCAAAGGAAAATTCAAGAAGGGATTTGAGAAGAAGAGTTTGTATTCTAAAGATCCTAGCTCAGCTTAAGATAGTGGAGTTAGTGATTCATAAAAAAGAAGACATTCTATTCATAGTCATACATGAAGATGCCTCTACAAGAAAAAGTACAGATGATCAAGAAGAAGAACAAGATGAAGGTGAAGTGAATCTAAAAGGAGAACTCATTTTTGCCTTAGAAGAGTTAAAATCTCTTAAGAAGAAGAATCAAATATTGAAGTTCCAGATCGAGAAAAATGAAAAGGAGTCAAAGGAAATAAATGAAGATCTACAAACACACTTTGAAGAAGCCAAGAAAAATGAAAAATATATAATGGTAAAGTTTCAAAAATTAAGTGAAGAATGTGAAATGTATGTTATTGAAATTTCCTCTTTAAAATTAGATCTTGAGAAAACAAATAAAGCAATCAATGATAGAGCAGCCAATGATTCAAAATTTGAGAATAGAACTAATATGTTGAATAAGATATTAGAAATTCAAAGATCAATGTTAGATAAGATAGGTATAAGATTTGAAAAAGAGAAAGGGGAGGCCACTACTTTCACAGACAAGCTTAACACAAAAAAAATAAAGAGTTATGTTGAAGCTCTTACAAAAGAGGAAATAAAAAGGGAAGAAGTTAAGAATATAAAGGACATCTCAAACAAATAAGGTTGGAAGGAATAGATCTACAAAAGTAAATTAGTTCAGAGATACATAAATAGGTCCTATTTTTATGGTTACTATTTTTATTATAATGGATATGGTCATAAGAAAATAGAATGTTGAAAAAGGACTAACAATTTTAGAAATATGGAGAAGGAAACTCATGCAAAATCAAGCAAAAGCCATAACTCTTTTGCTCTTCTATTAGGATTTAATGAAGAGGCCATAATATTTTATAAGTGTAATAACTTGAGACACATATCTTAGAATTTTAGAATCATGTTCGAGTCAATCAAGAAGGACTAGAGTTTCAAGGTTCCATTCATCAAGAAGAAAGTTCAGATAGGTTCATGGCAAAAGAAACAACCTAAAAAGTCTATGTTGGTACAAATAGATTTGCATGTAAGAAATGAATAAAAGCCATGGTTCATTGATAGTGGATTTTTAAGGCACATGATAGGATACAAGAGCAATTTCATAAACTTAAAGAATATCAATGGTGGCATAGTGAAATTCAGAGATAATACTACTCCCAGAATTGCCAAAAAAGGTACACTAAGTTTGGATAATGGTAGAACTAAAAATAAAAATGTTTTGTATTTAGAATGTCTTAATCATAATATTTTGAGTGTAAGTCAAATGTGTGATCAAGGGCACACATTAAATTTTTATGTATAAGGTTGTGAAACTAGGAGAAATGATTAAGATGAGTTGGTTCTAGATGCTTAAAGAATAAGAAATAATTTGTATAAGTTATCAAACATCAAAGTTTAAAGATGTTTGATTCAGATTAAATAAAGTTGGCTATGGCATAGGAGAATGGGACACAAATTTTGATAATATTTTCAACATCGACAAGAAGCATGTAGTCATAAATCATTCAAAAATTATAAAGCCATCCAACACGTTTTGTGAACCTTGTCAGCATGGGAAGAAAGTAAGAAGGTGGTTCAAAACAAAAGAACACTCGACCACTCAGATGTTAGATCTTGTTCACATTGATTTGTGTGGACATATAAGAACTCAAATTACTAAAGGTGAGAAATATTTCATGTTTCTTATTGATAATTTTTCATGTATGACTTAGGTAATGTTTTTAAAGAAAAAATTAGAAACTTTCAAACATTTCAAAGCATTCAAAGCATTAGTTGAGAATGAAACTAGTTTGAAGATTAAGTTCCTAAGGCCAAATCAAGGAGGAGAATTCATGTTAGATTAGTTTATTGAGTTTTGTATAGACCATATAATAAAGAGACAATATTTAGCAGTCAGAACTCTGCAACAAAATAGAGTAGTTAAATAGAGAAATATAATAGTTCAAGAGATGGTGAGGACAATGCTAAATGAATCCAAGATACCAAATAAATATTGAAGAGAGTAATTTGGTATATTAGTTCATATTAAAAACAAATAAATATTAAGAGCCAATAATGATAAGACTCTTTATGAGCTATGGAAAGACAAACTAGCTATAGTTGATTAGTTTAGAGTTTTTGGCAGCAAATACTTCATAAAGAGAACTAATGAAAAATTGGGTGAGTTTGAATCTAGAGCAGATGAAGGTATATTTATTGGTTATTATTGAAAAATTAAATATTATAAAAAAATAACCAAGAAAATAGTTGAAATTACAAGTGTCAGGATAGAAGAAGATGGAGCACAAAGAATCAGTGAACTAATAGACATTCTTGAGATCATTGAAGAGGAAGATTTTGAAGAATCAGATGAAGATGAGAAGGAGAAAAAGGACACTAAAACCCCATCCAAATATGTATAGATAAATTATAATGAAAGTGACATAATAAAGGACATAAATAAAGGAATTGGCATAAAAATAATGATAGTAAGTGAATCTAAGTAAGTTAATTTCTCTTTATTGTCCAAAATTCAGCCTAAAACTTTTTCAGAAGCTAGAAATGATAAGCATTGGGTTAAGGAAATAAATGAAGAATTAAATTAGATAGAAAATAATGATACTTTGGAATTAGTGCCTAGACCAGAAGATCATATTGTGATAGGAAAAAAATGGGTTTATATAAATAAGTTGAATGAAAATGGAGAAGTGACCAAGAATAAAGCAAGATTATTATGTAAAGGATATGCTCAAATTGAGAGAATAGATTTTGAAGGAACTTTTAAAGCAATAGCAAAGCTATACGCTATTAGAATTCTTGCATATACAATGCTTAAAATTTTCAGAGTGTTTCAGATGGATGTGAAATCTGCCTTTCTAAATGGGAATCTAGAAGAATAGGTCTACATTGAGTATCCTGAGGGATTTATTCTCTAAAATATTAGTAGTCATGTATGTCGATTGAAGAAATCACTATATGGATTTAAACAAGTTCTAAGAGCTTCATATGAATGACTTGATAAGTACCTATAGGATTAAGGTTTCAAGAGAGGCTTTGCTTACAGTAATCTTTAAGTCAAAATAGAAGGTGAGCATGAACTGATTCTTTTGGTATATGTTGATGACATCATTTTTGGAGGAAACATTGAAAAGACGATTAAAGAATTTTTTGATAATATGTAAAAAGAATTTGAGATGTCTATGCTTGGATAATTGTCATTTTTCTTAGGGTTGCAAATATTTTAGCTAGACAAAGGAATTTTCATATCTCAAAGTAAATATGCCAAGGAAATGTTGAATAAATTTTGTTTTGAGGATTGTGCACTAGTTAGCACACTAATGAGTATAGGAAATAAGGTTAGCAAGGATGAAGATTCACCTATTGTAGATCAATCTTTGTATAGATCTATGACTGGTAGTCTTTTATATTTGATAACATCAAGGCTAGACATCATGATGCAGTAGGTATGGTTAAAAAGTCAGCTCCAAAAGATAGTCATGTTTAGTTGGTGAAGAAAATATTCAAATCTATCAAGGGGACATTGGATTATGGATTGGGGTATCCCACAAGTAGAGATTTCACTTTGGTTGTTTATACAAATTTAGATTGGGCAAGTTCCTTGGATGATATAAAGAGTATAAGTGGAGGACCTTTATTACTCAGTGATATCTTAGTATCATGGATAAGGAGAAAGCAAAATTTAGTATCAATTTCTATAGCTAAAGCATAATTTATTGCAATGGTATTGTGCTGTACTCAAGTGCTTTGGATGAAGAAAACTTTGGAAGATATCAAGGTAAAATATGATGAACATATTTCTATTTTTTGTGATAACACAAGTGCTATTAATATTTTGAAGAATCTAGTGATGCATTCAAGAATAAAACATATTCCCATCAGATATCACTTCTTGAGAGAGCAGGTTGGAGATCAATAGGTTAAGATGGAATATACTAGTATTACAAAGTAGATTGTAGATATTTTCATAAAGGCACTACCAAAAGACACATTGAGTATCTGTGGGAGAAGTTGGGAGTAATTTATTTTCCTTCCTACCATTGAGGATCAACATCATTTTAGGGGGAGCTAAGTGTTAGCTCTATGTTTTAACCACCAGTAATTAGATATAAATGGGTTAACATAGTCATACCCACTCACCTCTATCCATGTATTACATTGTAGCCTTGCTAATGGATTTTTATTGACTTGTGCCCTTATTCGAGTACCTATATAGTCTTTAATATAGTTGGTACCTCAAGATTAGTATCAACAAATTCCAAAAACAAAGGTAGAGAACATTTAGATTCAATAGAAGAAAAATCATACTAATTTTACTAAGTATCATTCATCACAATCACAACTAATAAACACAGGTCAAGGGAAAAAGACCATTTCCAAAATAAATGAAAAGTATTTAAACACCTTTTCAAATCACTATCAAATAATGTAAGGAGTTAGACATGTTAGATATAGTAGGTACTCAATATTCTATGGATGTTTCAACAACCATGCCTAAGTTTTTCTCAGTAACATCTCACCATTTACAAGAAGGGTATAAGTTTAAGACTAGCTTGTCTAAGAATCATTAATGTCTTAGAATATATATATATAATATTCCCATTTTAACCTAATCTAAGATATTAGTTCAAGTATTCCTAATTCTTACTTATATATTATATATTATTAAGCCTTAATTCTAAGATAAAATCTTATTATTACAATATAAGTTCATGATATTGCTCATCAATTAAGAATAATAAACTATTAATAGAATATTTAATGATCTATTCCAAACATAGAGCACTTATTCCTTAATCATAAGATGGTTATCTGGGATTAGCCATGTTAATAAGAGCTTAAAAATTAAGTACATTATTATCAATGTATATAACATAAGACTAACTAAATACTAATGTTATTTAGTTATAATTAACTGATTTAGGAACTACCCATGTAGCCATGTATAAGTACTTTTTGAGTGATATGAAATAATTATCCTTAGGTAGTTAACTTTATATTAATTACTAGGTAATTATTATTATATAAAATTTATTTCACAAACATAAAGTTATTGAAAATTCTCATGAGACATTGAACTCAAATTAATTCCTTATTTTTACCATTTTAGTTATCAATAATTTATTTAAACAACTACAAGGTTATAGTCTGTATATTAATGAAGTGTCAATACTTCAATTCATTCATCCATGTAATCAATAAGATTCAAAATCTACAAGAATTTAAAAATTTCATATAAATATAACTTTCAACTTCGTCCAATATAATAGATAACAAAAGTAAACCCATTCAATGATTATTATTACTTGGTGTAAGTAAGCTTGTGATTAAATAGGTGAAAACAAGTAATTTTGACATATGTAACATTATGTCTCTTTTCCTTATATTATAATAAGGAATGAATCAAAATGTAATCAAAATATAATTGATATCTAAGTCAAATAATGATGAATATATAATAAAATATTCCATTATTTTCTCAATCACTATACTAATGCTTTATAGACATAGTCAAAGATATGACTAAAGTATTTACTTAAAATGCTACATCATTTAAACCAACATTAACACTATTTATTCCAAATAAATAATCATGATAAAATATTAAATTCATATCCATTTATTAATGCCATGATTTTAAAATAATCCATTGACCAACTATAGCCAAATTAACAATCAATATACATGTCATGTTACATCATTGTATATTATATACAATTCTAACAATAACACTACATTCAACTACAATAATTTTAATTCAATTTAATCAACTAAAATAATTTATAATAATAATAAATTAATCCAATCATTGCATGTAATATAATGAAGCTAATCCTACCTATCTCAATGAGTCCAACCATAAGTGTCCCTAGACCACCCCAACCATCAATTGAATAAGGATCAAGGTAATAGAAAACTGATGAAGAAAAGATTATGAAATAATCCATCTTGAAAATATATAAACAAATAAACAAAAAAGTAAAATCAAGCACATAATTAACCCACCAAAATATATTAACTTGGTACCTGATTACGACTACAACTCTATTATAAGCTTCTCAGTTTATGGGTCATATTCTATTTTAGAATATAATATGACTCTTACATCTCTGTTATGAAATTCATATTCACATAATATTTTAATAGATTTTTAGGAGTTATAAATAAAACCTATAAAATGAAGATAATAACTCAATCAATTACAAATAAAATTTACGTAAAACTTCAGGTCACATTATTAACATAAATTGACTTTACTTAACATAATAATAAGTCAAATGTTCAATTGAAACCATTTAAGAATTTGAATAATTAAATAATCAATAAATTGATTATCCCAAATAGGTTAATGTAATCATGAATGATAATCACCCCAATTATCATTTCTAAAATTAAATTAATAATTCAACATGATTTCATAACCCTAGGTTAGATAACCATAACTTAAAGGTTCATAAAAAGTCAAACTAGTAAAATAAAATAATAGTAAACTATTCTAAAATCCCATATAATTATTTCAAACCCTTGTGAGGATTACTTATGGTTCTTGTCCCCATAAAACATCCATGGTTCAAAATAACCAACATTCCCTTTTATTTTCTTTTTCCTTTACTATATTTCTTAACCCCAACTGTACCCATTTAGGGCTTGTAAACCAAAAAATGAAATCAAACCCTAGTTATGTTTTAATACAAATGAGTTGTATTGATCTTTAAAAAAACATCAAACCTAATAAAAATAATCTTATGTCATCATAATAAATGAATAGTCACCATAATCCATAATGCTTTTATCGTATACACAACCATCGATAAAACAAACATAGCCATAACCAAATAAACACATAGTCACCCTATAAAAAGTCATAATGGATTTTATTAAAAGATAGTTGATTATTAGACTCCATAAAAATTCAAACTCAAAAACTAATAAAAAAACCTAATTTTAATCATTGTAAAAATAATTATACACATTCAAACATAATACCCATAGACTTTTAATTAATATGATTTCACCATTCCATAAAACCCCATTTTCTTCATGATGATAAAATAACACAAAATCAAATTCATAATACAAACAAACAAAAACCTTTATCCATGACCTCACTATGATATTACACACAAAAACACAATGTTCACACCACACACACTACCATTTTAAAACCATAAACAAACATTATAAATAGCCTAAACAAATTCTGAAAGTGCTGAACTGAGACATAAAATAAAGACACAAAACCAACACCATGGAACTTATTAGGGTTTCATATGAATTAAAAAATAATTATTAATCTTTTGGATAAATCCAAAATACATGCCATATGATTGTATTTTCTAAAAATAAACTCTAAACTCTAAAAACATTACTTAGTCGATGAAAGTTAGCCATAATAGTTTTCTTACACTTTGAGCCACTAAACATAAAAAATATATTTATATTTTCACAAAACCAATCACTTAATAAACATAAAAAGAAACCCTAGATAAATATCCATAATCCCTATATGGTTTTCAAGTTAAATGCTCTAGTATCAATTCTCATTCCTAAAATTCCTCATAAGAAACTACTTCATAATCCCATTGTCTACCATGCCAAAAAATTTAGTAGATTTTCCCCAAGGTTTCCAAAACTCCAAGACTTAATGCCCAAAATAAAGGCATTTAACTTTAAACTCAACTAAAATCTCTTGACCACATTTGTATGGTAATGTGAGACAATGCCACAACCCTCAAGTTATTGGTTACAATAAAAACCACAAAAATTAATTACCATGAACCTCATGTGGGTTGAGATCCTAACCTAGTCCCAAAAATAAATACTTAACCAAATGCAAATAAATTAAACAATTATGCCAATCAAGGTTTATTAAACACACAGACCATCATGCCTAGGTGATTGTAATGTAAAATTTTAAGACATTTTAATACAAGGTTGACACTAAATATGGTTCTTTAAAATCCATTAAGTCATAGTTTTTAAGGCAACCTAAAATATAAACTAACATCATAGATGAAATTAAAAATTTATAAAGATGATGAATATTGGAACTACTATTGACATGAATAATTACATGACTAACCAGACTGTTAAAGTTAACAAGTGAAGAGTTTTTAAAAAATAGTCAACACCAAATTGACTAAAATGATAAAAATAACTAAGAATACACTATTCTTTAATCACTTAAACTCAAATTTTCATAGTCTCCAAAATAATAATATAATATAAAGAGATGCTTACACCAAGTATAAATTGACTCAAATCAATTATTAATGAAATTAATCATATAATGATCACATACATCAATCAAATAAAAAAACATAATGACTAAATCATTAACACTAACAAGCTTGTCTTTATGTTTAATTTTTCTATTTTGTTTATCCATTTTACTTTTCATTTTTTCTTTTTACATGGTTTTGATCATAATTTAGCTCAAATACATGGCCCTATAGTCAATTGATAGACTATTAGCAGCATATGGACTTCTAAGTTTAATAAATGTGATAAAAACATTTAAATAATACATCCAACTAAATAATAAACTAATACACATTAAACAATAATATAAAATGCTATAATGAAATGTAATCCATAATTATCTAGAAATTATAATGGAAATGTATCAATATAGATCATTAACTGTAATACCATAATATAATAACAAAGTATGCCAAAAATAGTTCATTGCTAGACTCTATTAGCATAATAAATTAAATGCAAGTAACTTAGGGTCATGACATCCTCCCCCACTTGGAATAGATTTATTCTAGTGATGTAAATAAACCAAAATAATTTTGCTTCAATAGACTCTCATCTTCCCATGTAGTCCTTATTTTCAACAGAGGATCCCATTGAGCCAAAACTTAGGAAATATCATGGTTCCTAAACTTAATGTTATGATGATCTTAGATCTTCACTAGATCTAACTACATCTTTTCCTCTTATGAAACTTGAAGATGAATCTGATCCAAAACATGATATGAATTAGGAATATACTTCCTCAACAAAGCAACATGAAACACATCATAAATCTGAGGTAGGGAAGGTGGAAGGGATATCTAGTAAGTAGTACGACTAATTATCTCTAAAATTTCAAAAGGTTCAACAAATTGAGGGGCTAGTTTGGAAGAATTTAAAAATTTAATTGATTTTTTATATGGTATAACATGTAGGAAAACTTTATCCCCCACTTAGAATTCATGTGGTCTCCTTTATAAATTTGCATAACTTTTTTTCCTATATGAGAAGAATTTAAACTCTGCCTTATTGTTTTTATTTGCTTATCATAATCTTTAAAAACATCAAGACTAGCAATAATCCTATTTTATAAACTTTCCCAACCAAGTGGAGTTATACAATTTCAATCATACAAAGCTTGGAAAGGATCCATTTGAATCACTAAATGATACATATTATTATCATCAAATTTAAATTAGTGTAAATAATTTTCCCATTTACCTTTTTCATCCATAACATACACTATTATCATGTTTTCTACAACCTAATTTAATCTTTCCATTTGACCATCTATTTCTAAGTGATAAAACCAACTAAAATTCAATTATGTACCAAAATTAGCAATTAGAGTTTTCCATAATATTGAAGTAAATTTTTTATCTCTATCAAAAATAATAACTTTAGTTGTACCATGAAATTTTACTATTTCTTTCACAAACTATGAAGAAAACACAAATACATCATTAATCAAATTTTTAGTAATGGAATGACTAAATTTTATAAATTTATCAATTGCAACCAATATAGTATCATGTTTGCTTTTAAATTTATGAAAATCATCTATGAAATCCAATGAAATCATAGCCAACTTACCTCATGGTACATCATGAGGTTACATCAATCCTTATGGATGGTAATGCTTAGCTTTCACATGTCATCATTCCAAAAAAATTGACACAAAGTTAGCAACTTCATGTTTCATTATAGGACAATAATAAAGCCTTTTAAGTACATGGAGCATCTTCGTAACACCTAGATGAACTAAATGAGGTGATGTATACACTTATTTTAGTAAAATACTCCTTAAATCACTATAATTAGTCACATAAATTATTTTTTTATGTTTGATTAAACCATCAAAATCAACTAAAAAATTCAAAAAAATCTTTTCAATAGGTTTGTCAACCATGTTTACACTTATATCTTGGCAAAATTTATGAGTACATTATTGTTCCAATAATTTAGTTTTTAATTTATTATGCATAATAGATAAGGAAACAAGGTGCATGCATCATCTAAGTGCAATAACAACATGATTTTTCTTACGTTTAACATATGAAATATTCATTTTATATCAAAATTACTTAAAAACTATAGCAGTTTTATGCTAGTGAGCATTTAGATGATCCTACAAAAACAAATATTATAGGTTATGATGATAAAATTTTACCTCAAAATACTTACCCAATAAAAAGTGTTTCCATTACTTCAAACCATAAACAATGGTACCAAGCTCAATGTCATGAGTGGTGTCATTTCTCTCATTGTCCTTTAGTTTTTATGACTCATGAGCCACAAATAAACCATCCTACATTAACATTCCACCTAAGCCTTATTTAGATGCATCAGCCCATATTTTAAATTTTCTATTTAGATATAATATAATAAGTACACGTATTGAAATGAATAACTCTTTAATTTTTAAGAAATATTATTCACATTCATTAGTCCACACAAATTGCTTTAGATTAAGGTAAAAACAGGTTTTGAAGGGGCCCCGAAACCCTGTACAGATCAAGAAAGATAAAACATTACAAACCGCCAAGGATGGCCGACCCACTAAAAAATAATAGCAAGACCAAGTTTTACAAGGACCTAAAACCCCAATAAGACCAGGTTTAACAACCTAAAACCATGATAAAAAAATATAACATTACCAACAAGCATTAACCGTGACAAAAAACCCCAAAATCTTAAGTTCTTAGTCACCAAGAAAAATGAAAACACTGTCAAATCCAGTAATAGTGACAGCCAAACGTGACCAGCCACAAAATGACACTGTGCAGCTCTCGCACAGGGGTTTCCCCCTACAAAATCAACCTCTAGACCCGTTGCCACCACTGCCCAACCCATCCACCCTTCTATATGCAAAGATCACCTCCTCGCCGCCATGACATACCAAATATCTCCAATAAACAAACATCGATCCACTCAGAATAGGGTAATGGTAAACACAACAGTCACAAAATGGAAATCTGAGACAAGAAAATAGATCGGCACAAAAAAAAGATCTTTGGGCACCAAACCCCAACACCATGGAACCCATCGTCCTCGAACTGAGAACAGGTCTCCATCGACCTAGGAAACAACCTCAGCTGAAAGGGATACAACAGGGCCGTATCCACGTCTGCATCCACACTCCCTTCCCCCAATTGTTTACCCTTACATTGTAAGGACATTATTGTGTTAGCTAACTTATAAAAAAAATTAGAAAATGTTTTATAGTAACCAACCAATCCCATAAAACTATGTACTTCATGTATGTTTCTAGGATTAGGACACTCTTAAATAGCTTTAATCTTTTTTAGATCCACAAAAATACTAGCCTTTGATATAATATGACCCAAATAGTGGATATGAGATTGAAAGAATGAACATTTAGATAAATTACCAAATAATTTATGTTAAATTAGCCTTTCCATCACTAATTTTAAATTTTTTTCATGCTCACCTTTATTCTTAGAATAGATCAATATATTATCAAGGAATACTAAAACAAACTTATCTAGAAAATCCCTATATACGCTACTCATTAAGTTCATAAATGTAGTAGGTACATTATTCAAACCAAAATGCATTATAGTGAATTTGTAATGTCCATACCTTATTCAAAAATACATTTTGTGAATATATTATTCTTTGATCCTTGGCTAGTGATAGCCTAATACCAAGTATATCTTTGAAAAGATAGATTCATCTTTTATTTGATCAAATAGATCATATATCCTTGGTAAATGATCATAGTTCTTAATATTAACCTTGTTAGTCATGCAATAATCAACACACAATCATAAGGTTCCATCTTCCTTTTTCATAAAGACCATTGGCACACCCCAAGGTGACACACTTGGATTAATACTACCATTTTCTAATAGTTCTTGTAGTTGAAATTTCAACTCCTACAAATATACTATATTCATGTGATAAGGTACCTTGGATGCAAGGGATAACATTGGAGTTAAATCAATAGAAAATTCAAATTCATGTTTTGGAGGCAAACTAGATAATTTGTTAGGAAAAAAAATTAGAAAACTTTTGTAAAAGTAGATGTTCCTCAAATACCATTATTGTTTTAGGTGTAGTTTCTTGCATTTGAATAACATACAACTTGGAACCTTTACGTATTATTTTCTTCAATTATAAGGCTAAGATTAGATTTTGTACTTTTGGCTTCTGTAAACCTTTAATTCATAAATTTTCCAAAATCATTAAGCAATATGCCACATTATTATAGCAGTCTAAATTGGCTTTATGATACTACAACAAATCCATGCCTAATATAAAATCAAAATATTCAAGAGGAGATAAAAATAAATTTACTTGGGTTTGAAAAATTCTTAAGTTCAGGGTTATCCATCAAGACACTTAATATTATATAATCTTTTACCTAAGCCAAACTGAACATCCTAACCATCCTTCAAAGTCATCAAATTTAACTTACAACATGTTACTAACTTATATTTCATAAAACTATCAGTTGTTCCTAAATAAAAAAAAAACAAAAAACAAAAAATACATTTATTTTACCTTTGCTTTCAATTGGAGTTTCTTCAAAATTATTATGTTTTTAACAATTGTATATAATTTGTTATTAGCTGATACCAAATTTCAACTTAGTATAGTATTTATGGTAGTGATTATCTATACATTCCTCGCATATTATAGTTATTTGTGGAATTAAAAGAATAGTATTGGCCTCAGTAATATGCACATTTTAATTACCTTGAGATAAATTAATTTTAAAATTATCAGTCTTAGAAGAATTTAAATTCTTAAAATTATTATTATGTCCTTGAAATTTATTATATCCACTTGTACTCCTTGTGAATCTTCAGTAAGAATAAAATTTCTTAAAATTATTAGAAGGGGATAAATTTTTAATTTATTATTGTTGTCTATTATGTCTAAAATATTGACTTTCTTTTTACCAGGCCTTTTTTATTCTTCCTTATGTGCATATTCAATTATCATAATTAAAGTCTTAGGATTAGTCATATTCACATCATGCATTAATATTTAATTCAATCCCAACTTAAACTTAGTGACTTTAGTCTCTTCATCATGCATATAATTTAGATGATTTAGTAGATTCAAAAATTTGTTTTCAAACTTAGTCATAGTCATATTCTCTTCTTTCAACAGCTGAAAATTAATGATTTTATGTGTCTTGAAGTTGGAAATAAGATACCTTTTTGGAATTGCCTTTCAAAAATAGGTCAAGTAAGAGTCATTGGTTGGTAACCTTATAGAACATATAAATGATAATATCAAAGAGATGTAGATCCTACTAAATGATAGGATGCCACTCTTACCTTCACACTAGAGGACATATTATGTAGATTAAAATACTTCTACATGTGTACTAACCATGCATTAGTTGCATCACTTGATTCCTCATCTAAAAAGTTTTATGGGAGAAACTTATTCTTATCCTTAATAATATGATCAACCATATTACCAGGATTATTCTAAAGTTATGGTTCATCCACTTGTATTTCATCTCTAACTAGAATTTCATCAGTGGAAACACCTTCTATATTATTCATCCTTCTCTCCTAGATATCCAATTTACTTTAAAGAGAATTTAATGTAGTTAGAATTAAATTCAAAACTACTTCATCATTACATTTAGGTTTTTTTCCTCAAAGTTAAGTCCCTCAACATTATTTATAAAATTACAAAGAGGTTGTTCCTCTATCTTAGGAATGTTGGAGCTATGACCTCTTCCTCTATCTCGGTTAACATTTCTTATGTTATTGTCTATTATTCTAGATATTATCCTCACCATCAAACAATAACTCATTAGAAACTAGGAAGAAACATTCTCCAAATTTACTTAGAGTAGTAAACTCTGATCTGATACCAAGATTTAATTACCATAAATTTTGTATAACATAACCAAACAAAATAATGAAATATTTCGCTTAGAGTTTAGCATAAAAACCCTAAATTATATCCATAAATATGTTACAACTAACACATTATCTAGACCAAGTGCATAACCTATCAATAGATTATTTAGGAATTAATTTTTAACCACCTATTAATTGGATGTAAATGGGTTAGTTTGATCATATCCAATCACTTGTATTTGTGTATTGTACTAAGACCTTCTTAATGGAGTCATTAGTCACTTGTTCCCTTACCTGAATACATGTATGGGTTATAACACAACTACTACCTCAAGGGTAGTATTAGTAGAGTCTAAAATATAAATGTAGATCAAGTTTAGATTCAACAAAATAATAATCATACTAATCTTTTCTAAATATGATTTATTAAAATCACAACTATCAGAGAGAGTTTAAAGGAAAATGACTATTTCCAAAAGTAATACAAAGTATTTGAATGCTTTTTCAAATCACATTAAACTAATTTAAGAAGTTGGACATGTTAGCTAATGCATGTACTCAAGTTTCTAGGGATGTTTTAACAACCATGGTTAAGTTTTGCTTATGAAAATCTTACCATCTACATGTAGGGTACAAGTTAAAGACTAACTTTTCTAAGAATCAATAATGTTTTGGGATAGATCTAATATTTCATTTTTAACCTAATTTGAGGTCTTAGTTTAAGTATTTCCTACTTCTTACTTAAATATTATATCTGATTAAACCTAAATTTAAATATAAACTCTTACTATGAAAATATAAGTTCACAATCTCTCTCTTGTCAATTAAAAATAATAAACTATTAATAGAATTTTTAATTATCTATTATGAACATAGAGCACTTATTCCTTAATCACAAGATGCTTATCTAGGAATAGCCATGTTTAAGCGAGATTATAAATGAATTATAATATTGTCAATGTAAATTTATTATAAAATAAGACTAACTAAATCTTAATTTCATTCAATTATAATTAACTTATTTATGAACTACCCATACAACCTTATATGAGTACTTATTGAGTTATATGAAAGAATTATCCTTAAGTAGTTAAGTTAATATTAATTACTTAGGTAGTTATTATTATATAAACTTTATTCCACAAACATCAAATTATTACAACTTCTCACAAGACATTGAACTAAAATTAATTCCTTAGTTCTACTAATTCAACCATCAATAATTTATTGAACCAACTATGAAGTTATATTCCATACATTAATCAAGTGTCAATACTTCCATTCATTCATCCATGTAAATAATAGGATTAAAAATCTATAGGAATTAGAAAATTTCATATAAATATAACTTTCAACTTCATCCAAAATAATAGATAACAAAAGTAAACACATCTAATGAATATTATTACCTAGCTTAAATAAGCTTGTGATTAAATAGATGTAAACAAGTAACTTTGACATATGTAACATTATGTCTCTTTTTCTTATCTTATAATAAATAATGAATCAAGCCAAAATAAAAACATAATTGATATTTTAATCAAACACTAATGAATATATATTCAAATATCCCATTATTTTTCAATCGCCATACCGATTCTTTATAAACATAGTCAAAGACATGACCAAAATATTGCTCAAAATTCTATAGCATTTAAAATAAAATCAAAACTATTTATTCCAAATAAGTAACCATGATCAAATTTTAACTTCATATCAATTTACTAATTCCCTAATTTTCAAATAATCTAATAACAAACTATAATCAATTTAAGAATCAATATACATGGCATGTTACATTATTTTGTATTATAATTAACTATGACAAGTAACACTACATTTAGATACAATAATTTTATTTCAATTTAATCAACTAAAATAACTTAGAATAAAAATAAATAAGTCTAATCATTGTATTCAATCCAATGAACCTAATCCTAGATTGTTTGACCTAATGAGATGAATGATAAGTTACCCTAGACCACCCCAACCATTAGTTAGATATGTATCAGGGCAGCAAAGAATCGATGGATAAAAGATTATGAAACAATCTAGCTTGACACCATATAAAATAAATGACAAATTAAATACAACTAAACACATAATCAACCCATCAAGATCTATTAACTTGATACCTAATTATGATTGTAGCTCTATTCTAAGATTATTGATTTATGGGCCATGTTCTATTTTATAATATAATATGGATCTTAAGTATAAGTTGTTGTAATCATATTCACATAATATTGTAGTAGACCTTTAGGATTTATAAATAAAACCTATGAAAATAAGATATCAACTTATCCAATTAAAATTAAAATTTACGTAAAACTTTAAGTATGTTATTAACATAAGTGTACTTTACTTAACATAAAAATAACTCAAATGTTCAATCAAAAGCATTAAAAAAATCAAAAAATTAAATAATTAATAGATTGATTACCCCAAATAGGTTAATGTAATCATGAATGATAAATATATAAATTATCACTTCAAGAATTAAATTAATAATTCAACATGAATTCATAACCCTAGGGCAGATAACCATAACTTAAATATTCATAAAATGTCAAACTAGTAAAATAAAATAATAATAATTTTTTCCTAAAACCCTTGTAATTATTCTAAACCTATTTGGCGACTCCCCATGGTCATTATTACCCAAACAAATCCATGGTTCAAAAAAACAAATAAGCTCTTTTTACTTTATGTTTTCCTTTAATATATTTATTAACTTGAACTATACCCTTTTATGGTTTTGAAAAAAAATCAAACCTTAGTTGTATTTTAATATATCCAAGTTGTATGGCTCTTTAACAAACATCAAACTTAATCATAATAATTTCATGTTGTCATGATAAACCAATGGTCACTTTAATCTATCAAGATTTTACCTTATACACAAACATCAATAAAACAAACACATCAATAACCAAATAAACACATAGTTCCCTATAGAAGGTTGTAATGGATTCTATTAAAATTAAGTCAAATATTTGACTCAAAACAAAGCCAAATTCAAACACTAATAAATAAACCTGATTATAATCTTAATAAAAATTATTACACACATTCAAATGTAATACCGTTAACATTTTTGAAGAATAAGAACTTGTCATTCCATAAAAACCCATTTTCCTCATGATGAAAAAATAACACATAGTCAACTTCATAATACAAACAATCAACAACCATTTACCTATGACCACACTATGGGGATCCACAAAAAAACACAATGTTAACACCATACATAGTCATTTTATAACCAAAAAGAAACATTATCAACAACCTCAACAAACATTTCAAGTGCTTGATTGAGTAATCAAACAAAGACATAAAATCAATAGCATGGACCTTATTAGGGTTTCATCTGAATTCAAATATGAGGATTAATATTTTTTATAAGTCCTTAATATATGTCATATGATAGTATTTTCTAAAAATAAACTCAAAATTATAAAAACATTACTTACTTGGTTGATGAAAGTTGACCATAATATTTTTCCTACAATTTTAGCCTCTAACCACAAAAAATTCATGTATATTTTCAAAAAATTAGTCACCTAATAAACATTAAAAAAAAAAAAAAAGAAGAAAAAAAAAAAAAAAAACCCAAATAACTCTCCATAATCCCTGCATGGATGTCAAGTTAAATATTTTTAACTATAGTTCTTGTTTCCAAAACTCATCATGTTGAACTATTTCACATTCCCCTTGTCTACCATCCCAAAAAATTCAGCATAGTTTCTCCAAGGTTTCCAAACCTCCAAGATTGAATTCCCAAAATGAAGGAAATTAACCTCGAAAGCAAAAAAAGTCTCTCAACCACCTTTTCATGGTAATGTGAGACAATAACATAACCCTTAACTCATTGGCTATAATAAAAACCACTAAAACTAATTACCGTGACCCTCATATGGGTCAAGATCCTAACCTAGTCCCAAAACAAAGACTTAAACGAGGACAAATAAAAAACTAGGTATTCCAAAAAAGGTTTGTTAAACATGCTAACCATCATGGCCAAGTAATTACAATGTACAATTTTAAGATATTTTAATAAAATTTGAAACTAAATAGGGTTCTTTAAAAACCATTAAGTTAGTTCTTAAGACAACTTAAAATATGAATGAACATCAAAGATCAAATACAAAATGTAAAAAGATGAAAAAGATTGGAACCAGTTATTGACATGAACAGTTACATGATCGAGTGGAAAGTCAAATTCAATGAGTAAAGAGTTCAATAAAAAATCAAAACACCAAATAGATGAAAATAATAAAAACCTTTAAGAAGCCAATAGTCATTAATCACTTAAACTCAAACAACGATAATCTCAAAAATGATAATATTGAATAAAGATATGCTTTAACCAAGTAAAAACCTGACTCAAATCATTTGTTAATGAAATCAATCATAGAATGATAACATACAATAGTCAAATAATAAAAACATAATTAATAGATAATTAATATCGACAAACTCAAATTTCTTTTTATTTTCACTATTTTGTGTATCCATTTACTTCTCCATGTTTCTTTATTTCATGATTCCAATCACAATCTAGCTCAAGTATATGTCCCTGCAGTCAGGCGCTAGACTATCAGTAGCATCTAGACATCTAAAAATAATAAATGCAATAATGGTATTTAAATAATACATTCAATTGAATAATGAACTAGTAAACATTAATCAATAATATCAAATAATATAATGAAATATAATCCATAATTTTCTCAACACTTATAATTAAAATTTGTCAATGTAGATCACTAACTATAATACCATATTAAAATAACAAAATATGTCTAAAATAGTTCACAGATAGACTATATTAACATAATAAATTAAATTCAATGTAGTTTCATGACACTAAATCATGAAGTGAAATAGTCAAAAAGTATATAGGGATAAAAATACAATAACACTTCCAAATAAGTGAGGATGACACATTATATTTATCATATGTAGTGGAACAATGAATATTTAATAATAATCTCAAGTAGCAGATGATAAGAAAGCAAGGGTCATAAACATGTGTCAGAATAAAAATAATCAAGATGTAATATAAAATTCAAAACATATAATTTTAAAAAAATAATAAAAAGTATCATAAAAATGGAAATGTTTAAATACGTATGTGATAAATCCCACATTATGTTACATAAAGTACGAATCCTTATGTTTGGGGTCATGAGGTAAGTAGGATAATACATCATCATTGGTGTAATTTAAATTCATAATGCATTGATATTTCTCATTGATTTAAAGTTTTATTGAATGTTCTTTTAACCTTATAAATAAGAGGTTCCTATAATGTTTTATTTATTAATTTCATCTTGTTGATTTGAAACTTTTTGTCTCAAAAAAACAAACATATGTGATTATTGGTACTATCTAATGTTGCATTCAATTTTTTAACCATGAATTTATAAATATAACATGGTATAATGATAATAATGTCATAACATATAAAAAATTAACAAATGATCATGGGCCCATGGGTGAAGTTAATTAAACAATCCCAAACATTTTTGAAGATGTTGGCAATATGATTATCATTGATGTTAAAAGGGAGACTATTGGCATAATGGATGTTATTGATGATCATGGATGAATATGGAGATTATAAGATATGCAAGGTATCCTATCAGAGGTTAAGTATGATTTGAGTACTCATGTGTATGATTGGAATTCATCTGGTTCTTCATATTGATCATATAGATATTTTGGGTCTATGATAGGAAAATATGAATAGATAGCTTGTTGATGTCACCATTACCACATATGGATGAGTTTAGGATATTTGGTCATATGGTTATGATTAAATTAGTCCATAGATGTTATGCACTATATTTTAAGTCATGAAATGAAGTGTGGTAGAAGATATGAGGATGCAAAGTTGGTTACTCAAACAGAATTTACTAGGTTTTTATACATAGCCAAAATTTTAAAAGATTTCAAGCAAAGCCAATTAAGTATGTTGATGAGGTCAGCATTCACACACATGAAGGTATCAAAATAAAATTATCGTATAGGTTTGTTCATTTTTGTGCCTAGATTTTATGTACTAAATATTAGGTCATATG
The DNA here is from genome assembly GCA_037957365.1 of Torreya grandis. Lineage (NCBI taxonomy): Eukaryota > Viridiplantae > Streptophyta > Pinopsida > Cupressales > Taxaceae > Torreya > Torreya grandis. The sequence goes on along the minus strand of JARHVA010005045.1, from coordinate 716,194 downwards.
ATATAGTGAAACAAAACATGTGCATGTGTAAAGTTGGGCTCCCAAGGATTTTGATAGTGTTTTCCCACATGACCAAATTTGTAGGTTGTAAGAAAATCTGAGTAGGCATTTTTATAGATTAGATGAAGGTCTTTAGAGTAGATGAATATATGGATGCAATACCCTATGTGAGTAGATCTTATGCACTAAATTATAGGTCATGTGATGAAGTGCATCAAAAGTTATGCAAGAACAAAGTTGACCTTCTAGGCAGTTCTAAGCATAGTTAGATCTATGTAAAAAGAATCTAAGTGATTATATTAATGGTATTATTTCTATAATGCATGAAGTATTTAAGAAGATATGAGAATATGGTTTTGTTCATTATCATGCCTAGTTTATATGGTCCAAATTTTAGAATAGGTAGATAAGCAAAGTAAAATATATGAAGGTACAAAGTTAGCCTTCTAGGCATATTGAGATGGTCCCCATACTTAGTCAAATCTACACAAGGTAAAGTTTGAGATTGTTAGAAGATCTAACATTTAGTATTTGATCATACATTTAAGATCTAATGAAGTGCAATAAATTCAACATGTCAAAGGCACCTAAAAGTGAATTTACTAGTGGTAAGTGTCAAAATCATGGATCTTGAATAGTATATCTACATAGTGGTTTAAAGTCAAATAGTCAATGAGCAATGTGGGAATTTCAAGTGTCTCAATAGTAATAACTGATAGTAATGTGTAGAAGGCATGTGTTAATGCCAAGTGTCACATTCATGGGAGCTCATCAGAGATAAATTTTGAGCTTGTTATAAGATCGAAGGGTGAGAAATTGATCATGAAATGAAGATCTAATAGAGTGAGTGGACTCAATAGGATAAAGTTCTCAATGTTTATTGACACAAAGATGAGTTAGTGACTAAGCTAATTTGAAGAGATTGATGGAGAATATTTATTCCAAATACTCAGGAAGATATGAGATGAGACTAGGAGCTTGAGGTTTAACCATAGACATAGATAAATTTCATGTAACTTTGAAGATCTAATGACACATGGGAGCTTAGATCAAAAATATCAATGGATGTATTTTTAAGTTGAAAAGTTAAATTCAATAAGTGTACAAATATCAAATAGAGCATGTGAGCCTATCAGAACCTAATCTAACAAATGCATTTTAAAGTTGAGTAAATTGAATGAGAATCATCAGATCTCGACATAAAACATAAGATATATGGTCAATATTTAATTTTATATTCATCCCAATGGTGAAGCAATGGAACATGATAAGACATAAATTATGATATAAGCAACAAGATTAATTGTAATGATTGATAAAATTTATGTAATAATGCATGTGAATCAAAAATATATCTCAATATATGTTAAAGATAGTAAAGAAACTAGGAATCATGGTGGTGGAGCATGAGTTCAAGACATTGGAAACTTATAGTCAAAGACAAGAACTAAATTCAAATAGACTGAGCATGATTTTTTAGTAAATAAGTGTGAACATAGAGAAGATATATAACCCTAGATCAAATCCTTTTTTTTTTTGGGTGTGTGTGTGTGTGTGTGTGTGTGTGTGTGTGTGTGTGTGAGAGAGAGAGAGAGAGAGAGAGAGAGAGAGAGAGAGAGAGAGAGAGAGAGAGAGAGAGAGAGAGAGAGAGAGAGAGAGAGAGAGAGAGAGAGAGAGAGAGAGAGAGAGAGAGAGAGAGAGAGAGAGAGAGGATACATAAAAAGTTTATAGAGATATTATTATTGTCATTTAGTAGAGTAAAATTGAGAGAGAGAGAGAAGTAGAGAAAAAGAGATTGATGAAGTGTTTCAAATAGATAAATATAGAGACAAAAAAATTAGAGAGGTAGAGTGAAAGAGTAGAGAGAGATAATGTGTAGAGTATGAAAAGTTAAAAACTAGACCTATAATATAGAATTGAGATTGGATTATTTTATGAATCTATATTTTAATTTGGATTTGTAGCTTCATATGGATATGATTAGTGGGTGTGATTAGATAAGTTAATTTGGTGCTTAGATAGGGAGTGGGTGATTCCTTAGAGTAGGTTCTCCTAAATCAAGGGATTGGTGTCTCCTTAGGGTTAGTGCCCTAATATTTTTTAAACAATGAGGTTTTTACTATGAGGCTAGATTAAATAATATATTATAGTATATTTTCTCATCGTGGTATTTCCCATATTTATTTTTCCACATATACATTTGGTGTTATGTGTGTGATCTCTTCATATATGTTCTAATATAAATATCATTTATAGTTTATTTTAAAAGGGATTAAAAGGACTAATTTAGTAAATTTACTAATTCATTCCCCTCTTAATAGATAGTTGTTTTCCAATAATTGGCATTAGAGCTCTAGTTCTTTAGAAGAACCTTAATCAGCTTAGGTAGATCTTGGATGGTGAACCAAAATGGCTAATCAAGAAGGTTATTCCTCAAACAAAGAAACTCTTTGATGGATTAAAGTATGTATTTTGGATCATAATAATGAGGAATATTTATCCTCAATAGGGTTTGATGTATGGATGTCTATTGCAAATGGATATACAGCCCCTGCTACAACTCCTATGGATCCAGCTACCAAGAAGGCATATGAGAGCAATGCTATGGTAAATAATGTTATCCTTTGTGGATTATATAAATTAGAGTTTGTCAAAGTGATGTATTTTCAAAATACACAAGATGTCTAGAAAAACTTGTATGGCATCTATGAAGGTGATGATAAGGTAAAGTAGGCCAAGCTATAAACATACATTGGTATATTTTAAAGTCTTAAAATGAATGAAGAAGAGAACATTTTAGACTACCTTATTAGAGTAGATGAAATAGTCAATGCAAATATAGGCCTTGGAGAAGAGATGAAAGAATCAATCATTGTCAAAATGGTCCTAAGATCTCTATGATCAAGGTATGACTCTAAAATCTCTACAATAGATGAAGTAAGAGATCTGGATAAATTCACTATTGATGAGTTAAAAGGAACCTTCACTACCTATGAGATGAGAATGGGAGAAGTAGATACTTCTAAGAGAGAAGCTTCATTCAAAGCATCCAAGAAAGTAAAATTAGAAATATCTACATCCACATCCAAGGAGATTTGTAAAGAATAAGCCAACTATGTCATAAGATTAAAAAGAGGGTCTAGAAAGTACAAAGGTAAGTTAACCTTTAAGTGATATAATTATGGTAATATAGGATATATTTATATTAAATTCCCTTATAATAAAATGTATAACTTTAAAAAATAAGATGATTGTAAAAAGATGAAACCCCACCATCCCAAGAAAAATAACTTCTTCAAAATTAAGAAAGGCCTGTACACAATAAGATAGTGATTCATTAAATGATTGTGATAGTTCTGATGATGACCATGATAATGCTTTTATGGCTAAGGAAAAGGAAGTCCTATTAATGACATTAGGATCAGCCTCTATGGATCAAGAAGAAGTTGAGGACTCAGATGAAGAAGAGGAAGTAGAAGTAGATCTAGAGAATGAATTCATTTGTGCTTTAGAATAAATTGACAAGATGAGAAAATATAACTCAAAATAGAAGAATCTTGGACAAAATGAAATTGAGAAACTATCAAAAAGTCTATAAAAATCTAACCAGATGGTGGTTTGACTAAAGACACAAGTTAAAGAGGCTAAAATAATATAAGATGTAGTCAAAATTGAACTACAATATAAATCTTATGAGTGTATGAAGTTAGAATTAGAGATAATGGCTTTGATAATTTTTTTTGAGAAAGCTAAAGGAAAAATAGAAAAATGTCTAAAGTTGATAGGAGGATCAGACATTCTTGATGAATTGATAAACTCTCAAAAGCCTTCAAAAGAGAGCTCCATAACTAGTACATTTGTTGACTTATATGATAACTTTGAATTAGAAGGAGAATTAGGAGTAAATAAATCTAAAGGAGAAAATAAGCCTAAAAGAATGAAGAAGATTAATGAGCAAATATTTAAAAACTTAAGTAAGATGTAGAACATAAAGGTAGATGATGTAGATGGTTACATAAGAGTGAGAAACTTGAAGAATCTATATTTTAGAAGAGATCCTCATTCTTCATAAATAAATATTATGACAAGATGTTCCTCATCTTTCTATGTTTATTATTATACCTATAATTAGTTTGGTTATAGGGATATTAATTGTAGATTTTTACCTAAAGGGAGAAAAAAAAATAGTAAGTAGAAATTCATTTTCTCCCTTGTTAGATACAAATGTAATATGTTATAATTGTAATAATTTTTCTCACATAGATAAACAATGTAAAACAATCTTTGTAAGACCAAAAATACAAATTAAGAAGAAAGGATACCTCCTAGTGTGAAGAAAGTTTCATAAGTCTCTAAAAAGTAGAAACAATTCATATAAGAAGCCAAAGGATGTGTGGAAAGTAAAATATCAATCTATGACTTCTAAAAATGCTCTTTTTACCAAGGAGCATATTTATTGGGTAATAGACAATGGTTGCTTAAAACACATGACTGGTGATAAGATCAAGTTCATCAAATTGATAAAATGTAAAGAAGGAACTATTAGCTAGGGAGACAACACTACAGTAAAGATCTAAGGTAAAGGAACCTTAAACACATATGGAAAATTGCCTACACATAATGTCCTTTATGTTGAAGGATTGAAACATAATATGCTTAGTGTCATCTAAATATTCTACAATGGATATATTGTCACATTTAATGTATAAATATGCAATTTAATGAGATCTAGAAGACTAGTTATAGAAGGGAAAAGAACTAAAAGTAATATCTATAATCTTATTAACGTGAATGGTAATAGTTGTCTATTAGAAAAGATTGATGAAAGTTGGTTATGGCATAGAAGAATCAACCAAATTAATTTTGATAACCTAGTAAAGGTGAGCTCAAATAAGTATGTTAGACACATGCCTAAGATAACCAAACATGTATACACTAATTACAAGGAGTGTTAACAAGGCAAGAAAACAAGGTTTAGATTTACAATAAATGAGTATGTAACTACAAAACCTCTAGAATTAGTTCATACTAATCTTTGTGGTCCTACTAAGACAAGAGGATTTAAAGGATAGAGATACTTCATGTTATTTTTAGATGATTAATCAAGAATGACATGTGTAACCTTTTTGAAGGAGAAGTCTCAAACATTTGAAAGATTAAAAATCTTTATAGCCATGGCAGAGAATGAGATTGGATAAAAAATCAATTTCTTAAGATCTAATAAAGGTAGATAATTCACCTCAAATGAGTTCATACTGTATTGTGAGAAACATGGGATTAAAAGACATTAGTCTGTAGTAATGACTCCATAGAAAAATGGAGTTGTTGAGAGAAAGAATAGGACAATCAAGGAGATGGCTAGAACAATGCTAAAAGAGGCCTAGTTACCTGATGGATACTAGAGAGAGGTAGTCCAAACAATAATATATATCATAGATAGATTTCAAATACATGTAAATAGTGACAAAAATCCCTATGAGATATGATATGTAAAGCCTACCAATGTTAATTAATTCAAAGTGTTTGGTAAAAAATGCTACATTAGCAGAAAAGAAGACAAGTTGGGAAGATTTGAATTAAGATGTGATGAAGGAATAGTTATTGGTTATTTCATCCAAATCAAAACCTACATATGTTATAATAAAAGGATATAGAAGATTTTAAATAGAATCAATGTCAAGGTTGAAGAATGCTTGAAACATGTTAAACCTAAAAAATAAATCTATGAATAAGGTTCAAAGTCTAAAGAGGAAACATCTAATGAAGAAACTGAGGAAGTAAATGAAAATTAACCTACAAGATTTCTTCAAAATGATCATCTTATAGAGTAGATCATTGGTAATAAAAATGGAGTATTTTAGACAAGGAAAAGAGTTACGATGAACAAAGAGCAGGTAAGTTTTGATCTAATGTTTGAAATTGATCTTAGGGGCTATGTTGAAGCTAACAAGGATGGGAATTATCTAAAATCCATAGAAGAACTGAGCCAAATTGAAAAGAGAAAAACTTGGGAATTAGTTCTAAGGCTTGTAAAAAAGAATGTAATAGGTACAAAATGGGTCTTTAGAAGAAATCTCAATGAGGATGGAATTTTTATAAGAAATAAGATAATAATGGTGTGAAAATGATATGCACAAGTTGAGGAAATATATTTTGAGGAAATATTTGCTCTAGTTTCTATATTAGAATCCATAATAATGTTTTTAAAATTCTTTATTTATAATAAGTTCAAATTATATCAAATGGATGTTAAGTCTACTTGATTAAATGGGAACCTAGAAGAGTAAGTATACATAGAACAACCTAAAGGATTTCAGCTATCATACGAAAAAGATCGTGTTTGTAGACTAAAGAAAGCTCTATATGGTCTAAAATAGGCACCTATAAAATGGTATTTAAGATTAGACCAATACTTTAAATAATAAGCATTCAAAAAAGGATGTGTAGATAAAAATTTGTACTTTAAATCAGAAGGTGAGAATATGTTAATTATTGTTCTATATGTAGATGACAACATTTTTGGTCATAGCAATAAGAAAATGTGCAAATACTTTGCTACTCAAAATGCAAAATGATTTTGAGATGTCTATACTTGGAGAACTTTCTTTATTCCTAGGTCTATTAATAACACAAATTGATGAAGGGATATTTATATCTCAAACTAAGTATGTAAAATAAATGCTCAATAAGTTTGGAATGGAACAAAATAAACAAGTTAGTACTCCCATGATAACTAGATATAAGTTAAGCAAATAGGATGAGCCTATTGATGCAAATCAGACTATATACAAATCATTGATAGGTAGCTTGTTATACCTAATTATATCAAGACCAGATATCATACAATTAGTATGCATGGTTGTAATTTTTCAAAATACTCTTAAAGAATCTTATGTTAATGCAATGATAAGGATCTTTAGATATATTAACAACACAATTAACTCTGGTCTATGGTAACCTAAAGATGAAGACTTCATTTTGATAGCATATATAGATGTTGATTAAGTAGGAAGTGTGGTTGATATAAGAAGCACCAGTGGTGGTGCATTTTTCCTTATAAACCAATTTATTTCATGGTTAGGTAAAAATCAAGAGTCAGTCACTCTTTGTATATCAAAATTAGAGTATGTGGCAGCATTGGGATGTTACACTCAAATCTTGTGGATGAAGAAAACACTCAAATACATCAAGGTAGAATACAAATAACCTATCTCTATTATTTGTGATAATTTAATTTCTATTAATATAATGGAGAATCAAGTGATGCATTCTAGAACTAACCACATATGAATTAAGTATCACTTTTTAAGATAGAACGTTATAGATCAAGAAGTCATAATGGAATATGTGCCAACTAAGGATCAAATTGTAGACATATTCACCAAAACTCTTACCAACGAATAATTTGAGTATCTAAGACAAAAATTTGGGGTGATGGATCCTACATCACATTACTAGATCCTATCGATAGGGCATAATTCTAGGGGAAGAATCATAAAAGATTTGTTAATCCCTAGAAGAAGAGAAAAAAGTAAATCAGGCATGCATATTTTTTGCTAATTTATAATGAGTTGATGGTTGTATATTCTTGGACAAAATATTTTATCTGATAAAAGGGGCAAAAATTTTAAACAAATAGTGAGAAAGATTCCCTTTTCCATTGATGTCAAATGGGGAGAAAAATTAGAAATACTCTCTATGGGATAAAAGGTTAAAAATCTCTCTATAAATGTTTATAAAAGAAGAAGTAGAGCATGTGTCGAAGTTGCATTTTGGCAAATGTGCTATTGTCTAAGGGGAAACAAGTTTGGTATGAATAGTTTCAATTTGATTTCATCAGAAGATGATGTACCATTGCCTAAGGGGGATCAAGTTTGGTATGAATAGTTTTAGTTCAATTTCATTAGAATTTAATGCAAGTAATGCCATAGAAGGAGTAAAGTATTAGAAGATCAGAGCATCTAATTTTCCATTAACGACAAAGGGGGAGATTGATGGTAATATTATTTTCATTGATGTCAAAAATAAGATTATTTGTATTATAAATATCATTGATGTTCAGGGATGAATATGGTGATTGGATGATATACAAGGGATCCTATCAGAGGTCAAGGATGATTAGAGTGTTTATGTGCATGAGTAGAATTCATCTGGTTATTCATATTGATCTAGACATTTTAGGTATATGATAGGAAAATATGAATAGACAATTTGTTGATGTCACCAATTCCATGTGTGGATGAATATAGGGGAGTTGGTCATATGGTTGTGATCAAATTATTCCCTAGTTATTTTTTGCTAGATTTGAAGTCATGGGATGAAGCATGGTAGAAGATATGAGGGTGTAAAATTGGCTACTTAGATAGAATTCACTAGGTTTTTATACTTAGCCAAATTTACATAATGGTTCAAGTAGAGCCAAATAAGCATGTTGATGAGGTCATCATTCACACACATGGAGGTATAGAGATAAAATGATCTATGGATTTGTTTATTTTTTTGCCTAGTTTCTATGCACTAAATATCAAGTCACATGATATAACATGACAAAATATGTGCATGCATAAATTTGAGTTCCCATGCATTTTGATAGTGTTTTCCCACAACCAAAGGTATATGTTGTAATAAAATTTGAGTAGGCATTTTTATGATGTCATATCTTACATGTATGAATGTCTCTAGATCATATGAATGGAATCCCCTATGTGAGAGGATATTATGTGCTAAATTATAGTTCATGTGATGAAACACATCAAAAGTAATGTAAAAACAAAGTTGGCCTTCTTGGCAATTCTAAGCATAGTTATCTCTATGGTAGAAGAATCTGAGTGAGGAAATTAATGGTATTATATCTAGATCATGTGAAGTATTCAATAAGAGATGAGCATATCATTTTTTTCATTTTCATTCCTAGTTTATATGGTCCAAATTTTAGAATAGGAAGATAAGCGAAGAAAAAGATATGAAGGTGAACATTTATCCTTCAAGGCATAATGAGATGATCCCTATAGTCAAACATACACAAGGTAAATTTTGAGCTTGTTATAATATCTAATGGTTAGCACTTAATCATATATTGAAGATCCAATTATGTGTAGAAAATTAAATATGTCAAAGGCAGCTATGATTAAATATGCTAGTGACAAGAGTCAGAATCATGGAGCTTGAATAGTAAATCTTTAAAGTGGTCTAAATTCAAATAGATAATGAGAAATATGGGAATGCCAAGTGTCTCAATAGTAAGAATTAATAACAATTTTCAAAAAGCATGCACTAATTCTAAGTGTCACATTCATGGGAGCTTATTAGAGATAATGTTAGAGATTATTATAAGATTGAATGGTGAGTGGTTGATCATGCAATGAAGATCGAACAGAATGAGTGGACTCAATGGTATAAAGTTTTTAATGTTTCTCAACACAAAGGAAAGTTAAAAATCAAGCTAGTTTGATGGGATCTACAGAGCATATTTGTTCCAAAGATTTAGGAAGCTATGAGATGAGATTAGGATCTCAAATTTTAACCATAAATAAAGATAAAGTTCATTCAACTTTGAAGATCTAAAAATGCATGGAAGCTCATATTAGAAATATTAACAGATGCATTTTAAAGTTGAAAAGTTAAATTTCAAATGTGTATAAAGATCAAACAAAATGTATGAGCCTATCAGAACTTGATCTAATGGATGCATTTTAAAGTTGAGAACATTAAATGAGGATCATCATCTTGGCACAAAAAATAATATCTATGGTTAGTATTTAATGTTATGTCTATATTAATGGTCAAGGAGTGGAACATATAAAAAATTCTAGCTAAGCCATACATTATGATAAAGACTACAAGATTGATTACATTGATCGATCAAATTTATGTAATAATGCATGTGCATAAAAACTAGAGCCTAATATATGCTAAAGATAGTAATGATACCAAGAATCATGGTGATGGATCATGTGTTTAAAGATGAGAGAAACTTTTTGTTAAAGATATGAACTAAATACCAATAGAAATGAGCATGATGTGTTAATAAACAAGTGTGAACATAGAGAAGATACATAACCTTAGATCAAATGCTTGTGTATGTGTGTGTGTGTGCGTGTGTGTGTGTGTGTGTGTGGGTGTGTGCACGCACGCGCGCGCGCGCGCGCGCGCGCGCGCGCGCGTGTGTGTGTGTGTGTGTGTGTGTGTGTGTGTGTGTGTGTGTGTGTGTGTGTGTGTGTGTGTGTGTGTGTGTGTGTGTGTGTGTGTGTGTGTGTGATATAGGATACAAAAAAGGCTATTGGAGATATTGATATTACCATTGAGAAGAGTCAAATTGAGAGAGAGAGATGTAGAGAGCATTAAATTGATAAAGTGTGTCAAATAGATAAATATATTGACACAAAATTAGAGAGTTAGAGTCAAATAGTAGAGAGATATAATATGTAGAGTATGAGTAGTTTTAGACTAACCCATAATAGATAATTGAGATTGGACTCTTTTATGAATCTATACTTTACTTTGGAGTTTTATCTTTTTGAGGTCAACATACTCCCATTTCTAAAAAAATAGGGACCCTTGTGATTATTTTGAACCTTAGCATTGAAAGCATGATATTATGAAATAAATACCATCCACATTTAATGAAACTAACCCATTTCATTCATGGTTTTATTTTAACCTTGCCTAATGTTACTAATAGTTGATTGTCATGTCTTAAGATTGTAGGTTTCATGGAGTTTCTTCTAAATCATGCTAGGATTTTCATAGATTATCTCTATCCAGGCTTTGATAACCTTTGGTCTAAAAAAATTCATAGTTAGATTCATGTAATGAAACCCTCATTTCATCAAACCCTAAACTAGACCCTTAGTTTAAATTCAAATTTGGAAGGAATAAATTTGATGAGAATGTTTTAAATCAACTTTGGATTTAAACATTATTTTTATGTGAAGGCTTGGTTTTATTTTTCAACATGACCAAATCTTAGCTTAAAAATCATGCTTGTTCTATTTTTGTTTTCCCATTTTAGTTCCATATGTTTTAATCATGTTCTAATTATTAGAAATATTTCCATTGATGTCAAAGGTCTATCATTGGTGATAAAGGCCTCATTGTATTTAATGGTGTTTTTAATATTCATATCTTGGCTAATGTGTGTAAATATTTATTTAATATTAAAAAATATATTTTTGGATGCATATAAGTCAAAAGAGGGCCCATGGAGAAATCAAAGAGTCATGGAGCAAAGGCAAAAAAGGAATGGGACATATTTTCTCATGAATAGGCATCTTGAAGAATTCCAAGAGTCACCATGTGAAGACAAAAGAGGGTATGGTGTATTTTTTCATGAAGGGACACTTTCAGGAATACAAAAAGTGACCAAGATAAAGACAAAAGAGAAAAGGACACATTTTATTATGAAGGGTCACCATGTGACTTTTCAAATGCAAAGATACAAAGGGTCATGTAAGTTTTGTGCCATTTTTCATGAGGAGTGAAGGTTCATAAAGGGTGAATGCCAAAGGTCATTTGGAAGTATATAAATAAAGGATTGAGAATCCATTTATATATGTAAGAGAGTGCATGGTTTTGAAATTATTTTGTATAAAAAAAGAGGAGAGAAAAGTAGGAGATATTGTAGAGTTCTATCATGTGATGAGTAAGCAACATTGAAAGATAGTTGTGCTTTATACACAAGAGGGGTTGGTGCTCCTGTGGGTTGTTACTCACAAATATTTTCAAGGGGTTGGTGCTCCTATGGGTTGGTGCTAACAAATAGTTATTATGTTGGTGCTTGGTAAAGGGGTTGGTACACCTGAAAGTTGGTGCTTACAAACTTCATAATTTGAGTTTGTGCTCATTCATATACTTGAAATTTTTCTTTATGTTTTTTTCCAGTTTGAGTTGTCACATAAAAATGTGGTCTCTCTCTCTCTCTCTCTCTCTCTCTCTCTCTCTCTCTCTCTCTCTCTCTCTCTCTCTCTCTCTCTCTCTCTCTCTCTCTCTCTCTCTCTCTCTCATGTGGTGCATGTTATTATTTTAGTTTTATTTCATATCTTGAATGTGTAATTAAATTGTTAAAGAAAATAAATTAGATTAATCAAAAGATATATAATATACTGATTCACCCCCCCCCTTTCAGTATATTTTATTCTTAATAATTGGTAATAGAGCAGGTTCCTTTGGAAAAAATTTTACATCTTGAAGGTAGATAAGGGAAATCACGAAGGCTATATCACATGAAGGTTTTGATAAAAATAAGGCACCTTTGTTTGATAAAAATAAGGCACCTTTGTTTGATGGAACAAATTATGCTTTTTGGAGCATAAAGATGAGGACTTATTTGATGGCTCTTGGATTTGGCATATGGCATGTAGTGGTGGAAGAATATGAAGATCCATAGACACTTGTAACTAATCCAATGGAAAAGAAGGCAAGTGAAAATAATGATAAATCTTTAAATGCTATTTTATGTAGTTTACATGCATCAAAATTTGTTAAAGTTATTCAATACAAATTTTCTCATAAAACTTGGGTAAAGATTGAGAATATTTAAAAACGTGATGAAAAGGTTCAACAAGCTAAGCTTTAGACTTTTAAAAGATAGTTTAAGAGTCTGAAGATGGAAGAGGAATAAAATATAGCAAGTTAACTTTTACAGGTTGATCAAATAGTTAATTAGATTCAAAGTCTTAGAGAAAATTTAGAAGAATCAATCATGTTACAAAAAGTTTTGAGATCTCTACCATTGGGACATGATTCAAAAGTTTTGGAAATTGAAGAGATGAAGAATTTAGCCAAGCGAAATATGGATGAGCTACATGGTATTCTTACAGCATATGAGATGTAAATTGAACAAGAGAAAGCCTCAAAGAGAGAAGTTGATTTCAAGATATCAAAGAAAGAGAAGGATAAGATTCAAGAATCAAGTGACAGTTCTAGTGATGATGAAGATGATAATGAAGCTTTATTCATTCACAAGACAAAAAAGGGCACAGGTAAATATAAAGGAAAATTACCTTTTAAATGTTTTAATTGTGGAAAGATTGGACATTTTATAGGTAAGTACCTAGACAAATGTAATGGTGAAAATGAATAAGGAATGTATACATACAAGAAGAATCTCAAAGGAAAATTCAAGAAGGGATTTGAGAAGAAGAGTTTGTATTCTAAAGATCCTAGCTCAACTTAAGATAGTGGAGTCAGTGATTCATAAAAAAGAAGACATTCTATTCATAGTCATACATGAAGATGCCTCTACAAGAAAAAGTACAGATGATCAAAAAGAAGAACAAGATGAAGGTGAAGTTAATCTAAAAGGATAACTCATTTTTGCCTTAGAAGAGTTAAAATCTCTTAAGAAGAAGAATCAAATATTGAAATTCCAGATCGAGAAAAATGAAAAAGAGTCAAAGGAAATAAATGAAGATTTACAAACACACTTTGAAGAAGCCAAGAAAAATGAAAAATATATAATGGTAAAGTTTCAAAAATTAAGTGAAGAATGTGAAATGTATGTTATTGAAATTTCCTCTTTAAAATTAAATCTTGAGAAAACAAATAAAGCAATCAATTATAGAGCAGCCAATGATTCAAAATTGGAGAATATAACTAATATGTTGAATAAGATATTAGAAATTCAAAGATCAATGTTAGATAAGATAGGTATAAGATTTGAAAAAGAGAAAGGGGAGGCCACTACTTTCACAGACAAGCTTAACACAAAAAAAATAAAGAGTTATGTTGAAGCTCTTACAAAAGAGGAAATAAAAAGGGAAGAAGTTAAGAATATAAAGGACATCTCAAACAAATAAGGTTGGAAGGAATAGATCTACAAAAGTAAATTAGGTCAGAGATACATAAATAGGTCCTATTTTTATGGTTACTATTTTTATTATAATGGATATGGTAATAAGAAAATAGAATGTTGAAAAAGGACTAACAATTTTAGAAATATAGAGAAGGAAACTCATGCAAAATCAAGCAAAAGCCATAACTCTTTTGCTCCTCTATTAGGATTTAAAGAAGAGGCCATAATATTTTATAAGTGTAATAACTTGAGACACATATCTTAGTATTTTATAATCATGTTAGAGTCAATCAAGAAGGACTAGAGTTTCAAGGTTCCATTCATCAAGAAGAAAGTTCAGATAGGTTCATGGCAAAAGAAACAACCTAAAAAGTCTATGTTGGTACAAATAGCTTTGCATGTAAGAAATGAATAAAAGCCATGGTTCATTGATAGTGGATGTTTAAGGCACGTGATAGGATACAAGAGCAATTTCATAAACTTAAATAATATCAATGGTGGCATAGTGAAATTCAGAGATAATACTACTCCCAGAATTGCCAAAAAAGGTACACTAAGTTTGGATAATGGTAGAACTAAAAATTAAAATGTTTTGTATATAGAAGGTCTTAATCATAATCTTTTGAGTGTAATTCAAATGTGTGATCAAGGGCACACATTAAATTTTTATGTATAAGGTTGTGAAACTAGGAGAAATGATTAAGTTGAGTTGGTTCTAGATGGTTAAAGAATAAGAAATAATTTGTATAAGTTATCAAACATCAAAGTTTAAATATGTTTGATTCAGATTAAATAAAGTTGGCTATGGCATAGGAGAATGGGACACAAATTTTGATAATATTTTCAACATCGACAAGAAGCATGTAGTCATAAATCATTCAAAAATTATAAAGCCATCCAACACGTTTTGTGAACCTTGTCAGCATGGGAAGAAAGTAAGAAGGTGGTTCAAAACAAAAGAACACTCGACCACTCAGATGTTAGATCTTGTTCACATTGATTTGTGTGGACATATAAGAACTCAAAGTACTAAAGGTGAGAAATATTTCATGTTTCTTATTGATAATTTTTCATGTATGACTTAGGTAATGTTTTTAAAGAAAAAATTAGAAACTTTCAAACATTTCAAAGCATTCAAAGCATTAGTTGAGAATGAAAATAGTTTGAAGATTAAGTGCCTAAGGCCAAATCAAGGAGGAGAATTCATGTTAGATTATTTTATTGAGTTTTGTATTGACCATAGAATAAAGAGACAATATTTAGCAGTCAGAACTCTGCAACAAAATAGAGTAGTTAAACAGAGAAATATAATAGTTCAAGAGATGGTGAGGACAATGCTAAATGAATCCAAGATACCAAATAAATATTGAAGAGAGTAATTTGGTATATTAGTTCATATTAAAAACAAATAAATATTAAGAGTCAATAATGATAAGACTCTTTATGAGCTATGGAAAGACAAACTAGTTATAGTTGATTAGTTTAGAGTTTTTGGCAGCAAATACTTCATAAAGAGAACTGATGAAAAACTGGGTGAGTTTGAATCTAGAGCAGATGAAGGTATATTTATTGGTTATTATTGAAAAATTAAATATTATAAAAAAATAACCAAGAAAATAGTTTAAAGTACAAGTGTCAGGATAGAAGAAGATGGAGCACAAAGAATCAGTGAACTAATAGACATTCTTGAAATCATTGAAGATGAAGATTTTGAAGAATCAGATTAAGATGAGAAGGAGAAAAAGGACACTAAAACCCCATCCAAATATGTATATAGAAATTATAATGAAAGTGACATCATCAAGGACATAAATAAAGGAGTTGGCATAAAAATAATGATAGTAAGTGAATATAAGTAAGTTAATTTCTCTTTATTGTCCAAAATTCAGCCGAAAACTTTTTCAGAAGCTAGAAATGATAAGCATTGGGTTAAGGAAATAAATGAATAATTGAATCAGATAGAAAATAATGATACTTTGGAATTAGTGCCTAGAACAGAAGATCATAATGTGATAGGAAAAAAATGGGTTTATATAAATAAGTTGAATGAAAATGGAGAAGTGACCAAGAATAAAGCAAGATTATTATGTAAAGGATATGCTCAAATTGAGAGAATAGATTTTGAAGGAACTTTTAAACCAATAGCAAAGCTATACACTATTAGAATGTTTCTTGCATATACAATGCTTAAAATTTTCAAAGTGTTTCAGATGGATGTCAAATCTGCCTTTCTAAATGGGAATCTAGAAGAATAGGTCTACATTGAGTAGCTTGAGGGATTTATTCTCTAAAATATTAGTAGTCATGTATGTAGATTGAAGAAAGCACTATATGGATTTAAACAAGTTCTGAGAGCTTCATATGAAAGACTTGATAAGTACCTATAGGATTAAGGTTTCAAGAGAGGCTTTGCTTACAATAATCTTTAAGTCAAAATAGAAGGTGAGCATGAACTGATTGTTTTGGTATATGTTGATGACATCATTTTTGGAGGAAACATTGAAAAGATGATTAAAGAATTTTTTGATAATATTTAAAAAGAATTTGAGATGTCTATGCTTGGAGAATTGTCATTTTTCTTAGGGTTGCAAATATTTTAGTTAGACAAAGGAATTTTCATATCTCAAAGTAAATATGCCAAGGAAATGTTGAATAAATTTGGTTTTGAGGATTGTGCACTAGTTATCACACTAATGAGTATAGGAAATAAGGTTAGCAAGGATGAAGATTCACCTATTGTAGATCAATCTTTGTATAAATCTATGACTTGTAGTCTTTTATATTTGATAGCATCAAGGCTAGACATCATGATGCAGTAGGTATGGTTAAAAAGTCAGCTCCAAAAGATAGTCATGTTTAGTTGGTGAAGAAAATATTCAAATCTATCAAGGGGACATTGGATTATGGATTGGGTTATCCCACAAGTAGAGATTTCACTTTGGTTGTTTATACAAATTTAGATTGGGCAAGTTCCTTGGATGATATAAAGAGTATAAGTGGAGGACCTTTATTACTCAGTGATATCTTAGTATCATGGATAAGGAGAAAGAAAAATTTAGTATCAATTTCTATAGCTAAAGCATAATTTATTGCAATGGTATTGTGATGTACTCAAGTGCTTTGGATGAAGAAAACTTTGGAAGATATCAAGGTAAAATATGATGAACATATTTCTATTTTTTGTGATAACACAAGTGCTATTAATATTTTGAAGAATCTAGTGATGCATCCAAGAATAAAACATATTCCCATCAGATAACACTTCTTGAGAGAGCAGGTTGGAGATCAATAGGTTAAGATGGAATATACTAGTATTACAAAGTAGATTGTAGATATTTTCATAAAGGCACTACCAAAAGACACATTTGAGTATCTGTGGGAGAAGTTGGGAGTAATTTATTTTCCTTCCTACCATTGAGGATCAACATCATTTTAGGGGGAGCTAAGTGTTAGCTCTATGTTAGGCCCTTTGATATTGTTTTTAAAGGGGGAGAAGAATAGAAATAGGTATAGGTACAAATACAAGTGCAGAAATAGGTACAGGGAAGAGGTATATGTTGCTATAGTAAGGGGGAGTTACGGTATGTTTTTTAAATAGAATTATATGCAAGTTTACATATATACTATAGGTTTTAGGTGTGGTAGTTTCAATTTGAGGTTGTCATCAATGACAAATGGGGAGATTGTTCAAAATATTGTCATTGATGTTAAAGGTCTAACATTGGTGATAAATGCCTCATTACATTTAATCATGTTTTTAATATTGATATCTTGGCTAATATATGTTAATATTTACTTAATATTAATGAATATATTTTTGGTTGAATATAAGTCAAAAGAGGGCCCATAGAGAAGTGAAAGAGTCACAGGGTAAAGACAAAAGAGTAATGGGATGCATTTTCTCATGAAGAGTCATCTTGTAGAATTCCAAGAGTCACCATGTGAAGATAAAAGAGGGTATGGTACATTTTTCCATCAAGAGACACTTTGAGGAATATGAAAATTTACCAAGCTAAAGACAAAAGAGTAAAGGACACATTTGCTTATGAAGGGTCAGCATGTGAATTTTCAAATGCAAGGATATGAAGGGTCATGCAAGTTTGGTGCCATTTTCCATGAGGAGTGAAGGGTCATAAAGGGTGAATTCCAAAGTTCATTTGGAAAGCTTTAAACAAAGGATTTAGAATCCATTTATATATGCAAGAGAGTGCATGGTTTTGTAATTGTTTTATTTAAGAAAAGAGGAGATAAAATTAAGAGATATTGTAGAGTTCCATCATTTGTTGATTAAGAAACATTGAGAGATAGTTGTGTTTTATACACAAGAGGGGTTTTTGCTACTATGGGTTGGTGCTCAAAAATATTTTTAAGGGGTTGGTGCTCCTGTGGGTTGGTGCTCACAAATAGTTGATGTGTTTGTGTTCAGCAAAGGGGTTTTTTCTCCTACAAGTTGGTGCTTAAAAACTCTGTAATTTGAGTTGGTACTCATTTATATACTTGAGATTATTCTCCATGGTTTTTCCCACTTTAGGTTTCCACGTAGAAATATGGTGTCTCTCTCTCTATCTTATGTGGTTCATGTTATTATTTTAGTTTTATTGCATATCTTGAATGTGTGATTAAGTGGTTAAAGAAAAGAAATCAGATTAAGCAAAAGATATATAATATACTGATTCACCCCCCTCTCAATATATTTTGTACTTAACAATAACATTTATGTTTTCCCCATTCATATTTATCAACATGAACAAGACCTTAGTCTTAAAGATTTAGCCTAAGTTCTTATTTACCTACATCCTAACTTAATCACCTTACATATTTTTAGATCCAACAATTATCTCTTCATCAGAAAAAATGATCTAAAAGAGTTTAGGAAGCCCAATGAACTCAAGGATTTCATGCATTGAACCAATCCTATAAGATCACCATGATTGAGATCAACAATTAATGCTTAAGTGGGACCGAGGATTGAATGGTATGAGATCATCATTAAAGTTAAAGGGCCCCTTTTATCAAATATAACCTTAGCCTAAATTTTACCCTAAGGTCTCATTGGATTTATTAATACAACAAAACTTTATGATAAAACTTACACTAAGTGTAAACATCTAGATCTTGTTTAGATAGACAATGGCTACTCATACAGATTGATTAGATGGAAAAAACACAATGTTGATAAGTCAAAAGCTTAGGTAGCCTTGTGGAGCCACCATGTGACATCCCTACATTAAAACTTGATGACAAAGGGTCCTACACATTTAACTTAAACTAATGGTGTACATCTACTCAGATCTTAATTTACAGCTTGTGCTCAATTATGACTATTGATCTAAAAAAGTGTACCAAATCCAAGGTATATGGTCTAAAGGGACTTCATGACCTTAAAATTAACAATATCATGACCATAAATTGACATTTTTGAGGCCTTGAATGACATCTATGAGACCTTGAAATTTAATCCCCTTAGACTTGGTGATATATTAACTTAAATTTTTGATCTGGGAGACACTTCAGGCAATAATTTGGGTAATATTCCTACCCCAATTGGTGGTAGAACTCTTGACCACCAATTTCTACACTCACAATATTTCTTGATCTATGTGGACACGAGACTACCACCTAGGGTGATCTGTATGAAGCAGATCCTACCTTTGCTAATACATATCAAGTACTTCAAGAAGGTAAACATGTTTATAATTTTTATTTGTAAGATAATGTCCTCTGTCACATGGAGTACATTTATGTTATAGCTACAAAGCAATGAAATATGATATGGGAAGAACATTTTAGCAAGATAGTTGGGCACTTAGGTGTCGAGAAGACATTGGTGATTCTTTAAAAGCACTTCTACTAGCCCCATATGTGAAAAGATGTGGAAAGGCACCTCAAATATTACAACCCATGTACGATAGCCAAGCCAAAAAATGAGAAGTAAGGATTATACACACCATGTATAGAACCAACTAGGCCTTAGGAATCTATCTCAATGTATTTTATCTCAAGTTTACCCACTTCAAAACATGGCAAGGACTATATTTTTGTTGTAGTTGATAATTTTTTTAAAATGGCTATCATGATTTTTTGTAAGAAAAATATATCTATTAAATAAACTACTCAACTATATTTTAGTCATGTATTGCTCCTTTTTGGTCTCCCCAAGTCCATTATCTTAGATAAAGATAGTAGGTTGCTGAGTATATTTTGGTCCACTCTATAGGAGATGATGGATATCAAGCTGATGAAGTCCATGGCCTTTCATCCATAGACTGATGGTCAGTTAGAAGTGGTGAACCACTTGATTTTTCACATGGTTTAGATGTATCACTCCAAAAATCCATGCACATGAGATGAGGGTCTTCTTTTCATACAACATGGATATAATCAGGCCTTGCATAGCTCCACCAATCATAGTCCATTTCAAGTATGCTTTAGGTTCCAACCCATGGCACCAAGTGATGTAGGCATTCCATTATACACCATGTAATACACACCTCATGGGAGATCTGAGGAAGCAAAAGAAACAAATTTCATTGAAAAAATCCAACACATCCATTAGTAGGTTCATGACATCTTGGGAAATATGAATTAGAAGTATAAGCAATGTCATGACAAACATATAATTGCACAACATTTTGCTATAGGTGACAAGGTTTGTTTGTGGATTCAAAAGGAATGACTTGTAGGCCCACATAGAAAAATTTGGCTTCTACAATATGGTCCCTACACCATCACCAATTTTTTTTGAGAAAATGCTTTTGAGTTGAACCTGCCAGCCTACCTTGGTCTGCATCTAATATTCAATGTGGAGCTCCTAAAACCATATCATCCACCTCTATTAGACACTTCAATCGTAGCATAACAATTGGATATTGATGAGCTTGATCTAATTTTTTTTATCTAGTGGAGGAGGATTAGATTGTGGATACTTGGATGAAGACAACAAGAGGGTACTCTATTCCACTTTACTAGTAGGTCAAAAGGGGCTAGCTTAGCCCCCAAGGTGACTAGATAATAGAGAATTAAATCAAGACACAACTACCACACTTGATGAGTAATATTGATACAATGGGAACCATTGATTATCAATGAGGGAGGTATGATCTAGGTATCACTTCAAGTGACAATTTGGGTGATGTCCCTACCCTAATTGGTGGTGGAACTTTTGGGAGTCATACTTTTTACACCATAGCTCTGATTGAATCCCCATTTAAACCATTAGAAAGCTAAGAATGATAATAATGCGATGAGATGGAATGAGTTATGCTCAATGGGTTTTGACCCCTAAAAACTCAATGAAAGTTCCCTAAATTTTAGTTTTAATAGCATTGTCTAAAAATAGTAAGTTTCTAAAAATAGTAATTTCTCAAATTTTGTATTGTTGTAAATCATGGAAGTCAAACCACTTCATCTACCTTGATATTGGTGAACTTAAGCATCCTCCTCTTACTTTTAAAGTATGTATAAATTTAGATGTAACCCAAGGATGAAATTAGAAATCTCTTCCCATAGATAAACATATGTTTGTATTTGTAATCTTATGAGTAATAAAACTTCTCTTCTTAGAGAAATCATTGTTATTATGTTATTTTTGTATTCTTAAAATATATTTCAACCAAAAATTTTGAGTTTTGGATCAATTTGACATTCTTGTAGTGATCATTTGACATCTATGAGGTCGTCACTGATGTCCATGAGATTTTTAAATTCGATCTAATTAATAATTTCACTTAGACACAAATATATACTCCAAAAATGTTTCTAAAATTTTATGGATTACATTGCAAATCAATAGGACCCACCAAAAGATTTTCAAACATTTAGGATCTTTGAATTTATAATGATGAAACCTCCTCATGATCAAAGTATTTATAGGCATAGTTATAATCTAAGTCTATTTCCTAAGGTTCTAATTGTGTTTGTTTAAATTCAATAAACCTTAGGCTAGAGACTTATATTAAATCTTATTTTAAAAGGTCCATGTGACATAAAAATTAGCATAAATACTTTTAACCTAAGGTTTTCACATTTTTATTAATGAGATAAAACCTCATATTTGGTCCTTATATTATTTGGCTCCTTTGGACATGTTCTAAGAGCTTAACATAAATATTTTATCCTAAAGTATATTTTTTGTTTTTTGGCATAATTTAAACCTTAGCCTAAAATATTTATCCTATGTTGACTTCATATGGACTCTAAAAACATAGGATAGAACACTTTATTCTAAATTTTATAATGTGTTTATTAAACATGAAATAAACCTTAGCCTAAAGTATTTAATCCTAATACCCTTCCTTTATCATGATGTTAATTAAAGTTTTTGCCATTTTGTAGGATCAATAGGTTGTGCTTCATCATGAAGATTGATCCAATGGAGTGAAGGAACTGATGAGTCTAAGGAATTAGATCCATTAGACCAATCATGTGCATCCTCTCAGATCAAGATCAATGGCTCATGCTTGCTCATAAGAGGATGATCAGATGGAGCATAGTTGTCAAAAACTTTTCAATGAAATCCAAGGTGCCTATAAGATCAAGACATGGCAAGCACATTTTCACTACATAGAATGCAAATCCTAGAAGGCCCACAAAGGTGCCAAGTGGCACAATCATGGGGCCTGATATAAAGCAACCAATGAATATTAAGCCATGTCATCATGATAAATGGTCCACATTGATTTATGAACAAGGATCCAATGGTGTAAATTAAAATTTGGATTTTCAAAAGATAATGACTATTCCCTCAAATAATTTATGAAAAATTCCATGAAAGTTGTCAAATGGATGCCACATGGGCATGACACACGCACAAAATGACAAAATTGGAGATTTTTTGTGCTAAAAAAGATAAAGGTATAAAGGCCTCAATCGCAATCAAATCTGAGACATGAATGAGCCTAAGTTTGGATTTCCATCACCATTAAAGCTTCAAAAAGTCCCTAAGAATCCATAAAATCCCTATTTCAAACTTGTATTGATCACAATCAAATAGAGAATAGCTCAATTGAGATCTAGGTAAGAACAAGTTAATTTAGAGATTACTTACAATTCATTTGGTAAGTAGTTATAACTTTTACAACCATGGCATCTTGTAGACAAAAACAAAGGGAAAAGAATGAGCTATAATTAACCTTATAAAATGAGGGGAGGGTTTTAGAAAACACAGACATGCACATTGAAACTTTGAATAATGGGAATAGGAATTGGTCTGAACTCTTTTCAACCATTGAGGAAATGCAAGCTTTGACTAGGGAAGAACAAAGGAATGTAACCATCCTGTAGAGATACAATAACATAGTTTATATTTAGATGGATAGCCTACACTATGTTTCTACCAAGCCTAAGGCACTACACTACATTGATGTCCTTGCTACTCTTTTCTAGGATTGAAAAATTGAGAATGATTAGATTATGCATGAGCATAGATTTAAGAAAATAACATAAATTTCCCATATATTTTGAGAACTATTATAAACTATGTAAACCCTCAATATACCTACCAACCATTAAAAAGTGGACTGGGGAGCATAATCTAAACACAATCCTAGCCCCATGGCTTTTCATTAGAAACCAAGTAGTTTAGGAACCCATAGGTAAAATACAAATTGCCCAATTTAGGGAGGGAATTAGGATAATAATGACCTTGCTTAATAGGTTGTGTATAACCCCCTATACCACTCATATTAACAAATTTTGGGTATCATATGTTTACTTCATGGTGGAGAAAGGACTCATTCCCCCATTGGTTTAGATGATTAACATCTAATTAAAGTCATAAGTTACAACCATCAAGAAGAAAACAAGCAAACAATTTTACATGATTCCCTATCTATTAGATGTCATTTTAGCTTCCACCCAAATCCCAAACATTAAGAATTGGTCACTTGATGGAAGACCCACTATCTCCCATTATTACTCAAAACTTCACATATTCAAATATAGACACAACATATAGTTCATTTGTGATTGTGTTTATTTATCCCTAGTTGAAGCTATCACATGAAGTCCCATGAGTAGGGTCAACCCATTGAATAAGACATGTGTGGAATTGATAGGATACATATGGTTCTATCTTGATTACACATAGATAATAATTGAAGGGACCTTGACTCATCCTTAAAGGTTACCCATCTATGTGCTAACCAAGCATGTAAAACAAGAAGTGGCTTACCAAATTATTCATAGTATAGATGGATTCTATATGGAGTAAACAAAAGGCCTTCCCCATCCCTTTCCATTAATAATCAACATAATTATGTTACAAAATTGGGAGCATGTGAATGTAATTTCTAGACCCTAGGACTCCTTCACCCTATAGAAGGATGATTTGAGGCAATGGGACCCTAATGTGATACTCACCAAACATCTAAAGTCTAGGACCATAAACAAGGTATATGAATACCAACCCAGTGTTCATGACCCATTTTACATTAATGCCTCAGGTATCCCATAGGTATTAGCTAGATTAAAAATGCATAACATCAAGCTTGAGCCTAAATTAGTTAGAGGAGATAGAAAGACACCAGGTGAGATATGGAAATTTGGGCCCTTACAATATCACTTATTGCATGGACCCTCTTCTAGGCCCCCTCCATCATAACCACTACAATATCCTTCAACACAAGAGGTACAAGGACTCAAAAAAGAAAAGTTAGAAGAGAGACATAGGGAAGGATCATCTTCAACCCCTCCTAATAAACTAGAGTCTCTAGTAGAATCCCTAGATATGATTTTCTTAGAACAAAATGAAATAATAAAGGATGCACTTAAGGTGCTTGTTGAAGATTATGGGTCAAAATATGAAGAGGAACAAAATGAATAACCTTAAGGTTATGTAGATCAGGTTGAAAAAGATAAAGGGAAGGAAGTTGCTTTGGACCTAGTCCTCAAATCACCCCCATAGAAAATAAAAGTAGAATTAACATTAGTCCCATTTGGGAAGAAGAAGCCAAAGTTTAACTTCACCCACCCCATGAGTGAGGTCAACTTGTTTAGTGAGGAATACCCCTTTCATGGACCCATTATTTTTGAATGGTTTGTTTATGGGAAAATATTGAAGATCCCCACTTTAACCCATTCTTAGGCTTTGACCCAAATAATTAACATTAATGTCTATGATGAAATCAAGCCATGGATATTTTCCTTGATGGAAGAAGAAGGAGGAATAATAGTTTCCACAATAAGATAAAGTGGCACAGAAATGGACACTCTAGGTGCTTCAAGCAGCATAAGGATGGAGGTCCCAAAACCTCCTAAGTTAATAGAGTCATCAACTAGTGTCTAATTTAATCAAAAAATAGTAGGATTGGAGAGGGTGAATACCAAAAAGGCCATTGTTGGAGGTGAGGAATTAACGTTTAAAAAGGTTAAGCCATTTTTAGGCCTAAATTCAGTTGGAGGTTAGATGCCTAGTGAGCATCCTATCCATGAGGAAGGCATATAAGGACTGGCTAAGGCTCATTTAGCTTAGATCAAATTAGGCATCAGGGGTATGAAATAATAGATAGATAACCTAGAGAAAGAAAAAGAAAACTTGGAGGCAATGGATATCCAATCAGTTACTAAATCCATAATAAATATATTTGAATCATCCTTCTTTGACAAGTTTATCTCCTTAAATTCAATGAAGTTGAGATAGGATGAATTGAGCTAGTAGAGTGAGATAGCCCAATGGTACGATTTTAAGGTTAAAATAAGAGATTTTATCAACATACTGATTAAGGATAGACTTCTTAGATTCAAGACCATTAGTTTGGACCACTTAAATGTAATACTAGGGATAGTTGTTAATAAGATCCAAAGTTTGAGTGCTTGGTCAATTAACTTGCATAGACTCCTAAGATATGATGAGGAGCTAATAGCCAGAGTGAAAATAATCCTAACACCATGTTGGTTAACCCTACAAATTCAACCACCTTAGGTATCATTGATGCTAAATAATAAAATCACATAGTCACTTTCATGATGTAGGAAGTGAGAAGCAAAATCCAAGGCCAATCTAGTAGTGACAACAATAGAATTATGGGCATGATCTTCACTACTGAGTAAAATATTATATAAATGCAGAGCATCAAGGAGGATATGGTAAGGGATGATAGGGACTTTGATGACTTATCTAATCAAGATGATGTCTATCTCTTAAAGGTAGCCATAGATTTGGAGCTTGTCAAAGAGAAACATAAAAGAGCTATGGAGCTTCTCCAAAAGCAACAAAGAAGCCCTTCAACCATGGGGCCACCATTTAATTAATATTCCATTTTATGTAAAACATTTTAATATTTGAACATGGAATATTATTTTGTAAAGGAATATGCTAGTTTTCTAGAATATTTGCCTATATGTCAGTCCATTTGTGAAAGAGAAGTGTATTATAGAATTATAAATAAAGATAATTATCCTTATCTTTGTACATGTGTAATCTTATGACTAATGTATATACTACCTTGGTCTTCTATAAAAGGTCGTATTACAATTTTTAAAAGAAGAGAGAGTTTTTGAGCCAAAACTTGTATACTTTGAGCAAGGAATACTAAAAAGTTTGTCTATATTTGTTTGTATCAATTTTCATATGGTTTCTCTCTCAATTTCTTGTTCTAGGTCTTGAATTTGAATGGTTTTATGAATTTTGAATGTGCATATTTGATATAGGGTTGATAATTTGTGCTGAAGCTAGATTAGTTGAATGTTCTTAGATTTTGTTTCATTTTATTTGCTCTGTATTAAAATGTGTAAATGTTATTTAAATATAGCAGTAAACCTCTAAATCAAAGTTATTTCAAACTTGTATTATTTTATATTTCCCTTAGATATGTGTCTAGTAAATGGTTTTATTTGAGCATTTGCTACTTTACATTATATATTGGTTAAATGCATGTTCAGTTGAAAATCAAACCTTTTCTTGATGTTCAAGGTAAAGATCAACAATAATTCACTTTATTTTTGCCTTACCCTTACTATTACCTATTTTTTGATCAAATCACTCTAGTTTAGATATCACTATAAGTATTCACTTATATTAGTATTTAGAATATAACTTTTGTCCTAATTCACTAAGATTAACATACATACTTAATAATTCATAAGGACCACAGTGGTTCCCAACCACCAATCAATATAAATGTACAAAATAGTTTAACTTGATCTGCCTTTATTTCACCATATGTAACTAGATTACCAAAACCTACTACTCATGCCATGAATTATCTAAATTCTAAAATGAGAAGTGTTATTTATGCACTAGGAGCACCTAAAATACACTTAGGAAGGAGGGCTCATTTGTTTAATCTTTGATAGTATTAGTATTTTTTAATCTATGTTTGGTGTCATCTTTAAACTTTTGTGTAATTCTTTGCTCAGAAGTGTGAATATCAATGATATTTGTGATCTTTGACATATATTTATGCTTCCTTTAGACAAAGAACACATATATTTAAGGTTAGCTAGTTTGTTCTAGTAAATATAGCTTGAGATATAAGGATCCACAATATTTGAGATTAGAATAGCTTATTTTGATTAAATATTGGGAAATCTTTTAAAAATATGGGTTAATTTGAGCTTAGAATTATAAAGATACACCACATTTGTGTAATTGGACACATATTTTATCTATATTAGTTGAAATTTGATGTCCTTTGTTGTTATTTACGTATATCTTTACAAAATTAGCTTAATGTGTGAATGTGAGTCCTATTCTTTGTAAAGGTTGGTTTAACACATCATATTTCAAATAGGGTCTAAAGTTCTCAATCTAGAATTGCCAATAAAATGGACTATATAAAAATAGAAGACAAGAGAGCCTCTACTTGAGTTGGAAGTCCATAGGAGGACCAAGTGAGACAAAGGTAGATGTAGGAATTCAAAGTCTTTACCAACTTTACCACTCTAAGGTACTCCTAAATTGAACCTTTTTCAAGGTATGATTTGGTTGGGAAGTTCTCCTATCAATGTACAAGGTGAAACTCATTATCTCCCTCACAATCCTAAAAAGTATTTGTCAACTTTTAGTCCTAATGGTATAGTAATAGTTGAATAACATGTTAAATAATTTAAGGCTGCATTAATATTACTAAATGTAATTCATGAGGATGCAGCATGTAGGTTGTTCCCTTTCACCATTAAAATTTTTAAATATGAGTGTTTTTTAAACCTACCTAATGATTGCATCACCACATAGGATGAGGTTAACATATTCATTGATCAATTTATAAAAAATAATCATCCCTTATGTCTTGTACTAGAAATTTTCTAGCCTAAAAAGGGATGCCAATGAACCTATAAGAGATTTCAATGATAGGTTCTAGAAGATACACATCAAAACCATTGACCCTTACAAACCTAATCAGGCACTGATCTTGGAAATCTATAAAGATGCCCTTGATCCCATGACCTCCATATTTATATAGAGGGATGTAGGTCCAATGAGCACCATAATATTAACTTATATTGAGGCTATGATCATCAATAAATAAATGCAACCTCAAGGTCAGATGGCTCCCTATGTTCCCAATGTCAACCCACATATGCCTACCTTGAATGCCATTCCCAATAATAACTAGAATGTGCCTTCTCTCAATCAAATTGAAAATTTGAATCAATTACCTCTAAGACATGCTACTCCTAACCAAAATTTGGGTTTCGTGAATCACACTACCAGTAATAGATTTAATGCAACTGAGCTAAGGATGCTATTACCATCCATTGGTACTAATAATAACCAAGTTCATAATTTGTAAACCTCCAATAGTGAGAATGAGTCCATTCTAAAATTGGTCCAAAAATTGAGCATTGACTTCCTTTAGCTGAAAATATAAGTTGGTAATAATGGGTAAAATAATGGTAGGAACTTATTTTTCCAAAGATTCAATAGACCCAATAATAGGTTCAATAATGAACCATTTTGAAAAAGAAGACTATGGATATTAATCTTATTGATATTGATTTACCTAATTATTATAGAGTTAATTATACTAGTAAGCATGGTGAGATTGATTAAATTGAATTATATAAGGCTTTTGAAGTATTTTAAGAATAATTGGACACTTTTGAGGTAGTTCCTAACAAAGGCAATGGTGCAGGTACCTCAGGAGCCAAACCTACTGACCAGACCTTCATGGTGGAGATGTTTGATTTCCACTTCCAATAAGACAATGAGCTAGATGATGTTCTTGAATAATTCCATGCCTTCTAACAATTTTTGAATATTACATAGCCTCTAAGGAGTAGAGAATAAAGGTATCCTTTGACTACTTCTACTTCTCTAAACAACTTTGGTACTCTTTTAGATACCACTTCAGATAATAATCCAAAGCCTCTAAAGGGAAGTACTTTTAAGCCTAGTGATGATGATTCCAATTCTTCAAATAGGATTGGTTATAATATTGTAGAGGACATGAATAAAATCAAAATCAATATTACCTTACATGAATTGACACAAGTCATATAATAAAGGGATCTATTATTGGAATCCTTTTCCAAGAAACCTAGCAAGGTGACCAAGATTGATAATGCAAATATAACCATGTACAAAGCTAAATCAGAGTCCCCACCCTTCTTACTTACTATTAGAATGTTTGGTAAAATATTACATAACTATTTATGAGATTCTAGTGCTTCTATAAATATCATTCTTTTAAGTGTTTATAAATAAATTTATTTGAGCCCCATTAAGTTTGATAGGGTTGTCACCAAATTAGATAAGTCAAGGGTCAAGGTGGTTGGATAATTTTTAAATGTCCACATGAAATTAGATTTTGAGCCAGGGGTCCAATAATTTATAGACATCTGAGTGGTAGATATTCTTGATGCATATGGATTAATATTTAGTAGAGAGTGGACAAAGGATTTGAATGGATAAATGTCCATATATTTTTCATTCATATGTCTACCTTGGAAGGGAATTTATAACCAAATTAGGGTGGAAAGAGAGCCAAAAATGAAGCATATGATCACTGAGTATAATGTTGTTAATGAAAAGGTCAATATAATTGATTCTAATTTAGGGGTTTTCATCCTATAAAATACCAAGGTATGTGATCTTAAACCTTCTAGAAATGTTCTTGGGCTATGAAAGTTGCATTTTGATGGGGCTAGGTGTAAAGCGAGATCTGGAGTAGGTATTGTTCTAAGTAACCCTGTTGGTGAGAAATATCATGCTTCTTTTAGACTTTAGTTTCCTTATACCAATAACCTTGTGGAATATGAAGCCCTCATCTTAGGTCTATAGTTTGACATCAAAAACAAGGTTAAGGAACTATTAGTTTATGGTGATTCAGAATGAGTAGTGAACCAACTAAGAAACAAGAATCAATGTAAGTTGTCATACCTCAAGAGGTATACATTTAGAGTATGGGATCTTGTGGAATATTTTAATGCCTTCAATATTATTTTTTTCCCTAGGGAATAAAATAAAGTTGTGGATGAATTGGCATCTATTGTAGTTAATCTCATGCTTGACAAAGATTCCCCAAAATTTAGTATTGAGTTCATACCTTGCCCTTCTATCCTAGATAATGTTAACTATTTATAGGTCTTTATTGATGACCAATAAATTTAGAACTTCATGACTAGTCTAGGAGCATTTAAAGATTAGATAATTGATGAGGCTAATGAAAATGCATTCAAAGAAGGCAAATTTGATGGTAAAGTCATTCAATTAAATGATAACAAAATCCCCAAGGGGATGATTACATTCCTAATACTATTTGATCAGGATAATCTAGCTAAAAATTGTAAGATTCTTAAATTAAGTGGAAAGGACTAAAATGATATTGATCTCAGGCTTCAAAATCAACCTCAACTAGTTAACATTGGAAAATATTGCACTAGTTCTAAAAATAAAAGAGCCAAAGAGTTATTGATAAAACACAAAGATGTCATAGCTTGGTCTTATGATGACTTGAATAGTTTTGATCCAAGATTCATCACCCATACTATACATCTTAAATAGAGTTGAAAACCCTTCATATAGAAACAAATAATGGTGAAACCTATCTTATAACACATAATCTTCAAAGAAGTCAAGATATTGCTAGATGCTAGAATTTTATTTACCATTAGGTAGGCTACCTAGGTGGCCAATTTGGTGCCATTCAGAAAAGAGGATGGTCAAATTAGACTTTATATTGAATTTATAAACCTGAATAAAGCATCTAAAAAGGATAATTACACTCTTCCTTGTCTTGACTAGGTAATACAAAGTATTTCAAGTTTAGCCATGATGTCTTTTCTTGATGGGTTTTTTAGGATGCAATCAGGTGCTGGTTGACAAAGAAGATAGGAAGAAGACAAAATTCAAAACTAAGTGGAACACCTTTTCATACAAGATAATTCCCTTTAGAGTGATAAAAATAGGAACCACTTTTCAAAGGGCCATGGACCATGCCTTCCAAGGCTTGATTGGTAAGTGCATCATAATTTACATGGATGATCTACCTATTTTCTCTAAAAATAGGGAAGAACATTTCATACATCGACAACAAGTATTTGAAAGGTATAGAAGGTATGGGATCTCCCTTAACCATAAGAAGAGCATTTTTTGTGTCACTGAAGGTATACTATTGGGCCATGTTTTTACTAAATATGGAATTTCCATAGACCCTGAAAGAGTGGAAGCTATATCTAAAATAGAGCCTCCCAATAGTAAAAAATAATTAAAATTACTTTTTAGAAAAATAAACTTTATGAGAAAATTCATTTTTGGAATTGCAAAGATTTTCAAGCCATTGAATGAAATGCTAAAGAAAGATGATAAAGTATCATGAAATGAAGAATCTAAGAGGGCCTTTGAAGACATTAAAATTAAAATCAACCAGGCTCTAATATTGAAGTCCCAAATTTTCAAAGGATTTTTACCTCTACTCTTTCTCCTCTAACCACACTATTGTTTCTATTTAAGCTCAAAAAATATAAGGATATGACCATTCAATTACTTTTATGAGAATTAATTTGAAGAATGTTGAGTAAAATTACCCTTTAATTGATAAACAAGCCTTTACATTAGTTAAATTTGTCAATAAATTTAGGCACCATATTCTTAGGAACAAAGTACATGCCATTCTTCTAGACCTAACTACTTAGATAATTCTAAGCCAATGTGAAATTGGAGAGCAAAGAGGTAAGTGGATGTTTGTTCTTCAAGAATATGACATAGAGATGAAAACAAAAAAAATAGTAAGGTGTCAAGGTATGATTCAAATGATTGTTAATACCAACCCTAAACTAAGTATTATACAAGTTGATCAACAAAGCTTCCAAGACAATGAATGGCATGACTCCAAATTTCACTAGATAATTAATGGCACTTGTCCTACAGGACTAACTAGGGAGTACATGAGAGCTTTAATACATAAGGAAACTCACTACCTCATCAAAAATGGAGTCCTATATAGAAATAACTTTGAAGATGTATAATTTAGATGTCTCTAAAGAAGAAGCTATTGAGGTAATGAGAAATTTCCATGAGAAATCGGGAAGTGGGCATCCATCTAGGAGAATAAAAACTCACAAGATCCTCAACACTGGCTACTATTAGCCCACCATCTTCAAAGATGCCCATAAGAATGTAAGAGAATGTCATTCATGCCAGATATTCAACACTAAGGAACCAAAGGAAACAATGCCTTTACAACTAGTCATTATTGGAAAACCCTTTGCCTAGTGGGGACTAGACTTTATAGGGATAATCAACCCCAACTCATTAGAAGGTCATAAGTATGTTCTGATAGCTACTATTTATTTCACTAGGTGGATTTAAGAAGTAGCCACCAAGCAATGTAGAATAGAAGAAGTGATCAAATTCTTATAAGAAAACATGTGCACTAGATTTAAAACTCCAATCTCTTTGGTATGTGATAATGGGTTATTATTCATATCCATAGAAATGATAGAATGGGCATATGACAACATTATTCTCAAGTTTTCATCTAGTCATTAACCCCAAGGTAATGGAGTATCTAAGTCAAAAAATAGAAACATGATGAAAGACATTAATAAGTATGTTGCAAACAAACCTAGAACATGGAATAATATTCTCAAGTATTCCCTTTGGGTAGATAGAAAAAGAGTCAAGCAAGCTCTTAAAGCATCTACTTTCTTGCTAGTGTATGTCTAGGAGCCTATATTCCCCATCACATTCAGGCTTCCAACCTACAAGTTTATGCATGATTATTTTGGGGAGGACCAATAATTTTCAAACTCTAGGTTATTAGTCATTATTTGGATGGAAGATGTATGAGATAAGTCTTTTTATAACTTTATTAGACAAAAAACTATAGTAAAGAGGTGGTTTAACAAGAAATCAAGCATCGAGGTGTTCAGACAAGGAGACTTGGTTTTCTTTGGGATAAAGCATCTAAGCCCAAGGGCAAACATGGAAAGTTCACACATCTATGGATTATCCCCTATCAGATTGTAGATACACTTGGAGATAAAATTTTAGACTCAAATATCTACATGGAGAAAAATTCACATTGCCCACCAATAGGTAGTATCTCAAACACTACTTCTTTGTTGCTCTTTCTAGGGTCTTCATGGAGTAAATCTATAAGATGATTAGAGTTAGAGTAGGTAGGCTAGTTATTTTACTTTAGGTCTTCCTTCTTGTCCCTTATTTGTATATAAGTATGTATATATTTGTTTGCTTCTCTTTTGATTCCTACTTTTTTGATTTTTATTGTGTGTTTGTTTCTTTTTGCTTTGTTCCTTATTTCCAATAAGTCCTTTTAGACATCACTTTCTTAATTCTCTATAATTTCATAAATGTTGGTATAAAAACCCATACATATGTTGGCCATGGATTTTAGATAGGATCTTGGTGTTATGATTTCCAAAAAATAGTAAGGACCCACGAATAGGTTAACCATCCCATAAGACCTTAAACATTGTCTTGACCTTAACATGATTTTAAGAAGAATTACGCATGTAGAATGAAATCTCAATCCATCAAGATATAGGCATGCTTGCACTTAATAAACATCCTTTCCTAGGATAAAGTTTGCAACCATACATGATTATCTAAGAGTCTGACTCTTAACCAAATCCTTAAACCTAGATACTCTAGTTCCCAACCTTTGTGGAAGGCCTAAAAGACTCAAAAATACAAAAAAAGAACCTAATGTAAAATCAAAATATTTTCAAGAAAAGGTGATTCTGGTAATTTTCATCAGGGCTATGGATGCCTAGTTAGTAGTGAAGTAAGGCCATGAGTGGAGCCAGAGGTGTCTCTATCAGGTCTATAGATGCCTAGTTGGTAGTAGAATAATGGCCAAGCCTTCCTTAAATAGGAAACATGGTTTATAATGAATATCTAAGCATCATCCAAGTCAATGTTAATGATTAAAGGTATGAACCTAGAATTTATCTCTTAAATCATATGGCAAACAACAAGTGGAATAAAAAAATAGACACAACATATATATGTCATGGTGTTTGATCCTAATTTTGAAAGTGAAATATTTGTTTCAATGATGACACAATGTTGAGAATGACATTGATCAAATGAAATGAATGACCTAGTTGTTTGTCTTAACTAGAGTATCTAAGTTCTAACATATTGTTATGTTTCCATGGGAAGTTTCCATTTGTTGAGGTTAACATACCCCTATTTTTGAAAAAATAAGGAACCTTGTGATTATTTTTAACCTTAGCATTGAAATCATGATATTATGATTTGAAGACCATCCACATTTACTGAAGTTAACCCATTTCATTCATGGTTTTATTTTAACCTTGCTTAATGTTACTAATAGTTGACTATCATGTCTTAAGATTGTTGGTTTCATGGGTTTATTCTAGATCAAGCTAGGGTTTTCATAGATTAGTTCTAACTAGGATTTGATAGCCTTTGGTCTAAAAAATCTCGTATTTGGATTCATAAAATAAAACCCTCATTTCAACAAACCCTAACCTAGACCCTTAGTTCAAATTAAAAATTAGTGGGAATAGTTTTGGTGGGAATGTTTTAAATCAACTTTGGATTTAAACATATTTTTTATGCCAAGGATTTGGTCATATTTTTCAACATGACCAAACCTTAGCTTTAAAATAATGTTTGGTCCCCTTTTGATTTCCCCTTTTAGTTCCCTATATTTTTATCATGGTCTAACATTTATGTTTACATGGTTTTTTATTTTAGCATGATCCCCTTTATTATAAATTTAGCCTAAATTATTAACCCTAAGCCCACATTCATATTTATCAACATAAATAAGACATTAGTCTTAAATCTTTAGCCTAAGTTACTATTTACCTTCATCCTAACTTAATGACCTTATGTATTTTTAGATCTAATGGTTCTCATTTCACCACAAGAAATTAACCCAATGGAGTGCAAGGATCCTAAATAAATCAAGGCTTTAATCCATCAGACCAATCCCATAAGATCAATGATATGTACTTAAGTGAGACTAAGGATTGAATGGTGAAAGATCATCATTAAAGTTAAAATGTCCCTTTTATCAAATATAAATTTAGCCTAAGTTTTACCTTAAGGTCTCATTGTATTTATTAATATAATGAAACCTTATGATAAAACTTATGATAAGTATAAACATCAAGATCTTGATTAGATAGTCTATGGCTACTCACACAGATTGATTAGATGGAGTGAATATAATGCTAAAAATTAAAAATATCAAGGAGCCTTGCAAAGCCACTACATGGCATCCTTGAAATCAAACTTGATTACAAAGGGTCCCACACATTTA
This sequence comes from Torreya grandis, assembly GCA_037957365.1. Taxonomy (NCBI): domain Eukaryota; kingdom Viridiplantae; phylum Streptophyta; class Pinopsida; order Cupressales; family Taxaceae; genus Torreya; species Torreya grandis. Next base: position 680,701 of record JARHVA010005045.1, on the reverse strand, counting down.
AATTGAACCAATGGCATACATCTACTTAGATCTCAATCTATGATCTACATTAAATCATGGAGATTGATATAACAGAGCATATCAAATCCAAGGTGTATGGGATAAAGGGACTTCATGAGATTAAAATTTATGTTATTATGACTGTCATTTTATGTCCATGAGGCCATCATTAATCTCCATGGGACTATCAGCTTTAATCCCATGAGACCTAGTGATTTATTACCTTAAGTTTGACATTCTCACGAATGTCATTTGATTTTTGTGAGTCCGTCATTTACATTTGTGAGATCATCAAATTAAATATAATCAATCATTTTTCTTATACACAAATATATACTCAAAAAATGTTTCTAAGATTTTATGGATTACATTGTAGATCAATAGGATCCCATGGCAGATGTTCAAACATTTAGGATCTTTGAATTTACAATGATAAAATGGCCTCATGATCTAAATATTTGTAGACATAAATCTAATATAAGTTTATTTCCTAAGGTTCCAACTATGATTTTTTAAATATAATAAACCTTAGGATAGATACTTATATCAAATATTATTGTAAAAGGTCCTTGTGACACAAAACTTAGCATAAATGCTTTTAACTAAGGTTTTTCCATGTTTATCAATGCAATAAATCACTAAGTAAAAACTTAAATTTGTTCCTTGTATTATTTAGCTCAATTGGACATGTTCTAATATCTTAACATAAATATTTTAGCCTAAATTATATGTTATGTATCTTGACACAACATAAAACCTAACCTAAAATATTTAGCCTGGATCCCCTTTCTATGGATTTAAAAAACTTAGGATAAAATACTATAGCCTAAAGTTTATAACATGTTTATTAAAAATTAAATAAACCTTAGCTTAAATAATTTAAGCCTAAGTCACTTCCTTTCTCTTGATTCCAATTAAAGTTCTCACCTTTTTTAGGATCAATAATTTGTACTTCGTCATAGAGATTGATCGAATGGAGTGAAGGACATGATGAGTCTAAGGCATTAGACCCATCAGACCAATCACATGCATCCTCTCAGATCAAGATCAATAGTCTATGATTGCTCATGACAGGATGATTAGATGGAGCATAGTTGTCAAGGACTTTTCAATGAAACCTATGGTGCTCATGGGATCGAAACATGGAAAGAACACATTCACTACACAAAATACAAAGATCATAACCAAGTGGCATAACCATGGGGCCTGATAGAAAGCAACCAATAACTCTTGAGCCTTGTGATGATGATTAATGGTTTGCATTAATCCATGAACAAGGATCTAATAGTGCAAAGGAAAAGTTGGATTTTTGAGAGACAACAACTAATCCCTCAAGGAATTTATTAAAAATGCCATGAAAGTTGTCAAATGGATACCACATGGGCACCACCCAAGCACAAAATGACAAAATTAGATATTTTATATGCTCAAAAATGAAAAGGTATAAAGGCATAGGTCTCAATAAAATACAAGACATGAATGAGCCTAAGTCTAGATTTCCATCACCATTAAAGCTTTAGAAATTCTCTAAGCATCCATAAAAGTCCTATTTTGAACATGGATTGATCACAATCAAACAAAGAAGAGCTCAATTATGATCTAGGTGCAAACAAGATAATTCAAAGATTGATTACAATTCATTTGGTAAGTATTTTCAACTTCTACAACCATGGTATCTCATAGAAAATAGTAAATGGATGATTTTAAGATGTACTTAACCTCAGACAATGAGGGGATGGTTTTCAAATATATTGACCTAGACATTATAGCTTTGAGAAATGGGAATAGGAATTGATCTAAACTCTTTTGGACCATCAATTAAATACAATATTTGACTAGGGAATAAAAAAATAATGAAACCATCTTGAGGAGATACAATGACCTAATTTCTATCTAGATGGATAACCTAAACTATGCTACCACCAAGCCTGAGGTACTACACTACATTGATTTCCTTGTTTCTCTTTTATAAAATTGTAAATTTGAGAATGATTGGATTGTGCATGAGTTTAGTTTGAATAAAATATTTTACATTTCCCCCCTAAATTTTTATAACTATTATAAATAGTGTAAACCTTAAATAAACCTAGCAAACATTAAAAAGTGACATGGGGAACATAATCTAAACACAATCCTAGCCCCATGCTTACTCACTAGAAACTAAGTAGTCCATGACCCCACAGGTAAAATAAAAATTCAAGGAGGGAGTTAGGATAATAATAACCTTGTTGAATAGGTTATTTAGATCCCCCTCTACCACTCATATTGACAAAATCTAGGTATCATATGTTTACTCCATGGTGGATAAAGGAATCAATCCCCCATTGGGTGAGATGATTAACATCTGCTTTAATTCACAATTTATAGCCATGAAGAAGAAAAAACAAATAAATTTACATGATGTCCTATCTACTAGATTCCCTTTTAGCTTCCACCCAGATCCCAAACATTAAGAATTGGTTAGCTGATGGAAGACCCACTATCTCCCATCATTACTCTAAACTTCACATATTTAAATATATACATAACATGCAGTTCATCTATGATTGTGTTTATCCATCCCTAGTGGAAGCCATCATAGGAATTCCCATGAGCAAGGTCAGCCCATTGATTAAGAAATATGTTGAATTGATAGGAGACATATGGTTCTATCCTAATTGCATAGTGATAAGGATTGAAGGGACCTTTACTTATCCTTTTAGGTTACCCATATATGTGTTAACCAATCTTATAGAACAAGAAGTAGATTACCAACTTATTCATAGTATAGATATATTCTTTAAGGACAAAAAGGAAAGGCCTTACCCATCCCTTTCCATTAACAATAAATAGAAGTATGTTACAAAATTGGGATCATGTGAAGGTAATTTATAGACATAAGGACTCCTTCACCCTATAGAAGGATGATTTGAGTCAATGGGACCATAATGGGGTGACCAACAAACATCTAAAGTCTAAGACCATAAACAAGGTATATGAGCACCAACCCAGTGTTCATGACCCATTTTACATTAAAGCCTCAGGTATTCCATAGGTATTAGCTAGATTAAAAAGGCATAACATCAAGATTGAGCCTAGATTGGCTAGAGGAGATAGAAATCCACTAGGAAAGATATGGTAAATTAGACCCTTAAAATATCACTCATTGTTTAGACCCTCTTCTAGGCCCCCTCCATAGAAACCAATACAACAACCTTTAGTACAAGAGGTACAGGGACCCAAAAAATAAAATTTGGAAGAGAGAATTGGGTAAGGATCATATTCAACTCCTCTTTATAAACAAAATTATATTGTAGAATACCTATATATGATTACCTTTGAACCAAAAGAAATGATAGTGGATGCACTTAAGGTGCTTGTTGAATCTTATGGGTCAAAAGATGAAGAGGAATAAATTAAATAACCCCAAATCTAGGCAGAGAAGTTGAACAAGATAAGGGGAAGGAAGTTTCTTTGGATTTGGTCCCCATAACACCCCCATAGAAAAGAAAAGAAGAATTATCATTGGTCCCAGTTGGGAAGAAGAAGCCCAAGTTTACCTTCACCCACCCTATGAGTGAGTTACACTTATTCAATAAGTAATAACTCATTCATGGACCCATTATACTTGAATGGTTTATTTATGTGAAAATGTATAATATCCCCACTTTTCCCCATTATTGGGCCTCAACCCAAATAATTAACATTGATGTCTATGATTAAATCAAGCCATGAATATTTGCCTTGATGATTGAAGAAGAAGAAAGAAGAATATTTTACATAATAGGATCAAGTGGCACACAAATTAACACTCTAGGTTCTTTAATTAACATAAGGATGGAGGTCCCAAAATATCCTAAGGTAAAAGAGTCATCAACCAGTGTCCAATTAAATCCATAAATAACAGGATTGGAGAGGGTGACTATTAAAAAGGCCATGGTTAGAGGTGATAAATTCACCTTTCAAAAGGTTGAGCCATTTTTAGGCCTAACTCTAGTTGGAGGTTAGATTATTGGTGAGAATCATATCCATAAGGAGGACATAGAAGGACTAGTTGAGGCTCATTTAGCTCAAATCAAAGTAGGCATCAGGGATATGAAATAGAAGATATATAACCTAGAGAAAGAAATGGAGAAGCTAGAGATAATGGCTATCCTATCAATTATTGAACCTATAATTAAGATGTTTGAAGCATCCTTATTTAACATGTTTAACTCTATGAATTCATTAAAGCTGAGGCAAGATGCATTGATCTAGTAGAGTGAGATAGCCAAAAGATTGATGGCCTAGTGGTAGGATTCTAAGGAAAAAATAAGAGATCTTAAAAACATATTGATTAAGGATAAAACTCATATATTCAAGACCATTAGCCTAGCTCACTTGAATGCAATACTAGGGATAGTTGTTGATAAGATCCAAAGTCTGAGTGCTTGGTCAAAGAACATGGATAGACTCCTAAGAGATGATGAGGAGCTAATATCTAGAGTCAAATAATTCCTTGGAACCATGTTGGCTAATATTACAAAGTCTACCACCCTAGGCATTACTGATGATTAATAATAGAAGCACAGAGTCACTTTGGTGATGCAAGAATCAAGAATCAAAATCCAAGACCAATCTAGCTGTGATAACAAAAAAATTATGGGCATGATCTTCACTGCTAAGGAAAATATTGAAAAATTCAAGAGCATTAAATATTCTATGGCAAGGGATGATAGATACTTTGATGACTTATCTAATCAAGAGGATGTTTATCTCTTCAAACTAGCCTTAGATTTGGATCTTGTCAAAGATCAACATCAAAGAGCTATGGAGCTTCTTCAGGAACAACAATGGAACCCTTCAGCCATGGGCCTATTAATTAATTAATATTTGTGTAAAAAATTATAATATTTGAACATGGAATATTATTTTGTAAAGGTATATGCTAGTTTTTTAGCATATTTGCCTATAGGTTAGTCTATTTTGGAAAGATAAGTGTATTATAGAATTATAAAGAAGGATAACTATCCTTATATTTGTACATGAGTAATCTTATGACTTGCTGGTATACTACCTTGGTCTTCTATAAAAGTCATTATTACCATTTTGTAAAAGGAGAGAGTTTTTTAGCCAAAACTTGTATACTTTGAGTAATTAATAAAAGCAAGGAATACTAAAAAGTTTGTCCATATTTTTTGTATCAATTGTTATATGGTTTCTCTCTCTATTGATTGTTCTCGATATTGAATTTGAATGGTTTTATGAATTTGAAATGTGCATCTTTGATAAAGGGTTGCTAATTTTTTCTAAAGCTAGATTACTTGAATGTTATTATACTTTATTTCATTTTATTTTCTCTACATTAGGATGTGTAGATGTTATTTAAATGTAGCAGTAAACCTATAAATCAAAGTTAGTTCATACTTGTATTCTTATATATTTCCCTCAAATGCTTTCCTATTAGATGGTGTGATTTGAGCATTTGCTACTTTAAGATATATATTGGCTAAATGTATGTTTAGTTAAAATTCAAACCTTGTCATGGTGTTCAAGGTAAAGATCAACAATCATTCACTTTATTTCTGCTCTATCCTTCCTTTTGCCTATTTTTTTGATCAAATCACTCTAGTTTAGATCTCACTATAAGTATTCACTTATATTAGTCTTTAGAATATATATTTTGTCCTAATTCACTAAGACAAACATAGATACTTTATAATTAATAATGATTAAAGTGGTTCCCAACCAACAATCAATATAAATTTGTGGAACAATTTAACTTGTTCTACCTCTATTTCACCACAAGTAACTAAATTACAAAAACCTACTACTCATGCCACGAATTCTCTAAATTCTCAAATGAGAACTATTTTTAAAATACTAAGAGAACCTATGATACATTTAGAGGCATCAACATATCTCTATATACATCTAATTGGTGGGTACCATCAGATAAGATGATTTGGTGCTTATTTAGCGAGTTGGTGCTTCCTTAGAATAGGTGATCTTAAATTAGGGGATTGGTGTCTCCTTAGTTTCAGTTCCCTTAAATGTTGTAACTACTGAGGTTTTGACTATGAGTCTAGATTAGAACTATATATTTTAGTAGCTATTATCATCATGGTTTTTCCCATATTGGGTTTTCCACATATACATATGGTGTTATGTATTTTTTTGATATATATATCCTTTCTAGTTTATTTTAAAAGGGATTAAAAGGACTATTTTAGTAAATCTACTATTTTACACCCCCCAACTCTTAGTAGATAGTTGTGTTCCAACAGAAGAATATGTTACTTTTGTAATATTTTCAATGCCATATTCAATTATATTAAGGAAAGACTACACACATTTAATTTAAATGTGTTATTTATCATAAATACATTGTGTTCATTTTATTTATATATAAAATCTAAATACTAAATGTTTTTTAAGTAAATAATGTGTCTCTAGAGGAACATTGTAAATTATGATTAGTATGTTATTATGTATGATTTATACTTCTTTAGGAAGTGGTGTTTTTATTTGATAGTAATATATTTTTATTTAATATTTGAATGGTCAACATTTGGATTCAAAATATATGTTTATATTTTAATGACACTATGATTAACAAGGGATTAGATTTTATTTTTTCAAGTAATAAATTTTCTTATTGTACACCTTTCAATTTTATGGTACCTAAAAATTACAATGTAATTATATAGATGGAAAATCGATCAAGATCATATATAATAATGTTTTAAATATAGTATCTTGACCTTAAAATAATATTATATATTGTCATGATACATTTAAGGAAGGCATAGGACTTGGATTTATTTTTCTCTTATAAAAAATTTTAGGTGTATTTGTGTTATGCAAACCATTAATGATGGTGGTAACATGTAAATCATTAGGGATAGAATTAGGAGCCATAGATTGGGAAATTTTCTAGTCCATAACTATGATATCCATATATAAAACATAATTAAATGATCGATAATACTTTTAAAGTATATTATTTTAGAGCTGGTAGAAGGGTATTGTTAAAGTTTCATTACTTTTTAAGATCTCATGGTTGATAGACTAAGGAGTGATTATAATATATAAGTATAAGTATGTAATCATGAATATCCTCATTGGGACAATGTTTAAGGGATGAAATTATTTCAAATTTAATCATGAGTAAGTATGTAATTTTATTTATTGGAAAAAAATTAATATAATAAATAATCTTGTAATAAATAAAATTATTCTAAAGATCCATCAAGTAAAACATTAAACCATTCTAAGACAATACCAATAAAGATTATAGGAAATAAATTTAGTAATAATGAATCATCATTATCACATTTTTCCATAGAGGTAAACAAGGTTTGAATGTGTACATAAGGATCTATATGCACATAATATAATTATAATTTTTGTAGAACCAAGCGATGTAAAATATGAGCGTTAATTATATCACTAGGGATAGTATTATAAGGTATGGCCTTAAATAATAATGATTCATGATTATCATAGTTTATAATAGATCTAAATAATGCATGAAGATGCATGTAAGGATCTAAATTATCATCAAATAATTATAATTATGGTATAACTAAGACATGAGGGAGAGGAGTGTAAATTATATCAATATAGATAGGATTAGAAGACATAAAATCAAAAATAATCCTACCTTTGGAATAACATTTAAAGAAATAGATAAATCATGTATTTTTATTTTTAATTTACATATACAATTCATCATTTTTTATTTGATGAGGTAAAATCTAGATTTTATAGGGTCTTGTAACCACTAAAGTTCAAAAGGATTAATAAGAAAAAAGTAGGTTGAGAAACAAAAATGTAAAAATAAATAGAATCACGAAATATAGGTCCCAAGACTAGAGTGGGACTAGAGAACAATATGGTTTTATGTACCTAAAACTACTAGGGGTTTTAAGGTCCCATAACCATCAGTGTATAAAGAAGATACTAAAAATTAAAGCTCAAAGGGTTAACTCCCTTTGTCATGACATATCATATGGCACTCTAGGAGGTCCACCATAAAGGAAGGTCTTCTACCATTTGGGTCATCCACATAGCCTTCATATAGCAGAGTTACATATAGAGGGTTTACCTTCCCTCTAAGGTTCACAACTTGGCAAACACAATCAATAAGCAAAGGATAGAGCATTTTTATCCTTAACACAAGGGGGTCAAGGTCCCTAAAACAAGTCATGAATTGATAAAGGACCTCCATGGTGGTCTGAGTTATAAGAGAAATGTTCAATCAAAATCTTGATTCATCAGGGGGAATAAAGTGAAACCATGCTAGGTCCCAAAAAAAATCTATCTTAGCAAAATCCCTAGTGTGGTGTGAAATAAAATGAATATATATATATATATATATATATATATATATATATATATATATATATATATATATATATATATATAAAAGACCGCCAATATGGATAAACATGTTAAGAAAAAAAGGTCATTTTTGTCATCTAATTTTTTAAATCTAAAGGCCCAGGTCCACCAAGGAAGATGTGGTAACAAACATCCCCAAATAGATGTGTAAATTTTGAATTTGAATTCTTAGACACCAATCCCAACAAAGAAGTCAAATTTATCCAAACAAGACCAACCAAGTACATGTGATAATAATCATCCCCAAAGAGGCATATAGAGTTAGATTTTGAATTCTTGTAAGAAAATCCCATTAATGAAGTCAAATCCATCAAACTACCATATGACTAACTACTAATGACACCAATGGTCCAAATGTGATGGTAAAGAACATTTGACACTCATGTGTCCACATTGTTCATATGCTGGGCCATTCATCTTTGAGGTGATAGGATCAAGCCCAGGGCCTTCTCAAGAGCAAAAAACTAGTGGGAAGATTCAATTATCTAATATAATGGAAAGATATCACTCCATCCTACGAAAATGGTATAGTCAACTTCATAAACCATCAAATTAGGGAGAAATGAATAGACAAAACTAGGCAAACTATTATAACGGTACTATCTCATTTTCTTGGTTGAGAAATCCTAGTTTGAAGCCCAACAAATATAAACATACACCATATCTCTAATAATAGAATTCAAAAGAGACCTATTATAGACCACAATTCATCTAACTAACTAAAAATAATGAGATTTCAATATCTAGAATATTTAAGAATAAATCCATGAATTCACTTTTGTTGGAAGCTATGAAACTAAATTCCAAACAAAATTGGAAAATGTAGATAATTGAATTATCTAAAAGATAAAACTCAAGAGTTGAAATTTATAGAAATTAATTCTAGATCTATCCTTTAACTCTCAATTGAGAAGTGTTGAGTTAATCCCATCGACCAGTAGGAAGAAGAATATGACTTATCATGTTAACTAGGATATCCTAGTCTAATACCTAATAGTAACTAACATGTACCATACCATGAAAATCCAAACTGAAAAAATATTTGATAACTGAGGGAATAAAAACTAAAGAATGATTTAGGATTCTTAATGGAATCCTTATAATTGAAGACATGAAGATAATCCATCCAAAGGCCTTTTATCCTCTAATCTGATAGAGGCCTATGGTTTTAGATATTTAGATATTTCTCTTATTTTTGCTCTAGTCTTCTTGAGATAGATAAAACACTAGCATTGACCACATCTACCCCCAAATCCAAAGAGTAAATATATTTTTGAAACATTTCTACCAATTTAGTTCCAACACCATTTTCAAATGATTCCATGACTCCTATCTCTACCATAGGCTCTCCCAGAAAGGGACATATATTCTAGGTGGAAATAAGAAGCTCCAACCCAAGCTCCATCACCACCCATATCTTATGCCAAGGAGCTACCTCTACCTTAATATTATTGTTCTCAAGCATAACCAGAGCAACATTCCTTCTATGGTTTGAAAATAGTCTAGGGAACTACATAAACTCCACCTCTAACTTTAAAAGAATATTAATCTTTTATATCAAATCCTCCATAGCTTCCTCTAGCATTGCCTCATGTTCTTCCTCCTCAATCAGCTCCTCCTCCAATTGAAAATGTAGTTCATCATGGTCACTATCTAATGATAGGATAAACATAACACCTAAGAGTTTTATTCAAACCAGCTAATTGATTATGCATTTAAAACATGGGAACACTAGAGGAGATAGGAGTATAAATTGAATAATCATTAACAATAGCATATGGACCACCATAATATTAGAAGGAAAATGTATCATAGCTACTTCATATAAAATTTTCATGATTTTATTACATGAATACGGATCTTGTATAATATTTTAGCTAAGTTATGCAAGAATATATTCATTAATATTATTCTCACATATAACATCAAGATTTTTATCATTCACATCAAAGAATCCATATTGGAATCATAATCTATGAAGTAATCCAAGTTAGACCAAAAATTATGGAACAATAAAAGATAAGCCTTAACTACAAAAACACTAAAATCATAATTGAAATAAAAAAAGACAACCACCCCTCGGGGGGAAGAGGACATGAAACCCTATATTAAATGATAGATAGTATTAGGGTCATATGAATATGAGAAGAAGATGTAAATATAATAGTATATATGAACATTCAAAAAATACACTAATCTAAAATTATATCCAATGAGATAAGTAGAATTTAGAATAAGATAAAAATAAATTGGACCCTTGAGGGATGAATAACAAGGAACCCTAAGGATTGAGGTGTTTTTAGAGTGTATTATTTCAATAATTTATTTTTATAATATTTGGTTTATGGATAAATATAATACACATTAACAATTAAAACATTGGCATAATATATCTATGTTATAACAATAAACTGCAACAATCAATTTTATCCTAGGCCTAAAAATAAATATCAAAAGTATGAAAAATGATTGAACAAGAAATTAAATTAAAATATAAGTGAAGAGTTATGAAAATACACACACTTGGAAAGTCATAAAAATTTGGATCTTGAAATAGGCTATTTAAGATTTCTAAACTAGAACTTGATAATCTTGACATGTGCTATGAAAGGGGACAAAATCAACATATCTTTACTTATATATCGTACACAATTAAAAAGTCACTAAATATGTACCTATGATGCCATTTGTTTTGTACCTAGTTACCAAATGTGTACCCTATATTCAGGTCTTATAATTTTTTGTGTAGGTGCCCAATCATATGGTGAGTAGGGATGTGCTTTTGCTTCACTAAATTGATGGCTGAAATTTTAGATTTATCTTCTCTTTTATCCTTAACAAAATTGTTAAAAATGTTTCAAGGGGAATTAAATAGTGTAAGGTTAGTTGGAATAGATAGATTTTAAGGAGTTTCATACACATATTCCAGCATGAAATCATAGGTAATGTATTTCTTATATGTGTGATACTATAATATTGAACCATGTGAGATATAGAGTCTCACCTTCTATCCCTAGGAAATAAAGTGTAACTACATGGACATTTTCCTAATTCTAATTTTGATACAATATGCATATTAAATTTTGTAATTATTTTGTGTAGTATGCAATAACATCTGTGTGTGTGTGTGTGTGTGGGGTATGTGCATAGACTTTGATCCTAAATTACGAATAGGACTCCAACATTCCCAAAAATAGTTAAATCATTTGGTGAGACTAACTTACTTTGTTTATGCATAAAAACCCTATAAACTCTAAGGGAAAATTCCTTGCTTCTTTTTTGAATATTTTTTTGGTTTTTTTCCTAAATATTTAAATTAAATATTCAACTTAATTTTTAAAAATTCCATAGTAATTTTAAAAAGTTATTTTTCTTCCAAAACCTAGTTGCACATACAAGGTCCCTTAAAATCATAATTTTTCAAATATTTTTATGGTTTTCTACCTACATATTTAAATAAAAAATTCACACTAAATTTTAAAATTCTTTTGTAATTTTAAAAGTATCATTTTTCAGAACCCTAGTTGCATATAATATGTCCCTTTGTTTGCTTGAGGTATCACCTTACATCTAAAATCATATTTCACATAATAACAAAAATGGATCTCACTTATTTACACATATTTCTTGCATTTCTTGAAAATAATAAGGAGACCATACTTGGTCCTATCATGTACATGAATGATGAAGTTTACCATATGTTAATGCAAAGCTTCATTCTTTCCATTCCATGCTTAATTTTCATAATAAGGGATGATATTACAAAATTTATTGCTAAAAATGTACAATATTTCAATATTTCTTTTGCATACTCTCTCTCTCTCTCTCTCTCTCTCTCTCTCTCTCTCTCTCTCTCTCTCTCTCTCTCTCTCTCTCTCTCTCTCTCTCTCTCTCTCTCTCTCTCTCTCTCTCTCTCTCTCTCTCCTCTTTCTCTTCTCTCTCTCTCTCTCTCACATGTAGAATAATTTCCAACTCTATTTTTCTAAAAATGTTAGAAATGTCATATCACAAGTAAAAAATAATTATGCATTAGTGCACAATTTCATGCTTTCCATCTCTTGCTTGTTATCTCTCATATGGAAATTTTTTCAAGTCTATCTTGCTAAACATATTAAAAATATCATATCACATGTCAAAGTTATTTATGTATTATTGCATAGTTACATGCTCTTTATCCCTTGTTTGCTATCTCTCATGTGGAGTATTATTTATAATCATATTTCCATACAAATTATAACTCCAATTACATCCATTTCATCCCACATATAGGTTTTCTACCTAGATGCATATAACTCTTTGACTAATTTTGAGTATTTCCATTATTATTTAACATGACATCTCTCTATAATGTGTAATTCAATTATGAATAAAATTGTTACATACTTAGAGGATCCATTACATATGATAACAACCACATAATAAATTTCATTGTCATATCTTATGCATAGGAAAGAATTTCCTTCTCCTCCTCTCCCCCAATAGGGTGATAACTACTTTCCCTCTAACCATGTCCATGTTATCACCCCTAAAAAAGGTGAGACAACCTATACTATTGTTTATAATGCATACATCTAGTATATAGCTTCTTCAAACTCTCTTCAACATATGTGATTACATGTTCAATTGGAATAAGTAAGGCTTGCACTTGTAAGACTCTAAGGGATCAAATCACCTGTACGAGAAAATTAATTTGACATTTACAAACACAAAATTAGATATTGCATGACAAGATCACAACATTAAAAAATTAGATTATAATACAAAATCCTCAAAGGCATCCTAGTGCTAATCATGTATATGGACCTTCACTAAGTCAATTGGTTAAAAGCAATGTTACATATCAAAACATGAAATCACAATAAAGTAACTCTATAGCTAGTGATTCAATAAACATTCAATGATAAAATAAGAGTTCAAGTGAGGTACTAAGGAAAATTATTAAATCTAAGTTGATTAAACTACCTCTTCTACATCCAGTGAGAAAATATAGATATTATTGTGCATATCATATAATGCATGTGCATCACACATATTCATGCTTGGATTTGAATAAACATATATAATATATAATTGCAAATGAAGACCCTATACAAGGTAAATTAGTCAAGAAATCCATAATGACATAGGAACACATTCACAAAGGATCAAATTTAGAAATAATACAAAAGTGGTTACCAAAGAATAACTCAAAACAACAAAAGGGTCAAAAATCAAAATTAGAATAAGAAACAATACCAAAAGAATATTTAAAGCATGAAAAATATGTAAATTCACCTCTCCAAAATGAGGCTCAACTTTTAAATCAGTATGGTTTTGGTCAAAAATATCTACAATAGTTTGATTATTAAGGTCAAGGGTTGAGAAAGCATGATCAAGGTATCACTACTCCTATTCTAGTCACTGATAATGTTTGTCACCAAGGTTTGGGATTTATCAAACATCCTAAGTAAAATCATTCATAGACATAATTTATCAAAGGAAATGATATAGATACAACAAAAGTCAAAAGTAGCATTCCATTGGTTCAAGATCAAAATGGTAATGATGAGTGGAATAATATAGGTTATTATGATTTATAAAATACCAATAATGAATCCAAATATTCAAAGTCATATTTGTATCAATTCCATCATGCTTCATGATCATGCATGAATCCATTGATTGATATAGGATAACATGACAAGGAGTCTCTTCCAAGACTCATTAGTTAGTATCATTTATTCTCAGCCTACTTGTACATAGTTTATTTTTGCTTACTTGTATATATTTTCTTTTTATTTCTTGGACATATTCTTCTCATGATTGATTTTACATAACTCAAAATATAAAAATTAAAAAAACAATCAAATATTTCAAAATATAAAAACTTTCAAATATGTCAAAATACCAAAACCAATATAACATTTCAAAATACAAAAATATTCAAATATTCAAACATTCAAAAACATTTGAATTATATGCATTATCTAGTATTTGAATTTTTAATACCATTCTAGGCTTACATTATGTTGTTCTATGCTATTTTTTGTCAATTTATCTACATTACCATGATTCACTTGATCTTCTTTGAGTGTGTGTAGTAACATCTAGATCTTTGATTGCTTCAATCTACCTAATGACGGGGCATCTTATTTCTATATTCAAGACATACATCAATATATTTACCCACTAGAGGCATCTTTTACATGACTACACCATCTAGGTTATGTCATTCCTACACCACACACTCTAATTATCATGTTGATGTACATTACTTACTATTTTACATAGATTACTCTATTGACATTTCACTAGTATATAACACTTATGTATTTCTTAGGAAATACCTAGTATTTTACTACATGTATTAAATACTTTCACTTCTTGGTTTGATTAGTTAGATGTAATTATATTTTTAGTGTTTACACACTTTCCTTTCTTTCTTTGCACACTTAGATGTGATTAAATTTCTTATTTTGTGCTTTATTTCTTGTATGTTCCTTAGGAATTTTTCCAATATCCTTTGCTTCTATTCTTGTGTGTGATTTAGGATATTTTACAATGTCCTTTACCTGTACTCTTCTCTATGATTTTTTATTTCATGCCAACCTTGCTTGTTTTCAATTGTATGTGTATGTGGAATTTGAACATGCCTTATATACTTAACTTTTAGTTTGATTGACATTTTCCCATGTCCCTTGTTTGATTGGCCCCTTGGCCACTCTTGTATGCTTCTTGATTCTTGCTTTGTGTGCTTGTTGCTTGATTATTTTAAAACTATTTTCAATGCCATGATTTACATCATGCATTATCTTTCTTTCTTGGATGCCATGATGGAAATCATGTTCCATCCCTCTTTGACAACTAACACCTAAAAACTAACATTTTAATACATTACACATGTTATTACATTTCTATATCTATCTAGGCATACCCCCATTGATCTAATAATCTCCATTACAAACCATGTTATATCTTGAGATATATTGTTGATTATCATTATTATATCATGTATTCACATAATATAACACACTTGTAGGGATATTTATTTTGAGGATATTTATTGTAGGGTCTTCATTCCTACCCTCAAAATATGGGGCAACAAATAGGGGTTTTATCATAGAGATCAGATCTCCTACTGATTAAAAAAAGAACATTTAAAACATGTAGAATAATAACTAGACTTCATACTAGGTAGATAGTGATAATTACTAAACAATCATCAAAATTAGCTTAGGAAAATAATGCCAAGACTGGACTACATTTAGAGATAGTAGGGTGTCTAATTTCAACACTCCTTTCCAAATAAAGAAATATATGTTTACTAGACATAGGTAGAAAGGTAATATCAGCTACAATTTTGCACATGTAGACTACTTTAGAATCAATAGTTTTAGTACATTTTTTCTCAAAAAATCTAGATATAGGTGGAATCATGCACGGCATGATGGCTTTAACTTCCAATTTATGATTAGGAAATTGATATAACTTATATATTAGAATCCATGTTTCAGACACTAGTGATTGGGGTCAATTTGCATGGCATATTTGACTTCTTTTCTTTCCAAATTTAGTTTATTACCCAACCATTCTCAATAGTTACATGCCTTATTATATCTGAAAGTGGTTTAAATAATTTCAATGTTGCTTTCATACAAGCCTAACCTCCACATTTATGAGTAGATTCCACATAATCTTATTCCCTAATTTTAGAGTGGCTTTCATACAAGCCTAATCTCCACCTTTTTTGAGTTGGCTAATATTGGCCTAGTTTCCAGTACACATTCGACTATCCATACCACATTATCATATTATAAAGAATTCATGGGATTCATGATCCATCTTATATGTCACACATTCATACTGGTATCAGTTTATAACTTTAATTCATGAATCAATGATGGAGCCAAAGGACTAGCTAGCCTTTGTATTCTTGAGCCACCTACTTAGAGGGATTGGACACATAGTATAAACATCAACTAGGACATGCATGATCATATAAATTAACTTAGTGGGTGATGATGGAGCCAAAGGGACAAAATTTACATTCTTGAGCCACTCTTGGGGAAGTGAGCACTTAGCTTCAATTATGATATTACTTTTGGTACAACACATATCTAGTATCATTCAACATCACAATAGGTTTTGTATAAGTTCACATACTCAATGAGTTGTATTCATTCCTTTCTCTTCCTCTCTTACCCATATTTTTAAATTATTATTTTAGATATAGTGTATCTAGTAAGAATTGATCTACTCTTTATTTTCTCTTTCAAATTTATCACTTCATAAACGTACTCTCTTTATGCACACCCAACATCACATAGCTTCATGAGCTTCACACTCGTACATAAGTTTAGGTACGCTTTTGATTTTTCCTTTTTTCTAGTATTTCACTTTGATACATCACTAGAATAAAGTGGGGGGGGGGGGGAATGTAGTCATATAAAAGGTGAAAATTGGTAACTTGAGTGTGGCTTGTGACACCAAACTTATAGGTTCCTCTTGCTTGATCTCATGATCCTCATAGGCATCTTTTCACTAATTCCAAATAATCCATAGCCTTCTAGATAGTGATTCAACCTATTCCAAGAAATATTTCTAATGATGATTCCATCCCTCTAGGTCATGTTCATTCAAGACAATAGCTCCCAACTTAGACTATAGTTCTAGACCCTAGGATGTCTATTTCTAGTGCTCCTATCCAAGTGTATTTTTACTACCAATGGTCATTTCCTTCCAGTTTATATCCTACTTCTTGTTAGCCTAACATGAATACATTCAACCCATGACCAATATATCCATATAAAATCCCATTCAAATCTCATTTAGAAGGGGTTAGAAAATATCAAAAATTAAGAAAGAATACAAGCAAGAGTTCTTAGGCATAATTCCCTATTTTATGCATATAGCCAGCCAATACAGCCACATGCTTATTCAAACACTTATACCAGTCCCTAGCCACCTCAATCACACTTAATTTTAGCATTTTTTCATATTAATACACGTAATTTTACAAAGCACATTAAGTGGGAGAACTACATATGACTTGATCCCTCTTCAGAGTATTGGTATGTAGGTAGCATGCCCACACAAGGGGTGTGGATACATGTTAAATGAATCTTATACACACTAGACCCCTCATCTTTCCCAAAATTCATCAATGTATAATATATTTTTAGGGTTTGAATACTAAATCAACTCTACAGGGAGTTCCATGGACATCTAGCAATTGAAATATCATAGGTAGGATCACATAGACATAACAAACAAAACCTAGAAAGCTTAAGGATCATAAACAACAACATCAAAAGAGGACTATAATACAAGGCCCTAGGGTGTTATATTTTAATGCTCTTGTATTTCCATAAAATGAAGGCTAGATCTTGATTTGTGATATTGTGACAGTCTTACATAGTGAATTTTAGACCATGTCTCAGTCTGTTTCTAGCTAAGTCTTATTTTTTGAACATTTATTACTATTTTTAGAAAGTTTCAAATTGTAATTAAATGATAAAAAATAGTATCTTAATTATTAAATTATTATTTATTAATTTAATTAGCTTAAACCCTTAACTAAATTAGGAAGAGGATTCCAATATTCCCAAAAAAAATTAAATTAGATCAACAAAAGAAAAAAGGATGATGAAAACAAATGTAGAAGTTATAATAATACCCTAATTCAAAACCAATGATCTTTAAACATTCAAATTTGGTATTATGCACTTGGAAATTTTATATTTTAGTAATATATATATCCTAATTGATGTATGAACACATACATGAGTCTTATTCACATTATTCCTTAGATATTCAATCATAAATGCACTTTCCCTTCTATAATTTATTTTAATATTACACAATATTTACCTAGTCTATACCTTGATAGCTTAATATAATTCTTATATTGTCTCCCACTCTCACATAATTATTCATGCTCTTGAGATAGGTATGTGCCTCCTCAAATAATGTTACACTATAAATCTATCCACATCAGTTATATCTATCCACACACCCTTTAATTATCATTTTACAAAATTCATGTTGTCCATATGGGTTAGTCCATACATTTTTAATGTTTATTCAAATAAAAATACTAT
Source organism: Torreya grandis (assembly GCA_037957365.1). NCBI lineage: Eukaryota > Viridiplantae > Streptophyta > Pinopsida > Cupressales > Taxaceae > Torreya > Torreya grandis. The sequence continues at coordinate 662,258 of JARHVA010005045.1, read as the reverse complement.
GAGAGTTATCTATGTAATAATATCAATCCTAGATGTATTCATATTATAGACACCAAAATTATATCACACACACGTGTGTAACTCCCTGTGTTGAAACCCCCCTAAACCCATTTTCATAATAACAATTAATCTCCCTAACCCATAATTTAACCCTCACACATTTTATTAATTTAAAATACTTAATTAAGTTAATTAAAAACTCATATTTCCACCTTACTTGACCACCTTGCCCTATGACTAATTCTCCTCTGATGAGTCACCTCAAGACTTGGTCCCCTCATCCTAACTACCCAAGACTTATTCCCACTTCCAAAATAAATTCTTAAACAACTACTTCCTTCCTAACTTCTTATTTTTACCATTTTATAATGGGTGTCACATTTGGCATGAACAATAACATAAAATAAGCCAAAAATAGAAAATTTTACCTATTATAGGGCCACCAACATCAATCAACCCATGATCAACATCAGTGGGATACCTGATAACATTGGTGAGATCACCAATGTTGGTAATATAATCCAAACTCTAACCTATAGTTTAGGTTAGTAGAAATTAAGAAACTTGATTCTTTGTCTCATTCAAGCTCTTAGCATTCTATTTTTGACATCGAAGCTTACAATCACCCTACGTAAGTAAATCACCATTAGCAACTGAGCTCTTAAGGACCAACAACATCTACTTGTTCTCTTTGTTTAGGAATTTAGGTCCAAACTCCCAGACAAAAACCATCAACCTAACACTTATCATTTAGTGACCACCATAGCTAAGTATATCATTGATATTGTAGGTCATTTAAATATTTATTCTTCCATTACTTTATATCTACCCTGCACTACTTTATGCATCTCTGACAATACCCTCGTGAGGGAGTTACAAAGTTTCCTTGATTGTTTCCAATTATATGCATACCAAACCTCTAACCAGACTTAACCAAGTGATAAACTCCCTCTCCTAACTCTCTCAACCTCTTTGACCTGATCCAAACCATTTCCTAGACCCATAAAGACCTTTTGTAATCTCTTGGACAATTATTTCCCCTACTAACCTTGGTAATCTAATTGATATTAGTCACCTCCCTACCAACCTTGATAACATAACCAACATCATTCACATACCTACCAGCATCAATGACTATCAATTCCCTAGCCTCTTCAAAAGACAACTTCTAAAACACCAAAAAATAACCTCACATGCACCCTGTCACTCTCTACTACAAACATGTTGTTAAAACTGGTAATTTTATCTCTCTTTTACTCTTTATTTACCTCTATTTTATTTATTTATTATTTTATTACTTCTCAAAAGTGGTATGTCATCTCTAGGGAAGTTTCACACTTTATAGAACAAGCATGTAGCTTGGCAGCCCACTCATTTATCTACTAATAAACATCTTATGGTAGTGTTTTCTTATCTACAAGTAGTCCGTATCCAAAAAGGAGTGCACACAATGTGTGAATATGGTGTACAAACCAAATATAGGTTCATTTAATCACTTATCCCCATCCTTCTATCTATTTTCATTTAAATTTAAAATAGACAAAATTTAGTGAAATGATTCTGACATGCTTGATGGGACCCTAGAGTTTTCTTTGGGTTCATTTCTTGTTTTAGACATTCATATAGGTGAATTATAGTGAAATTTTATTTCTTGAACTTATTCCTTCTCTATTCCCTTAAAAATGGAAAATTTAATATCTTATTTCTTTGTTTAAAAGGCATTAAAACTAAAATCTTCTTTCTTTTCTCTTTGCCTCTAAAATAATTTGTCATTTTCTTTTACAAAAATAAAATAAAATACCTTCTTTGCTTCTTCTTTCATGCACATTAGGATAATGAAATTCACATTCTATTCCTATTTGTTCTTTGTTTTCATTTTAATCTCAACATTTCAGATTTGGGTTAAAAACTTACTACATTTCATACATTGTTTGTTGCATATTAACTCACCTAGTTAATCACAAGCATTTTTAATAAATTGTAGTACACCTATGTTACACAACCAAATCACATTCACATAAAAAAGCATCAAAACTCACCTGAGAAAAGGCCCATCAATATTTCATCACCTGGGGGATCACCTTACCCTATCTGAGTATCCTACTTAGATTTCACCACTAAGGTGAGAACCCACTCCATTCTCTAATGGAGTATAATCTCTAGACAAAAGGTATATTTAGGCTAAGCAGCCTATCTCAAATCCAAGTTCATGAAGTGTAGAGATAAATCTCTTTTAAAAAGCCACGTACCTAGTCTAACATAGATTCCCTCTTGAGCACCAAAATAAACTTGAAACTAGCTCTAGATTGTCTTTTAGTACCTTTAATAACTAAATTCTCTTCTCACTATCTGATTAAGGCATAAGCCAACATGAGAATAAAATTAATCTCTAGCACTTAAAAGTTTTTGGCTTCATGTTCTTTTTCTCCTTTTCAATTTCCTTTTATATTTTTGAGTTGGTAAGGATGCTTTTCTATTGATTCAGAAAATCAATACTATTTCTAAAAATCAGTTTGTATAACCTATTATCTCAAGTTTTTTGAGTGTTATTCCCTCTTACATAGGTATTTTACATCCATTGTTTTACCTATTTTTAGCCTATGATATCTTAAAACATTAGATCTTCCATTTCCTAAGATTTTATAGTGATCGACATTAGATATCACTACAGGTATTGGTAGACTTTACCTATCGACATCAATTATTCCACTGACATTGGTGAACTTCTCCTACTGACATCAGTCATATCTACTAATTTTGGTGATTATGTAGTTTCATTTCATCAAAAAAACAAGCTAAAATAACTCATTTTCTTACACTCAAACCTAGTTTTTATTTATTCTATTTCAAATATAGAGTAGTAAGACTATTTAAACCACCTCTTGCATGGTATTGACATGAGCTCAAGCAAAAATTCTTGCCAATTATGTAAGCTAGAAACCACTTCCACCTTCCCCTCTTATTTTTTATTTTGTCATGGAGCATACTTCAAACACAAAGCATACTCCCAACCCAAAAAAAATTCCCATTGTGCCTAAGGGAGATCAAGATTTTGTTAAATTTCTTGATCATAATGTGGCAGCCCTTCAGCATTACCTTGTTATGAGCCAAACCTGTAATTCTATGGGTGACCCAATCTATGGTATGCCAACCTATTTGATGGAGATAACCTTAGATTTAGTTGCATCCACTATTTTTTCCATGGTTACCCAAACTACCACTTCTACAAGTATCTCAACTATAAACAATGTCCAAAATATGTCATCGCCAACCACCAAATTCCACCTAAACACTAGTGTATCTTCCCTACTTTCATAACTACAACTATTTCAACCAAGTCATACACCATTCCAAAATTTAGTAGTACATATTCCATCCACCCTCATGCCCATAATTACCCAAGTTATGACTCACCCTTCATCTAGTCTAAAAATGCCAATAATTCAACCTACAGTAACCACAACTAACTAAGGCATAGTCTCCAACCCAATGGGACAACTCCCTTTTCTTTTTTCACCTCAACCTATGACTCATTGTCCTTATGTTTCCTTGACCCAACCTCAGCAATCTATGTCATATTCTCCCTCTACTTCTTATCAGCTTCCCTATAACTTAGGATGAATCCTCCAAACTAATCCCCCTCTAGACCTCATTAAGATGATAATGGATAAGATGTCTAACTTAGAGACATCAATTTTTGGTTCAAATAATGTACTATCTTATGATCAGATATGCAATGAACCAATCCATCCTTCTATGCCTATTTTCCCTTATCCAAGCTAATGGGAACTCCCTAATTTTACTCATTTTTAGAGTAAAGAGGACCCACAATAGCACTTGTGAGCATTTAAACATGTTTTTTATTTAATAGGACATGATGATGTGTTAATACTTCACACTTTCCCTATGTGTCTTTCAAGTACTACCTTGGATTGGTATATCTCTATACCTCAACACTCTCTTTTCTTGTTTACCCAACTTGAAAAAATATTCCTAGACCATTTCCTTATTAACATTTCTAAGAAGGTTTCTATAATAGACCTTTATTCTATCAAAAAAATTGATGATGAGTCTATTGCTAATTTTGTCACTCATTAGAGAAGTTTGATCAATAAACTCTCCTTCTCCTTACCCCAACCTAAGCTTATTGAGATTTTATCAAGGGTATGTGCTAAGCACATCTCATCCACACTCTAGGTACAAAATTTTCATATATTTGATGAATCTTTTGCCATGACATGGAAACTTGAGGTTCACACTATTGATGAAGGAAAATTCAAGTCATGCAGTAAGAATCCCAATACCAAGACAAATGACTCCTCCTCCTCTAAAACCTCTCCCTCCACCCAAAAGGCTAAATGATTTACTAATGTGGTGGTTTTAAAGTTAGCCTCTTCCACAACCATAAACCAATTGAATACTTTGACTTCTAAAAATCTAACCAAACAATTCTAACAATGGTATGAAAAAAGACAATATACTCCCATTGGGGAATCATATACATATATTTTGGAAAAAATATCATAGCAAGGTGTCATAAACCTTCCTTGGATTAAACCTCCTATATAGTTTGAACCTTCCCATCCTATCCCAACCTAGTATAAGTAGGATGAGTTTTGGGGTTACCATCGAGTTAAAGGTCACAACTCTAATAATTTTAAGATGCTCAAGAAAATTGTTCAAGATATGCTTGATAGAGGTGAGCTTGTCTTGGATAATCTTAAAAAACCTCAAAATCAAAGTATGGATGTGTTCAAACACCCTTTTCCAACCATTCACCAAATCAAAATACTCTCTAGTCCATAACTAACTTAGGAGATCATAATATCCATATGGTTAATGTGGTATTTCCTTTATCTTCAGTTCAATGGCCCCTTAATAAGAGACACCTATTTCATCAACTCTTCCCCCAAATTTAGTGGCATTTATTTTTCCCATTCTTCCCCCTCAATTATAAGATCCTATTTCACCCATTCCACCCCCTCGAGAGGAAGAGCCTCCTTTGCCACTCCTTTTGCCACCTAAGGAGCTTGTAATCCTAATTATGTTTGTACCAATATTATCTATCCTCTTACTGCTTGAAGACCACACTCTAACAGTTCCTTATCCACATGTTGAAGGGAACATCATTCCTATATTATACACTCTTGAGGAACCTACTTTGCCTACCTCCCTTACACCCATGGTAGATTGAGTCTCTTCTCCCATCTTTGTTAAAGAAGACCCCATTGCAGTTCTTTCTCATCTTTGGCCCAAAGTAGTAGAAACCAACAATTTCCCTCTTTTCTAGACACCATAATTTTCTAAAGATGAAACCATAAGGCCTACATCAACTTTTTCAAAAATATTCTCAAATTTGTGAAAATTCTATAATTTCTTCACTCCATGAAACTTGACCATGCAACATTTTGGGATCAGTTTAAAACTCAATATCCAAAAAAATTAATGTTGACCTTTAATGTTAATCCCCTAAATACCCTTTACCCTAAGTTATTTGAAAAATATAGATTTTCATCACCAAAAGCATAGGAAGTTTAGCCATCTATGTCATAACTCTTATCCTCATAGGAATTTGTTACATTAAAGCAGATCAGGGCTTTAGGTGTATGCCCTATTTCTAATTTAATTTATATATGGGTGAAATTAGATTTGACTCCTCAACCAAAAGTTGGATTTTCTCACCCTAAAACATAGAATAATGTTAATCCTTCTAGACCTTGCCAATCCCTTCTTGAACCCTCAACTTTACCATATAGTTTGGGGCTGCATCCTTCTAGTTAAGTTGGAATATCATCTAACCAAGCCAAATAAAAGGTTAAGCTACCTCCACTCCTACCTTTGCCATCTACTAGACCTCTAACATCTGACACTAATAAAGTGATATTAAAAAATGTAAATCCATCATCTATAAACAAAACACCACATAAAATTACGTTTACAACACTGAAACAAAAAAAAGGTGTCAAATCTTATTATTAAAACAAGTCCAAGCCCACTTCCAGGCTCCCAAAACTTTTTCTTACATCAATTATTTCAATATTCAGTGATAACTCTTCCTCCCATTAAGCCTTATAGTCCTCTTGGAATGAAGCCATATTAGTTTTATTATACACAAGTGTGTTTATATCATCATTCACTTGGACATGATACTGAGAATTATAAATCCCTCATAGTGGTTATTCAGCAACACTTTGATGTTGATACCCTTTTTTATGACACTACTGTTAACCTTATTGTTATTCCACCTTTGACATCTATAGTGAATCCTATTATTCCACTAAAATTCAAACCCAAAGATGTCATTATAACTCCTTTACCACCTCCTTCACCAAGTTTTCAAATCAACATAGTTAATATGGCCATAAGGTCACAAAACCAAAAGGATAAAGCCAAGGAAAAGGTCACTACACCTTGGACCCATCCCTTTACCAAAGGAACTCCCCCTACTAACCCTAAGATTTCAATTTTGGGTGTTCCTAAAAAAACATCTTCAAACATTATTCAAAGCTCAATGGTAAGGTAATTTAACCAAACTCCTGTGAAGGTGTCTTTATATGAGGTAATCAAAAACTCATCCCAACACTATCATGTTTTGACTAGTGCTTTGAAAGTAGGTGAGGTACAATTAGATGATCCCTAACCTCTAGCAACTTTATTCAGATCCCTTAATTCTATCTCCCTAATTTATTTTATTAATTCAAACATTCCACTTTAACACCCTAAAGATCAATATTTTTCCATTTTTATTACCACATATATTGATCAAACTCATATCAAGAGAGTTATGATTTATAGGGGAGCTAGTGTTAATATTATATCCACCCATGCCTATAAATAACTAGCCTTTCTTAATAATTACATGTCTCAAATTGATGTTTTACTTTATTCCTTTAATGATACTACAACTACTATGGTGGGCACTATTATCTTACATATTCATGTAGGTCTCCACAGAATTCCTGAACTCTTTAATGTTATGGAAGGAGGGTTCCAATATAACATAATACTTGGATGACCTTGGATACCTATTATGGTGTGTGTACCCTTGACTTTACACTATTATGTCAAGTTTGAGCATGATGGAGAAGTACATGTTACACCTAATAACCCATATCCATTTAAACATGTAATATGAGCTATAGTCCCAATGATGTTATCATCCCATTGAAAACATCATCTTCCTCACATGATGATTCTGAAGCTTCCACAAGCTCCACTCCTGTAGTTGCATAGATATCGATAACACAAATTATTGACAAAGATCCCATGGAGGAGACCTTTCAACATTTATCACTTGGTGAATATCATTTATTGACAAGAATATATAAGGCTTCACATGCACCCATATTATGATCTTCGTATTGGGTTGGTCATCCCTTATGCCCCCCTAACCTTCAAACTAATTTTACATATGGGGGAATTGATCAAGCTCCTATTGTCAACAATCCATTTTCTTCACCATGACCATTTACATGTGACTTTTATTTCTTAAGTAACCCTAGATTCACTCATACCTACCTATATAGGTATGCCTAGAAAGGATTTGGTTTGGGTCATTACAAACACGGTGTCCACATACCTATTGAATATCCTACTAGAAAAATTATTGAAAATGCTAAAAAGAGGCATGGGGTGGGATACGATGAACCAAATAAACTCACTTAAACCTCCCATGAACCAATTATCAAAGAACCAGTCTCTCCTTCTTCATCTTCTTCTCCACAATCACCTACCAAATTAGAGGTATCTATACCTCCTAATTTTTTAAAAATAAATCCCATCTATTTAGGGCCTCTCACCTATCATCAGGGTAAAGAAACAAGGTCCCTTCTTATTTTTCATCCTAAAATAATTGATGAAGATTATCCCACTATTAACACTATCTAATGTTAGGATGATGATGTAATTCTCACCTGCATGGGTGCAAATGATTCCTATATCCAATGATCACTCCCATTTGAAACCCAAGCTATGTTAAATGAATCAATTATTGACATCAACATACCCTCCCATAATAACCCTCATGTCCTCAATATTGGCTAATCTTTAGATTCTTCTTAGCAAGATGATTATGCCACATTTCTTAATGACCATAGCAAAGCCTTCACTTGGTATTATAATGGCATGCCTAGTATTGATCCATCTATCATCACCCATAACATTGTCAACAATCAAGATGCTAAAATTGTTAAGTATAAACTTCATAAAATGCATCCTTGTATTGCTCTCATTGTCATATAAGAGCTCTAACACCTCCTTTTTGTTAAATTTATCCAACCCATAGACTACCTACAATTGATTTCCAATATTTTTCCTATCACAAAAACAACTGGGAGAATTTGTATTTGCATTGAATATCATGACTTAAACCTTACCTATCCAAAATATGATTTCTTATTACCTAATATTGACCAACTTGTTGATCTAATGGCTAGCCATGAGATTATATCACTTATGGATGGATTCTCTAGATATAATCAAATCTTGGTTGCTCTTGAGGATCAACACAAGACCACCTTTATCACCCCATGGGGGACTTTCTATTATTAGGTCATGCCTTTTGTCCTAAGAAACATTGGTGTAACTTACTAATGTACTATGACCTATATTTTACATGATCTCCTACACAAAATTATATAAGATTACATGAATGACTTAATCAGCAAGTCTAAACTTTGTCAAGAACACTTGATAATTCTGAAAACCATATTCACTCATCTTCTCCAATATAAAATTTGACTAAACCCAAAAAAATGTGTCTTTGGTGTTCTTTTTGGTAAACTCTTAGGTTTTATCATTTCTCTCCATGGTATCAAGGTTGATCCTGATAAGGTTAGAGGAATCCTAGAGATGTTTCCACCTACTGATATCAAACAACTCCATAACCTACAAGGTAAACTTTAGTCAATTTGATGCTTCATTTCACAATTATTTGATCACTACCAACCCTTTCACCATCTCCTCAAAAGGGATGTCTCCTTCCAATAGAATATAGACTACCAGGAAGCCTTTGATGCACTTAAGCAATACCTCCTTTCCCCACTACTTCTTATTCTACCTAAGGAAAATAAACCTTTTTACCTATACATCTCTATAATAGACCATTCTGTTAGTGATATGATTACACATCAAGATGACCAACATCGAGAGAAGGTGGTTTATTACATAAGCCACACACTTATCGATTATGAGACTTGATATACCCACATTGAAAAACTTTGCCTTGTGTTGGTCTTTTATACCTCTAAGCTTCACCATTATCTCCTAAATCACAAAATGTATGTGGTCACCCATACTAATCCTCTCAAATACATGTATTCCAAACCTTATCATAACCAACATGTAGCTTGGTGGCTCATGATTTTTATTGAATTCAACTTAGAGTTTATTCAAGAAAAATATATTAAAGGGAAAACAATTGTTGACCATTTAGTTGTTACCCCTTTAACTAAAAATCAACCTTCAGACCTTGAATTCCCTGATGAATCTATTAAAACACTCTCCAATAATGACATCTCCTATCAAATGATGATGTTATTTGATGGATCTAAATGTCAACATGGTGGGGGTGTGGGGGTCATACTTATTCCTATAGATGATGAGCCTATGCCTTTTTCATTTAAACTATATTTTGAATTCACTAACAATATGGCTGAATATGAGGCTTTGATTTTAGGACTTCAAATAACTCTCTTCTTGGGTATCAAATCAATCAAAAAAATTAGTAGTGATATAAACATTGTGTAGATACACTCTTGGGATCATTTGACTCTTATCTCTTAAAAAATATTCCCTAATCTAAAAATAAGTTTGTTGGCATAATTGCTTCAATTACTTCACACATACACTCTTCATCCTCCTCTTAAAGAATCTATGTTACTTTGCATCGCTTAACATTACCCTCTTATGTCTCATCTAACATCCTCTTTGTCAAAAATATAAGAACCAAGCCACAAGACTTATGGTAAAATAAACTCAGATTATCTTTCCTTCTCTATTACTCCTCTTGATCTTTTTAATAATGGGAAATGTGCCTTCATAAAACATGCTACTCATTACATTATAATAAGGGGACTTCTCTACAAGTAAAGTTTTGATGGTCTTCTCATTATATGCCTAACTAGTACTAAAATTCTCTTCGCTATTAAGGAAGTCCATGATGGGATTTGTGGTGGTCATTTCAATGGTCATAGTTTCTAAGCGTATGCTTCAGCTTGGCTATTATTGGCCCACACTTCATCAAGACTACGCTAACTACATTTGGCATTATGTCAAGTGTCAATAACATGCTAACCTCCTTCACATTCCTAGTCATGCATTACAAGTTTCTATAGAATTTTGGCACTTATCTCAATAGGGCTTAGATATAATTGAAGAGATTAACCCTCATTCATCACTCCATCATCACTCTATCATTATGACCACTGAATACTTCACCAAATGGGTCAAGGTTATCCTTTTCATTTTCACAAAATATGATAAAATTATTGACTTCATTAACCATCACATCATCTATCATTTTGGTATACCTCACAAGATTATAATTGATAATGGAAAGTCTTTCAAAAACAAGACTATTCAAGGTCTTTGTGATGCATTTGGAATCAAATCAATCTTCTTATCACCATACTATCCCCAAGATAATAGATAGGTAGAAGCTTCTAACAAAACTTTGACCAAGATTCTCATGAAGGTAGTCATCAATATAGGCAAGGATTGGCACACACACATTCCTTTTTATTTATGGGCTTACCACACTAGCATTCAAACCTCTATGGGTGCTATGAATTTTTCATTGGTATATAGGATAGAGGTTGTTTTGCCTCTTGAGGTCCAAATTCCTTTGCTTGACATTTATCTAGTAACATGCTTACTCATGATGAATTTTACCAAGAATGTTTGGCCCAAATTTAATTTCTTGATGAGCGTCATATCATATCCCTCAACCACCTCCAAATCTATCAAGAGCATATCAAATGCACTTATAAAAAAACCTCAAAGAGTGAGATTTCAATATAGGAGGTCTTATTTTAAAATAAAATCAACATGTGATGAATATGGAGAAAAAAAAATGTGGTAAATTTTCTCCTAATTGGCTTAGAACTTATATCATAACTCACATGTATGGTTCAAGAACTTATCACTTGTCTTCACTTGAAGGAAGGCCAAAACCAGAGCCTTTAAATGCCTTAACATCAATGACCATTCTTTTGTTAAACCAGTGTCACTTTACTTCATGTTTAACTTGAGCTCATCCCTTGAGCATCCCTATTACATTAATTTCCCTTCCTCTTCACCCTTACTCCTATACACTTAGATAACTTACACAGTGGTATGGTTTTATCCTCACAGTATAAAAATCCTAAGTCTCTATAGTCTTTTCCATGATTAAAAGTAAAAAAAAATGGTATATTCGAAAAAGTTCTAAAAACTTAGGTCATGTTTTTCAACTTACACTACTCCCTTGAAGGATATCTACATAATTACCCTCTAAAATTATCAATAGACTTCTCCCTTGAAGGACAAATATTTAAAATTAAAAAAAAATGCTTAGACCACTCCCTTGAAGGATGGCTAAGCCAAGATTTGTTCTCAAAGGGAAGAAAATATAAACATATCTTCACCTCTTTTCATGACATTAACCTATACAAAATCCCATTTTAGGCTTCTTGTATTGATCAATTTACATAGAAAAAAACTTCAAGTCATGGACTTGCCTATATTAGCTCTCGGGTCACCCACAAAAGGGACATATCATTTCTACTTAGTAGGTTATGTTATCTAAACATTTTCCATCATTATACATATTTTCCCCTCATACTCTTTCAAGGGACTATGAAGCTCACTTAAAATGAGTTAAACATGATGCTTTTATAACAAACATAATGGTTCAAAGATATAATACATGAAAGAAGCTCATTTTCATGAGCTTATTTATGTGCTAAATTATGGTCTTTGCCAACACATGAGCATTTTGCCTTTTATTTTTCCATCTAAATCACATGTATATATCTATATTTGAGATGTAGAGATAGGGTCATACTAACATCTACCTAATCAACCTATTTATTTTATGCATATACCATCACAAATATGTAAAAATGCTTAAATAAACTGACATAACCAACATATGTATTTTATGTATATATCATCACAAATATGGAAAAATGCTAAGATGAAATTACCTAATCAACTACACATATACCATCACATAAAGGAAAGGATAGTCTAACATCAAATAACATGATCAACATTAACATCTAAATTAACATTGCAATAAATGAGCATCATCTATATTAGCATTATGATCATAAGCAATGCATCTCAAATAAACACATGGAAATAAGTAAACATGTAATATATAAATATTTGATCAAATATATGTTTATCATCTACATCATCAAAACATCATAAATATCTCTCAAAATGTACATCTCACATCTTTAGCTCACAAACTGGTATACATATAACATATATAAACAAAAACTAGCATAACGCTGATACTTAGGGTCTTCGAGGCTCTCCTTAAGGTTATGAGGATGTAGTATCATCACCAATATTTGTCTATCTATGTTGAAATGAACTATAAGTTATCACACATGACATCAACCTCTCTTACTCTCTAAACTTTGAATATCATTGTATTTGTGTGAACTTTATAATCACCCTCTCATAGTAAGTAATCTTATCTAAGGTAGTCAAATACCTTGACATAAATATAGTCTATGGAGGACCCATGACACTTGATGATGGTCTAACATGTACTGGTCCTTATGGTGGTGGTGCTGGTGGTGGAGGAAGAGTGGCCTGGCCTACTTCTACTCTCAGATTATCTCTCTCTACCATCACTGTAGTCATCTAACCCTATAAAATAGTCATCTGGCCCTATAGTGATATAACTTGACCCTATAGATCCATAATCTGACCCTATAATGTCACCACCTACCCTTGTAAGGCTAAAATCTCTGCTTGGGCTATCTCTCAAGCCTACACCACTGCATCTTGAGCCTAAAATACTATATCTCATACTTGTAACACTATGTATCTCTCCCTAACTAACCCTTATAAGTTTTTTAGTGGCCTCTTGACTTCCACCATTAGATGTAACCCTACCCACCAAGCTATATATTTATTTGTACACCTTGGGTCCCCAAAACCTAACCCTATTGGTAGTTCCTTAAATTTGGGCCCATCAATCTCTTTGGGCATTGATAAAGTTGCCTCTATGTCATCCATCCTGTATTGAGGGAAGGTAGGTAGAATATCCTACAAAAACCCACACTATCTCTTGACCCATGTGATGGGTATGATCTATAGCTCATTGACCCATCTTCCCCTAACCCATAATGAGATCTAAAACCCAAAAATCTACTTTCCTTACCCTTTAAAAACTAGATATGTAAGATATGGTCTCCACATGATATCTTTAGGGATTAGGCCCTCAATCATGCACCTATAGTAGGTGATGTCTCACACAATGCCATCCACTTAGGTATGTTACATCCCATATTTATACTATCTAAATCCAACCTTGAAGCTAGCTAAAATATTGGTAGGTAGCCCTAGTGGTCATGTCACCACAATGTGCTCATATGCCCAATAGTGTAGGATATGGCCAACACATAAACTATATCACCAATACAACCTCAAACCTCATAACTCTCTGTATGACTATGCTAAAGTTACTAAACCCTAGGAAAAAATGGTCTACTACTCAATCATATACATAACCATGATTGTTAGAGTAATTATAAATATCCCTCCATCTACATCAGGTAAGGCATAAATTGTGATCCTAATCATCATCAGGATGATAAGATGATGTTACTCCTCGTCATCTATGTAGAGTGGCTCATATGTAAAACTCATAAAATTCTAATTCACCTCACTAACATGCTCCTCATATAAAATAACCATATGTATATCATGTTCCTCTCTTGAGCATGTGAAAATATCCTTACCCTGGAGTAATAGCCATATAATCTTGTAGACATCCTCTTATGTGACTATTAACTCTCCAGTCGGTAGATGGAAGGTATTAGTGGTATGATCCCACCTCTCAATCAACAATATCATTAGTGACACATCCCATGTAACATGATAGTATCATTGAATTCCTCCTAAACTAATGGCCACCATATGATCCCACTCATATGGAGTAACATCTCTCCTCATATGTGTTAATAACCTTAGTAGATAGTCTTATAGTGTAATCTACATCCTCAACTGCATCCATACACAAATGAATCAGGTCAAATCCCTTTTAATCCACTCCCTCACCACCTTTTTCCCTTCTCATTGGGATAACTACATTGGTTTGAGGCCCTAAACTAGGCTATGTAGGCAACACTCAGTCGACATGGGGTCTTTTGAGGTTAGCTCGATCATAAACCCACCTTAATAACTACCCTAGGCTTCACTACCTCTCTCTCTCTACCCTGGGTTTACCTACCTATTCCAAATTTAGGATTAATTAATTCTCTCTCTCTCTACCCTATGCCTTCCTACCTATTCAAAATCTAGGCCTCACTACCTATATTCTTGAATCTTGACACTATAACCTAACTTTTAAAACTGAGACCTCTCAACTATCTTATTTTGCCTTTTTCCCCTACAAATAACCTTTTATATATTTTTCATAAGTTTTGGGAGACCTACATTGGCTTGAGGCCCTAAACTAAGGAGTATAGGTAGCACTCAGATGATATAAGGTCTATTGAGGCTAGCTCAGCCATTAAGCTAGTTGACTACTCCCACTAGAGATAAAAAAAACTCACCCTTTCTCTTTTTTGTTTCTTTTCAATAGTAGTCAACATCAACATTAGTGATTTATCAACCTATGTAATGGATGACATCAATAGCACACTACCAACCTCGATGTTATTTCAGCTAACATTGGTTAACCTTAGTTTCGTATTGGTTGACATGGGTAAATTCCACTAATGTCGATGACTAGTTCAGTCCTAGGGCTAAACAACCCAAACCCAACCTACCCATTTCCCCTAAAAACTACCCCCAAATTACTCTAACTTATCCTACACCTATCCCAACCTATTTTTTAACCTCCCTAATCCTATTTTCTACACATCTACCTCTCATTTAACCTAAAACTTGAAAAAACCAAATCAAAGTAGTTTGGACTCTTACCTCATCTCATCATCTCCTCCTGGCTAGAAATTATGGTCTTGCACCTCCTACTAGGTCCCCTCCTTATGCTACCATCTCAAATCACTCTCAAATCCCTATTTATTTTCTCTAATAATAAAGTTACAAATGAGATTGATCAGCTGCCAAACCCCCTTTGTTGGGTTTGGTCAACCAATGACATCGGTAATCTTAACCTAATGTGTTAACATCGATGCTTATGCTTACCAACATTGACAATGTTACCCTATTTATGTTGACATCAACACTTTATCTTATCGATATTGGCACATATTATCAATGTTGGCACCTTCCCAACCATGTTTTCTAGCACAAAAACACCCAACTTTGTATAACCTTACCCATACATTGGGACAACTAGAGATCACATATATCTCCAACAACCATGAGCAAGTGACATTGAAGATCATTCAAATCTTCACCCTCAATGACTGTGCTTAGAGCTCACAAATATTTCCTCACTCATTGACCCTTTTACACTAGGAGTACATTAATTTTCCTAACTATAGTTGGCTATTATGCACACATATATATTTTAGGTGTTGTGGATGGCAACTAATCCCATCCTATCACCTTCAACCCTTTTGTGTTTCCTAGGGGTACTTCCTACCTTGGATACCTGAGAAACATTGACCATTGGAGATATAACTTTGATTGATTTGACATTCCACCTATCACTTACAATCTATGCTTTGGTTAATTCTATTCAAGTCCTCCTTAACCTTGCATATTCTTAATGTTGTCAACTATAGCTCATTATGCGAAGTGATGATCAATTCTCCACCAGCCACCCAATTAACTTTCTATCAGATTGGTACTTGATTTTGGTTTTTCTTCTATTGATTCCCATTTTGAGGGGAGATTCCTCATCTAATACTTAGAGCATCTTGGAGATTCTTCTTGGTTCTATGTAAAGAGATCAGTGTCATCTTCTTGGTCTAACATAGGTTGAAAAGAGAAATCATGTTCAGCTTCATGATAACCAACTACTGAGTTAACTATTGTTGCTTCAATGGCAAGCTTCCTTGGTGGGGGAGGAAGGCGATTTGGTTGCCCTTGATTTATGCTAGCATTACCCTGATATGACTAGTTGGGAAATGTCCTCTTTGGTATATCTTGATAAGGAGGAGCATACATCCCTTATGTTATTTGCTTTTTTAGAGCTAGCAATTCATTTACTAGCTTTTACACCATATGATCAGTGGTGCCTGTAAAATAATATTCAAAAGATGAAGAAGATTTACCTATTTTAGGATCTCTTCTTATCTTTCCTACCAAGATAAGATCATCTTTAACCTTAGTGCCCAAAATTTGAGCTACAACAAGATCTATGTGGCCAGCCTGCCTCAACAAGAAACTCACTTCATGAAGCTGAGAATTAATGAAGAAGCATTTGAGATTCTCAAGTGTCAGTTGAGCAATTATGTGAATCTTGTTCCTCAAATTGTCAAATTTAGCAATGAAGTATCTCATGGGTTCATGAGGCTCCTTCTTCATTTGTGTAAGCTAGGGTAATAGGTCATGTGCATCTTCTACAGGGTTGAATCTAGCCTCAAATTTGGCCTTGAGAGTGTTCCAATCAGTCACTATTTGTGCTTGCAAATGATAAAAATAGTCTATAGTAGCACCTTGCAATGTTTCCACAAATAGTCTGACTGTAATGTCTTCATATTCAACACCTATTACACCATAGGCTATGCAATAGGCTACAATATGTTCATCAAGATGAACCTTCCCATCACCATAAAACTTAGGGAAATTTTTCCTTGAGCTATTTTTAGCTCATGTAGAGGTGGGGTCAGATTTAGGGGACCAAAATTATTACCCTAGGGGCCTTGGACTGCCATGATATAGATATTTAAAGGAGGGATAATAAATCTTTGTGGGATATGTATGGACAAAGCTCTAATAGCAGAGGAAAGAGAGGCTTTGCCTAGTATTGGGGACCTAATGTTTGTAGGAGGAAAACTCTTGGTTCATTTAAGGTGAGATTGTGGAGGAAAAAGATAAAAATTACTTAGCTACACCAACTCAAATATAGGGTCAACAATACCTTGAGCTCTCTATCTTCACATTTACGATGGATCTGCTAGAGTGTAAAATGAAAATGGAAAAGAACTGGAACTACTTGAATTTGAAGCTTGAGGCTTCAAGATACTTATTGTTCCCCAATAGAGTCTCCAAAATATGGTGGTGTGGAGCTACTGGAAAAATATCAAAATTGCTCATTTATCCCTAGGGGATTTGCCAAAAACTATTGGCATGAAGCTGTCTTGTTCTTTCCTACTTCACGTTGTTCCCCAGTGGAGTCGCCAACTATTGTTCCCAAAATCTATAACTTTCTTTTGTGGACAACATACTAACCATTTTGGTCTTTCAAACCAAAACTCTCTCTTTTCTTTCTCAAAAATGTTTTGAGTAGTTAAGTTTTTCAAATATTCAAGCCTTTTCAGCTAAGGAAGTCACAAGTTCAATAGGTAGGCTTTCTTCAAAGGAAGTTCAAAACACTTAAGGCTTTTCATTAGTGTTTTTAGGATGGCTCAATGAAAATGTTCAATCAAAAAACATAACAGAGGGCTTCAAACAATTAGAATGAACCACTTTGACCCGTCGAACCATTAAACCCCACCTCTACAAGGTTCAAAGGTTCAACATGTTTAAAGGTTCAAAGACATTGGTAGACATAAAGAAAAGAAGGCTTCAAAGAGTGAAAGTTGAACTTATAAACCATTAAACCTTGAACTAAAATGGCTCAATGAGTTCAAAGGTTTAACGAGTTCAACAACTTCAAAAGACATAGAGAATAAAAAGATTCGAAGAGTGAATATTGAACCATTGAAAATTAAACCAAAAGAGTTCAAAGGTTCAAAGGTTCAATGAGTTCAATAAGTTTGATGGACTTAGAAAATGAAAGGATCTAGAAATTTCAAAGTTTCAAAGGATTCAAATAAATAGAATGAACCATTGAACCATTGAACCTTAAATCAAAATGGTTTAAAAGGTTTAAAGGTTCAAAGGGTTCAAAGAGTTCAAAGATCAAAAGGAAGATTTGAGTGAATGAAGTGAAAGATTCTAGAACTAAGTTCAACCAAATGGTTCAAAGAAATGGTTCAATCAAATAAGAAAAAGAGAGAGAATGCTGCCCTTTATAAAACATTCAATAGCCGAACCGTTGAACCATTGAACCTTTGAACCAAAAGAGTTCAAGGTTCAAAGAGTTTCAAGCGACTGGTGACATCCCCATGGATGTCAAATTTAGGGTGATGGAATAACCATTGGTTTTCAAAAGACTTGAGAACAAGCTCAGTAACTAGCCCATCAAGGAGCCGAAGGAGCCAGCATAAAGTGAGAAGATGGCCCTGAGAGCTCAAATCGCTAGGAAAAGACAAAATGTGGCAAGGAAGGAGGGAACAACTATAGAAAGTCTAGAAATATCTTTAAGAGAGTTATTTCTAATAGGTGGAACAATCCACCAGGTGGACATCAAAGAACATAAGCAATCAAAGGTGCATCCTATTTTTCTACATTAAGTAAAGGCAAATAGATAACTGTGTAAGCATCATAAAGAAGACCAAACAACCCATACTTAGGAGGAGACATTTGAGATAATTTGGAATGCCAAAATCAAGGCTGATGACCTATTCTAGCATGGCCCTTTAATAGATATTCAATGCATTCAATTCAGTATGGGCTATTTTCATGAAAACAAGCACCCAAGTCTTTCTTGTGATGCTATATATTCTCATCTCTCATTTTGTATAAGGGAGATCTATCTATTATCAGAAGTGAAGCTCTACCCAAATTGAAAGGCATTCCTGAGACTTTGAGCTTAGACTGTTAATCATATTTTGTTAAATGAATGAAAAGCAAGTGACCTCTTAGACTTTGTGTTAGAATAAGCTTGTGTCATCTAAGAAATTGTTCTTATGTCTGTTTTCTAAATACAGTCTTATCCATTTAATCAAATAAGCAGAACAAGTGGAAATAAGCTAGAAGATGTCCTAAAGCTAACTATGGGAGACTTTGTGCTACCATAATTGTCTTCATTCGATGTTTTGTGTAAAGGATACTAGAGAGACTTTGAGCTCTCTTTATCCTTCATAATCCTTTACTCTGTTATAGTTTTAGGTGTGGACTTTGAGCTACACTTAATCCTGTTGTGTTACTTTGTCCTAATTAGTGGGAGGAACAATAAAAGACTTTGTGTTTTCATGGGTTTCTTATGGTTTCTATTATTACCTAGGAAGAATCCTCATGTTAGCTAAATATCACTTCTGAACGCAGGGAAGTGCCTTTAGTAATTACACCAAAATTCTTCTCTATTATATGAACATCATCTTTGAAAAAGAGAGATGGATGGTATGATTTCACCCTTAAGAGTATTTTCAGCTTATATATATCTACTATAGTTTATAGGTAACCTCCCCTTGCTGAGAGGAGAGATTTGTCCTAATGTGGCTATGGTCACCACATTCATTTTACTGTATAAATATCCTTATGCTATGGTTAATGCACCTATTTTTTTGTCAGTCAGCGGCTGACAAAATATTCACCCAAAAAATTTTGGTGACTCCAACATTGGTTTCTTGAATTACCAGGATGAACCTAGAAGTAAAGGTGAAGCATTTAATGGATCATACGTAGTATTTACCAAGTCCTAGAACTAGTCAACTCAACAAGAAGATAAAGGAAAAATAGGGGAAGAATCTTGACCAGCAATTTCAATTTCTAAATAAGGAACTTCACTACCTTTTCAATTAAAGGACCTGGTGATCAACAAAAAAGTAAGTACCTTAAATATTCCTTCACCTTCTACTTCAAATTTGTAGAACAATCCTACACCCAGTAAAACCTAGATTTATGGATTGCCTCCCTCTATTTATAATTCATTTCAACCATTTGATATAATTGACCATTCTAAGAAAACCAAAATTCAAATGTCTGAGTTTGAATTCTTGCAATCCAACCCTGAGCAGTTAGATAGGTTAGTTCAATGTGTCAAGAATAAAACTATCCTTACAGGACAAGAAATTTTAAAAGTGACTCATGTTCCCCCAAAGAACACACCTACTTAAAATAATCTTGTGATTACTCCTCTAGCTACCCCTAGAAAGGTAGAACCATTTTATGTCTCCCTACTGATAGATGGTCATCAGTTAAATAATTTCATTATAGATTCTAGCACATCTAACAATGTCATGCCCACCAAGGTGGTAGAATCTCTTGGTCTCACACTAACTAAGAACTTTAGGAGATGTTTCTCCATGGAAAACAAATAAGTTCCTCTACTGGGACAAATCAAAGATGCTCAGTTTGCATTTATGGCCTTCCCAGATAAGAGAATCAAAATGACAGTCCTAGTGGCTGATGTCTCAGCCTCCTGCGGCATTCTTCTTGGGTGAAATTTTTTCAAGGATGTTGGTGGATAATTGAGCATGAACCTATATGAGGTGAGGATTCCTATCAAGGGTGTCATGTAAAAGCTACTTCCTGAGAAGGAATCGAAGTACATTGTCACCCAAATGTTATCCCCTCAAGCTCAAATTCTATTTGAGTCTTTGGGCTTGGGTAATTACTTTTTGACTACAAAATACATTTCTATTTCAACAGATGAAAGTTCCATAGGTGAAAATCAAAAAAATTTAGATAAGACATCAGAAGAATTGGTAGGGTGTAGTACACATGAAAATCTTCTCTTCCTGATGAAGAAAAATATGAAATAAGATCAGATTTTAATGATGTTTAGATTCTAGAATTTGATGAAAACAAATCTTGTACCAGTTCTGGAGCTAGAGTTGTTTTAATATCTATTCAAGGAGATATTTTTCCATACTCATACAAGTTATAGTTTAGCAACACTAAAAACACTATCGAGTATGCGTCTTTGCTGCTCAAATTAAAGGCCACTCAAGTTAAAGGCATCAACCAGCTTCACACCTTGGGAGATGTTGAGCTAGTGGTTTGTTAAGTGAGGAACCTATATCAAACCAAGAATGAGAGATTGTGACATTATCACAATCTAGTGTGGGACTATCTTGAAAGTTTTGATGCTTTTAATATTTTTTTAGTGCCCATAGAGCTTCATAATCATGTAGATTCATTTGATGTCTGCAAGCCTCTTGGTTCCTCATAAAGACTTTGAAGAGCATAGTTACAATATAAAATTGGTCTTTTGACCAAGTGTACCTAATAATGCCAACCATTGGTAGGTGTTTGATGCTAATAATAAAATCATGTGCTTCAATAAACATGAAGAGCAATGAACTATGGTAGTGGACCATACTAATGCACATCAACATCAGGCAAGGAAAATATTTAGCAAGAGAGCAAAGATTTATGGTAGAGATTGAGTCTTGTTAAGGGGCAAGAAGAGGAAACCAAAAGGAAGGCACAAAAAATTGGATTCCTAGTGAAGAAGTCCATTTACCAATCACTGATTTTGAGGTGAAAATAGTCTCTTGATGATTTATCAAGATGAGATGCCATTTTCTCTACCTCATAGTGGGCAGCATTTGAATCACTTCAATCCTTGAAGAATTAGATAAGTCTAGTTGTATATATGTATAATTTTTGTATAGTATTTATTTTGTTTTGTGTTGTTCATTTATTTTTGGCACCTTTCTTTTTAGGTAGCATGACTCTGTAGCTCAATGGCATAGATGAAGGCACTGAGATTCTAGATTCTACTCCCTTTGATTGTTTCAAAATTTCAATCGATGGAAGTTCCCCAATTGGAGCTAGCTATTGTTCCCAAAATATATCACTTGCTTTTGTGGACAACATACTGACCATTTTGGTCCTATAGACCAAAACACTCTCTTTTCTTTCTCAAAAATGTTTTGAGTAGTTAATTTTTTTAAATGTTTAAGCCTTTTCAGCTAAGAAAGTCACAAATTCAACAGGCAGGCTTTCTTCAAAGGAAGTTCAAAACACTTAAGGCTTTTCCTTAGTGTTTTGAGGATGGTTCAATGCAAAGGTTCAATCAAAAACCTTAATGGTAGGCTTCAAACAATAAGAATGAACCACTTTGAACCATTGAACCATTGAACACCACCTCTGTAAGGTTCAAAGGTTCAACGGGTTCAAAGGTTCAAAGACTTTGGTGGACTTAAAGAAAAAAAGGCTTCAAAGAGTGAAGGTTAAACTGTTGAACCATTGAAAATTGAACCAAAATAGTTTAACGAGCTCAAAGGTTTAACGAGTTTAACAACATTAAAAGACTTAGTGAATAAAAGGATTCGAAGAGTGAATATTAAACTATTGAACCATTGAACCTTGAACCAAAAGAGTTTAAAAGTTCAAAGGTTCAATGAGTTTAATAATTTTGATGGACTTAAAAAATGAAAGGATCCAGAAAGTTTGAAGCTTCAAAGGATTTAAAGAAATAAAATGAACCATTGAACTATTGAACCTTAAACTGAAATCGTTCAAAAGGTTCAAAGGTTCAAAGGGTTAAAAGAGTTCAAAGTTCAAAAGGAAGCTTCAAGTGAATGAAGGAAGTGGAAGATTCTAGAAATAAGTTCAACTAAATGGTTCAAATAAATGGTTCAAACAAAGAATAAAAAGAGAGCACATGTGGCCCTTTATAAAACATTCAATCACCAAACCGTTGAACCTTTGAACCAAAAGAGTTCAAGATTCAAGGTTCAAAGAGGTTAAAGTGACCGGTGACATCGCTGTCGATGTCAAATTTAGGGTGATGGATTAACCATTGGTTTTTAAAGGACTTGAGAACAAGCTCAGTGACCAGCCCAGTAAGGAGCTGAAAAGGCCAGCATAAAGCAAGAAGATAGCCCCGAGAGCTCAAATCACCAGGAAAAGACAAAACATGGCAAGGAAGGAGGGAATGACTATATAAAGTCCAAAAATATTTATAGGAGAGTTATTTCTAGTACATGTAATAGTCCACTAGGTGGACATCAGAGAACATAAGCATTCAAAGGTGCAACCTATTTTTTTGCATTAAGTAAAGGAAAATAGACAGCCGTGTAAGCATCATAAAGAAAACTAGAAAACCCATGCTTAAGAGGAGAAATTTCAGATAATTCATAATGCTAAAGTCAAGACTGATAACCTATTCCATCATTGCCATTTCATATATATTTAATGCATTCAATTTAGCATGGGCATTTTTCATGAAAACAAGTGCCCAAGTCTTTCTTGTAATGCTATATATTGTAATCTCTCATTTTTTTATAAGGAGATCTCTCTATTATCAAAAGCAAAGCTCTACCCAAATTAAAAGGCATTGTTGATACTTTGAACTCAAACTGTTAATCATATTTTTTTAAATGAGTGAGAAAGAAAGTGACCTTTCAGACTTTGTGTTGGAATAAGCTTGTGTCATTTAGGAAATTGTTCTTATGTTTGTTTCCTAAATACAGTCTTATCCATTTAATCAAATAAGTAGAACAAGTTGAAATAAGCTAGAAGATGTCCTAAAGCTGACTATGGGAGACTTTGTGCTACCATAATTGTCTTCAGCCTGTGTTTTGTGTAAAGGATAATAGAGAGACTTTGAGCTCTCTTTATCCTTCATAATCCTTTACTCTGTTGTAGTTTTAGGTGCAGACTTTGAGCTATGCTTAATCCTGCTATGTTCCTTTATCCTAATCAATGGGAGGAATAATGAAAGACTTTGTGTTTTTGTTATTACCCAAGAAGAATCCTATTGTTGACTAATTATCACTTCTAAAAGAAGAGAAGTGCCTTCAATAATTACACTATAATTCTCCTTTATTCCGTGAACATCATCTCTAATAAAAGAGAGATGGATGGTATGATTTCACCCCTAAGTGTATATTCAGCTTATATATATCTACTATAGTTTATAGGTAACCTCCCCTTGCTAAGAGGAGATATTTATCCCAATCCGGCTGTGGTCACCACATCTGTTTTGCTATATAAATCTCCTTATGTTGTGGTTGATGCACCTATTTTTCCATCAGTCAGCTGGTGCCAAAATATTCACCCAACAGTTTTCTAACTCATATTTTTTTCTTGAAATATGTTGGTATAAATTATAAGATAAAAAGGGAAAAATGTAGACACCAAAATTATGTCACACATAGGTGTGTAACTCCCTATGTTGAAACCCCCTAAACCCATTTTAATAATGATAATTAATCTCCCTAACCCATACTTTTACCCCTCACACATTTAATTAATTTAAAATACTTAATTAAGTTAATTAAAAACTCCTATTCCCACCTTACCTACCCAACTCAACCTATGACTAATTCTCCCTTAATGAGTCACCTCAAGACCTGGTCCACTCATCCTAAGTACCCAAGACTTATTCCCACTTCTAAACTAAATTCCTAAATAACTACTTCATTCTTAACTTCTTAATTTTACCATTTTATAATGGGTGTCACACTTGGCATGCACAAAAATAGAAAATAGGCCAGAAATAGAAAGGTTTACCTATTCTAATATCACCAATTTTGGTCAACCCATGACTAACATCAATGGGATACCTAACACCATCAGTAGGATCATTGACATTGGAAATATAAGCCAAAATCCAACCTATAGTTTAGGTCAACATCAATTAAGAAAATTAATTCTTTATCTCATTCAGGCTCTTAACATTCTATTTTTGACATCTAGGCTTACAATCACCCTATGTAGGTTAATCACTATTAGAAACTAAGCTCTTGAGGACCAATAACATCCATTTGTTCTCTCTATTCAGCCATTTAGGTTTAGATTCTCAGATAAAAACATTCAACCTAGCACTTATCATTTAATGACCACCATAGATAAGTATATCACTAATACTATAGGTCATTTAAATATTTATTCTTCCATTTCTTTATATCTACCCTACACTACTTTACGCATCTCTGACTGTACCCTCATGAGGGAGTTACAAAGTTTCCTTGCTTGTTTCCCCTTACATGCATACCAAACCTCTGATCAGACTTAACCAAGCCATAAACTCCCTCTCCTAACTCTCTCAACCTCTCTAACCTAATCCAAACTATTTCCTATACCTAGAAAAGACTTCTATAACCTCCTAAATAATTATTGCCCCTACCGACCTAAGTAGCCTAATTGATAACAGTCACTTCCATACTAACCTTAGATGCATAATTAACCTCATTCACACGCTTATCTATTTTGGTGATTTTCAATTACCTAACCTCTTCAAAACCTACCTAAACAACTTCTAAAACACTAATAAAGAACCTCACCTACACCCTGTCACTCTCTATTGTGAATAGGTTGTTAAAAATGGTAATTTTATCTCTCTTTTACTCTCTATTTACCTCTATTTTAGTTATTTATTATTATTTTTCCTCTAAAATGTGGGTTATCATCTCTAAGGAATTTTCAAACTTTCTATAACAAGCATGTAGCTTGGAAGCCCACTCATTTATCTGCTAACAAACATCTTGTGGTAGTGTTTTCTTATCTACATGTATTCCTCCCTAGCCAAAGAGGAGTTCTCATAATGTCTAGATATGGTGTGCAAACCAAATCTGAGTTCATTTAATCACCTATCCCCATCTATTTCTTTATTTTCCTTTAAATTTAAAATAGACAAAATTTTGTGAAAGATATATCTAATAATATATCTATTTATCACTATAAATCGCTCTATAGATTGAGAGGTATTATCTCAAGGTCTCTAAATTTAAAACCACTCAATTAATTAAACCCTAAGTGAAGTTTAAATACCAATTCAATATCAAATAATAGTTTTTCAAATGTTTAATCCATAAAAAAAATTATACTGCATGATAGTTGATTTAACCTTTTATGGTTTTACACAAGTAAATCATATATTTAGATTAAAGAATTGAGATGTCTAAATAAGTCAAATAAATTTCAATAATTAATCATTAATTTGTTATATATGTTTACCTTCTTTGAATTTTTAAAAATATTAATTGTTGTCACCAAATATTTCACCCTAGAGGAGGTTGTTTAGTCCTACTCTAATAATATTGGGCAACATTGGAAAAATTTTATGTATGTGGGTTTATTGATAGTAAAAGTAGACCTCTAATTTTAAGGGATAGCTCTCAAAATTTATCTTGAAGTTATTATAATATATACTAATTGATTTCTTATGGTAAAAGGGATAGAACTATGCATGAAATATAGCTATTCTAAGTGGGTGATACACTAGGAAGATATCCACTATGCTATCATACTTCTTTTAATAAGAAACAAGACTTATAAACTAGCTTCAAAGTCATAAGATGTTCTGACATAAGTATTTCAATATAGAGGTGATATGCATGAGACAACTCAAGGTAAGTAAACTAGATTGTATAATCCAAGGACACTTGTACACTTGAAGGGAGCCAAACACACTAGTTTCACTCTATATGACCTATTAGAGTGAGAACTCCTTGTAATAAATAGGAAAGGATAAGGAAAAGTGAGGATAAAACAACTAGACTTCACCATTAATCAATTTACACAATTATACAAAATATTAATGAACTCAAAAATAGATTTCATTTATTATTGAAAGGCAAAATACAAAATTAAACCATTAGGGCTTCATCATACATGGTGTGGAATTATCAAACAAGATCTAAAATGGATAGTACTTAAAGACTTTGAGAGAGGAGAGAAAATAATGAAGTCCAAGAGTCACAAAAATAGGTGTCAAGATGAAAGGAGTTACATCTATAGGATAATTAAGTATGAGACAAACCATGCAAGGTCTACTTTGACAAATGTCCCTCTAAGGCATGAAACTCTTCAATTATGGCAAAGGACTCTTTAACTTGCTTCTTGAAAACTTACTTCATCATTTGGACTTCCTTGAACACTCCACATCAGACTAGGTACAAATTAGATCATTGCACTATGAGGGAGGGGTTAGAAATAGACTCTACCATGCATTGAATATGTCCCTAATCATTAATATTCTTTTGTCTGAGTGTTCTGACTGCCTAGAGTCATAATCACTCTTTTTTAGACATGTCTTCACACTTGGCACTAAGATGACCATCAATTTCTCAAACTAATATATATATATATATATGGGAGGGTATGACACTTTTCGAGATTCCTCCTACCCTTAGAGTCATTAGGTAAACCTTAAAAGGCTTCCCAATTGAATTTATCACATTCTCACTAGGTGATCACTCTTCATTCACTATGTCATTTTCGACTGGCTGAAGTGGAGGTGTGAGTAGAGATATTTTTGATATTTTATAAGGTCATAAATGTATGTGAGGAGTTAGGTTAAGTCTTATTTTCTCTCATAAAGTGATCCTTACCTTTTGAAACCTTTTTGTACCTAAAAAACACCTAAAACTATCAATAAAATACATTTTACACCCTATCTATATAATTAGGATAGAATCCAACTTGATGAGAAGGAAACCTAGGGAGTTATTTAAAAATTA
Organism: Torreya grandis; assembly: GCA_037957365.1. NCBI lineage: Eukaryota > Viridiplantae > Streptophyta > Pinopsida > Cupressales > Taxaceae > Torreya > Torreya grandis. The sequence continues at coordinate 634,716 of JARHVA010005045.1, read as the reverse complement.
TAATAATATCCTTGACAAAAATATCTTATCTATATGCCTTTCCTTCATCTTTCCCATCGGGTCTTTATCAAGGGTTTTATAGGGTTTTAATTAGTTTTACCTCTTAAGGATTGTTCATAGAATTGTGACATACAAACCCTAAATAAATTACATAAAATTCAATATGAGGACAATCTCCAAGTATTCCTATCTCCTTGATCTCCCATGCTATATGTTTGTATAGTTTCAAGCTTCAAAAGTTGAGTTCTAAGCTTTCCAAGGCATTTTATGCACCCTATTATGATCTTAAGCCAAGAAATGGCTTATCTATTACCTCTTATGTAAACCAAAGGCTATAACACACCTTATAACTCCATTTTAACATGTTAAAATTCCTTATAATTATCACTTGGTGTTATAAATTATATTAGACTCCTTTTAGCCATTAGGCCTAGTCAAGACCTAGTAGATCTGCTTGTACCTTTGTGAGTTTGGACCACTATGCTTGGTTTATAACACCTTTGGTACTTTATACATGTTAATATATGTATAAAATATTTCCTTTCATATCCTTTATATTATTTAACAATCCCCAACTCATCTTCTTACCATTTGTTTATTCAACTTTTAAAGGTGACCGTTTTGGGAGTGCCCTTTGTCTAAGCTAGAACATAGGGCATCTCCCCTATTGTCTCATGAAAAAAATTATATGAGAGGATTTATAAAGTTATGAGATCACTATTTACAATTTTTAATTGTTGGATAATATGATTATCACCATCAAACATCTTAAAATCCAAGATAGGCTTTTGAGGTATTGACTATGTGCAAGGTCAATGAGTTTGACTACAAGCTATATGTTGAGACCTTACATACTATATTTCCTTGTTATATTATCCATGTGAATTTATTAATAATAATTTTAAATATGATTTATATCATGTGTGACACCCATTATTCTCTTCTAATTCAAATCACACTCTTCCCTACTTGACTAGGTTAGACTGGTTAAATGTATGATTGTGTACTTACTCAAAAATCATGCCTATAGGGTGCCACTTAGAATTAAAATTCATGTCTTATGCATTTATACATATTAAAATTAACCAAGGTCCTCTCTTTTACTATTTATACCTATATCTACCCCTAGGTCTAGTCCATCTTCAAGTTGTGCATCTTTAGTATACAATCAATACGTAGTTTAGTTGTAGGAGGTCATTTTGGTGACCAAGGGGCCCCTATTGGTTGTATTTTAGTTATTATAACCTATTTTATATGGTATAGGATATATTTTAAGTATTATAAAAAAATCCAACCTACAGGTATTTATGTTTTCAAACCTAATCACTAAGGTTCACTGATGAACTTGAAAGTATCTACAGTCAGACTGTAGGTTAAACTTTTTTAGGCAAAGGCACACCCATAGATGTTGATAGAGGTAAATACCTTGAACTCTAATCCTTTTTTATTATCTTTTAAAAAAATGTGTTTATCACCCCAATAGGATCACCTAACACAAAGGTATGCTCTTGTTATGCCACCCTAGACAATAAGGCCATTCGGAGTCAAGATACTATAGAGAACACTAAAAAAGTGTAATGAAAGATTTCCTAGAATGGATATCTCTTTTTCATCAATTTTTGGGACCAAACACCGACTTTATTTTTTCAAGTAATCTCCCATAGGATATGTATACATTATAGGATCATTCAAACTTATCTATACTCCATGTTACGTCATCATATGGTAGCACACAATGTGTATCATGCCTTGTTTTTAGAGTTTTTAAGGTATTGAATCCGTAAACTTTCCTTCATATGTGAACATGAACCCTCAAGTATATCTATAAATATAAATCTCAAAAATATAATGATATTACATTAATAAAACTTTACATACCTTAAGGAGTATTTCTAACATGTTTAATCTCCTCCATGATTACCTTTAAGTATGTGAAAATCACCTACAGGTGCACTTCTTAGTACACAGGGAAGTGAATATAAGATATGGAAAGTATGTATGGTAGATGAATTTAAAATAAACATCATACCTTAGACCAATATTAAGTTTTATCCTTACAACCTTGGAAAATTTCAAATAGTTTAAATGCTTCATTTCAACATTATCGGTCTCCTTTAGGGCACTTGTAGGTTCACATTAATGTTGCAGGACTATGTATGTAGAAAAAACTAGTTATCACACTCCATTTCATATAATTTTAATATTTTTAATTAATTTTTGATGTTACAATAATTTACTCAACTTATTTATACTCTTAATTACACCTCCATGAATGTTCTCAAAGTTTCATAGACTTGACACAACTGACTATATGTAGAAGGCTTGACAATGTGTCATGTTTTTTTATGATGGTTATTCATATATGTATAATTTTAGACTGATATTGGAAGTATAAATGATTAAAAATACATGGAAAACATGAAACAAAACATATCACCTTCCTCTTAAACCATACAAGGACAAGGACCTCTATAATTGGTGGAACATGCTTGCAACTAGTAATAGAGATCTCAACCTACAACTTCAAATGTTTGAGCTCATAAAATCACCACCAAACATGAAAAAAAAATTAAAACCTTTAAATAAGGATGTATACATATTCTTGAATAAATTTCACCAATTGGATTGTATAGACAAGTTCATACAAGAAGAAAACCTACAAGGTGTGGAGATTAGCATGAAAAATGAGAGAGCCAACTTATAAAGAATGATTAATAAAGAATGGAAAACCAATATCTAAAATCCTAAAATAAATTTTAATTATACAAATTTTAATAACACCACATAAGTTAATTTTACTTGAAACCTCTCCTACTGGTCATACCATTAGAAGACCTGTTGACTAGTTTTGCATGTCTGATGGAGTGATAGAGAAACAAAATGGTTTTTAGCCATTTTTTTGATTCCAAATTTTATAAATCATTTAAATGGATTTATTTAATTTTAATAGTCATTATAAAATATTTCCACACATTTCAACTCATCTATAGTTCGTACAACATCCAAAGCCTCCTTTTCAACTATTTTTTTTAATTTTAGTTTGGAACCTACACATTTCAAATATGACTAACATTATTGATAATTAATCTAACATTTTTTACATTTAAATATATTAATAACACTTTTATACCTTTTAAAACTATACCACATTCATAAATGGCCCAAATATGACCCTTAAGTGACATAGAATGATTTAAGACAAGATTTAACTATGACCAAGGCTAATAACACATTAAATGACATGAAATTAACCATTAAACACCATATAACCTTATAATATACCAATATTCACGTTTTTTACTATAGGGGGTTGACCTAGTTTAACTTGTGGTCAAAATAGTCAACTTTTTTGGTGATTTCCTAGGGGTGTTATGCTTGTTATGCTAAGACTAGTAGCCTAATCCTATCCATTAAGACACAAAGTCACCTATACACAAGTTTGACACTAATTTTTCCTTTTAAACCATGCCAAAACACAAATAAATGACATACAAAATAATACACACCAAAGGAAACAAACATGTGTTCAACTAAAACACTTACGAAATAGACACACAATTGAAACAAAGACACACCTAACCTAGTATTTACAAGACCTCACTCTTGAGGTGAAAAACATCTTACCACTCTTCAAATAGGGTCAAAAATGGTTCCTCTTTCATCTTTATCACTCCATGAAAGTAATTATCATGTCAATCATGCTCATCATTAATCACTTTAATATGTAGATGGTCAATAAGCTTACCATATTTGTGTCTCCTCATAGATGCAAGTGGACTATTTGGATCCTTAATGAATGTTATTTTATACCATCCAAAGATATATATTGGATCTACAACTATCTTGATCTTTGTCCTATCCAATAGGTGGTCTTCAAACTAAAGGTTAGAAGGTATGACAACTACCTCAACTTTTATCTCTTTTAGGATAGAATATATTTGATGAATATGATCATAATTTTCCTCTTATTTATGCTCTAATATCTCTGTAAATGATTCTACCTTATATGGATCTCTTCTCTATTATTCAAGCACAACCAAATCTACCTTGACCTAATTCTTCATGTTTACAACTTCTTGGGTAGTAGCTTCATCAAGCTCTTTTATGAATATAGACCCTTGTATAGTGGTTTTGCATACACCTTCATTCTTTATAGAGAACTAAAAAACCTCCTCATTAGTCTCATTAGGAAACTTGACATTAGATATGCAATCTTTTGGAGAAAAAGTAGTCTTACCCAACTAATCAAATTCTTGGCATATGACATTAAACCTTTGCCATAGTTCATCCCTCATTCACAATATGACACTCTTTTCCATAATTTTTGAGATACTCAATAACCTACTCACTATAATTATTATCATAATCATTAGATATACACTTCTTAGGAGGATGGATATTGTTTATTGATTGAATCTTTGCCATAAATCATCATCTTCTTCATGAATGTCATCATCAAGGGTAGCTTCATCAACTGCAGGTAGAAAGACATTAGTATTATCACCATGGTGATCCATTAGGATCCTCAAGCTATCATCATCATATACATGAATCATATAATTACCTTTAATAACTTGTGAATAATAATTCTCAACACTTACCTCAACTTGTTCAAATGTTACTTCATGGATGATATAGGTGCCAAGGTCAATTTGCTCAAGATATGCATATGGATCATGTTCATAAGAATATTCTCTATACTCATCTAAAAACAAGTTATCTATGCCCTCAATCTTAGAATAAGAATCATCATCCATAAAAGACTCTTCTTTCTCATTGATTACATAATTCAATTTAGGGCTTGCTTCTACATAGGTCTCAATGTGGAATCTATCAAGTGGATAAGTTTTTATGTAAACATTGGATCCATATCTTATCCTAATGCCAAGAAGGACCAATAATTTTATAGGTAGCCTCCTATATTAGCTATAAAATCTCTTGAAAGATAGATTGCAAAATGAGCAGGCAAGTCCACAACAATAGTGTCTTGGAGGATAGGTAATTACGATAATCATGTAAGAAAAAATTCAATTGTTTGATCAATATTATTTTATTGGTAGGTGTACCATATAACTAAAAAAATCATTTTATATGTGTATCATACATTAGGAACAATTTATCACCTACAACTTTTGGCATCACTGATGTAGAGGCTCCACTATCAACTATGTAGTTATGAACTAGTTTTTCTCCCATAATGAGAAATGGTGGAAAGGTAGAAGATTCTCAATTTTGGTATATGGTTCCGCAATGTTTTTAGGGGAATTAGTAATATCTAAACTACCATGACCATTAATTGAAGATGGCATATTATTAGGGATAGTGGATAGATTATTTTTTGAGATCTCTTTTTGGTGAGGCATATAGAGGACATCACAAAGAGAGATAGATGCCTTGGAATTATTTAATGAATCTATTGTGTTTAGGATATAGGTACTTAATTTGTATTGGGTCATTGGAGGAAATTAATTTCTTTGGACTTGAGTAATATAATCACTTTGAACAAACCTTACCACATTCTTATTTAGAGGAGGTGCTTGAGTATTTAGGATTGTCATACTTGCAATCATGCCTTGTTGCCTTAGAGGAGGATTAGAAGAACTTGTAGGTATACCATTGCCATATCCTATATCTTTTCTCTTGGATATTTTATTATCTAAAACATAAGTTCCTTGGTTTATAACAAATGTATCTTCAACTAAGAAGTTGGTAAAGCTTTCTCCTTGAGGTTACCAACCTCCACTTATTTGCATCAAGACTTCATCTTCTATTAATATTAGATGAGTGACTCCTCCTTGAGAAACTAGAGCTTGCTCTCCACATTCATTGGCATCCATGAATTTACCTTATTTCCATTATTATCCTTGTACCAAGTTATTATGAATTGGTACCATATCTCTTTTGTGGGAAATAGAATTAGGATTGTACACATTGGTAAGGATATTGAAGTTAGGTTGTCCTTAACCTATCCCTTTCCCATATTTTTGACCATATTTCTATTGATAGGGATAGGGATTTTTATGAGCTCCTTGTTGGAGATTAGCTTTCCTATTTTGAGCCTATAAATCTTAACATATTGTGACCTTTACTTAAAATAAATTGAATCTTCTAATTTCTTAGGAGTAGACTTTGACTTAACATTTTCATTAGGAATTTGGGAAACATTTGGAGAAGTATAAGGAATATTAGGAAGTAGAGGCATAAACACTTTATGAGGTAGTTTTTCATATTAAATGAGGCCATTATCAGCTCTAATGGTAAGTTCATATGCCTCAGGAAGAGTTAAACTATCCATGGATTATAACCAGTTGGAAATATCAGTACCAATAGCTCCCAAGTATATAATAAAGATATATTTCAAGTGGTCTCATGGGAGGAGGCAATCTATGTCAAGTCTTTTGAAACCTCTCATTAAAGTCATGCATTATTCCCTTAGGGGCTCTTTAGATCATGTTGAATTGATGTATGAGTGAAGTGTGGTCACTTTCATCTTCAAAACTTTAATTTATAAACACTCCAAATTCATCCCATGTTTTGATCCATCCACCAAGAAAAGTCCTATACTAATAAAGTGATTTCCATATAAGGGACATGGAAAGGATTCTAATGGAAATATTGACCTTAGTGACATTTTGGAAGCTAAAAAATAAAGATATCCTTAAATTTCACTAGGTGTGACATGACCTTCACCATTAAATGTAGGCACACTCTTTATAGCATTAGGGTGAATGTCATCACAGGCCCCAAGATGGATTGGATTTTCAATATTAAAGGTAGGAAAGGCATGTTTCCTAGACATGTTTTCTTCAGGATATTCCTCACACACTTGATCCTCTTGGATATCAAAGTCCTCTTTCTATTTAAATATCATAATAGGTTGATGGTGTTGAACTTTAATAGGAAATTTAGGTGGAATACGTGGATTGATGGGATTAAAAAGTCTACTAAAAGATGACCTAGTAATGACCATGAAGTATGAGATAAAGTATACAAAAAAATGGTATACAAATATATTTTACCTTAAATGGAGTCACCAAATGTTTATTATCACACTAATATGTATATGATGTTTTCAAGACCAATATTCACCTTGACAAGTTATCTTTAGGACAATGGGTCCCACTGAGCATGCCATAACTGTTGTCACCAAATATTGCACCCTAGATGAGGTTTTTTAATACTACTCTAATATTTTGGAAACATTTTAATACTTTTAGGTATGTGGGTTTACCCATATTAGAAGTAGACCTCTAGGTTTATGGGCTAGCTCCTTGAGTTTGTCTTGAAGTGCTTATCACCTATATTAACTGATTGCTAGTGGGAAAAGGGGAAAAACTATGCATGAAATAAAGCTAATATAATGGGGTGATACACCATTAGGGTATCCATTATGCTATCATAATTATTTCACTAATAAACAAAAATTAAAAACTAGCTTCAAAGTCTAAAGATGTTTCAACATAAGTATTTCAATATGGAGATGATATGCATGAGACAACTCAAGATAAGTAGATTAGAGATCAGATTGCAGAATCCAAAGATAATTTTACACTTTAAGGGATCCAAAAACACTAGATCCACTCTATATGACCTATTAGAATTAAAAATCCTTATACTAGACATGGAAGGATAATGAAAAGCAAGGATAAAATCACTAGACTTCACCATTCATCAGTTTGCACATGATGGGGTTAATCAGAGTCTTCATAAAATCATATAGAAATATTTAAAAATACATAGAGACAATGGATCTAAACACAAAATATTTCTTTCATAATATATTATTTCTACATATTAAACTCATATGAGATATTAAAAAATTATAAGGTATTTCTTATAATTGGCGAGATCATATCTCCACCAATTTCTAACCCAAATATCTCAATCTCCTATAGACAATATATTTCTATAACTCAAAACAATATATAAAAAATATATATATATTATAATCTATGTTTTTAACATTTTTATAACAATATTAAGACAACTAATTACACTGATAGGTGTTCCCTATAATGGCATCAGGGGGTGAAAGGGTGTAATGGCATGAGTGGGTTGGCAATTAATTAATTATAAGTTGACTTAATAAAAAAAATTTTAAAAAAATTAACATAGGGAGGTGTATAAGATTGTAATTAATAATTTATTAGAAACTGACTTATTAGTTAATACAAATGTGTTATAATATCATTATAGTTATACTAACATACATATCTTAGATAAATCTATGTAAAATACATTGATACATATCATTCTCAAGGCACCTATATCATATTGAATTGTGAGTACCTTGAGAATGACATCTATTGGTGAATTTTAGATAAATTTATCTAAGATATGTATTCTAGTTACAAACCAAATATATCTTTATGTAATAATGAATTATTACTCTCATAATTATTGACATTATGACATATAAATTATTGTGAGGACTAACTATTCCCTAACATTGCCCCATTAGGCCTCACATGGTAATTTTTGTTTTGAAAGAATTAATGAAAGTAATGAAGGAAAACATAAAAATTATTATCAACCATTCACTATCAAGAACACATCAATTGAATTAGTATGGGAACTTTAAATAGGAACATCTACCATGAACCATTCACTGAGGGAATCATAATAAACTAATAGTGTGGGAACCATGATAGGAATGATTAGTTCAAAATTCACTACTACATCCAAGAACTAACATGAATAGAATTGTATGCCACTACATACTCTTATGTATGTATACTACTATCTTAATCTTGCTACACATGACGACTACTATACAAAGGAACCCATCTCACATTTACTCCATGTGACCATAATGAATGTGTCACTGGTGAATCATCTTCATAAAGAAGTAAGGTAGTCATGGGACCTATACAATATTTACTCTCATAATTCTTGCCACATTCATGTTTTTTCTAAACACCTTTGTTATGCAATTCACTATGTAGGAAAATAAGACATATAACTCTTATTTTTCACACAAACAAATAAGTGATGAATATAGAAAATATATATATATGCACCACTATAGCAAAAATCACCCCTTTTTTATTTGCTAATGAGAGGCATAGAAATCCTAGATCCTCAATTGTCCTCTAACCTCTAATAGGTTCACTGCTTACTCATCTAATGAAGTCGTGAAGCTTAGATGCATGATTTTTTTCTTGAAGAGAAATCACCCCCATAATTTGGATGTCATGTACAAGAGATAATGCATTCGTTACAAAAAGGAATTTGACTTTCATGATCGATTGATATACATGAATTTTACAATTGACAATACTTTTGAAGACTTGAACACACTTAACACAAAAATGACCATTTTTAATTATATGATGATAAACAATAATAATTATTAAAACTTTTGAATTTTTTAATAATTTTTGATACTGACACATATACGTGACCACTTCAAAAAACATTTATGATAAAATATACTTTGGATATTAATATTGATTATAATGGCATAACCTATAAGACTCTTCACTTAAAGACACACATGAAGATATAAAGTTTTAATATGGTAAAGACTATTTATTCATTTAATATAATAATATGAAACAAAAAAAACTAAATATATTCAATAAATGACAACCACTTTATTAGACACTTTTTTTTTACTCTAATATGGAACAAACAAACAAACTCAAAACTAACTTGACATAACTTACTATCAACTCAACAAAATAACTTAAAATAATATATAACTTTGAGTTTGACTCAAAGATAAAGGACAAAAACATTGATTGATGAAATTGAAATGGATAATGTACTAGGACAACTATGCAAGTATTGATTTTTACTTGCATCGAGAGACTTTTTTATGAATCATTCAAATGGAAACATGGCTAGTTAAAAGAATAGTTATCAGCTATAGCTTATGCCAACAATGAGACAACAACTTTGTATGGCATGGAAGACTCTCTAATGAGATAACAATTACACAACACAAAGGGATAATGGTTGGTGTTTTGGTGGTATCTCAAAGTTGTTAAGTTGTGGAAAATGTGTGACAATAGGAGTCATGCAAATAATAAGTAACTTGGTATTTGTGAATGGTGATGTTGTGGTATGTTTAGCTGGTTCATGAAAGATTGTTATGATGAGAAAATTTTCCATTGTGAATGACAAGGTCTATATTAGGACTGAGCTATGAATATAAAACATATGTTAGAGTGATCCTATGCAATGTTGGATGCTACATTCAAAAAATTTGAGTCTACAAATAGAGAATGAGAAAACTATAATGTGTTAAATTGATCTAAAACCAATGAATAATTAATCATTTTCCAATTAATATGGCCATGCTATAATTCCAATAAGAACATCAACAACTTCTTTGAAATTCTAATACAATGGGATGAGGTCAATACAAAACATGGATTATCCATGTATAGTAGATATTGACAGAGCCTTAGCAAAATTAATGATGTATGAAACTACACATTTAATAACAAATATACATGGGAAAAATAATAATATGTCTGCCCCTATAAATAAACTATACTTCCATCATAAGCCTCTAATACTCCTCTAATACTAGATGTTGGGTTTAATCAAAGTCTTCACAAAATCATATAGAAAAATTGAAGAATACACAAAGACAATGGAGTAAAACACAAAATATTTATTTCAAAATATATTATTTATACATATTAAACTCATACAAGATATTTCAAATTTATAGGAAAGGTATTTCCTATAATTGGGGAGATCATATCTCCACCAATTTCTCACCCAAATATCTCAATCTCCTATATATGATATATTGTTATAACTCATAACAATATATGTAAATAAATAATATATTCTAATCTATATTCATAGAATTTTTTATAATAATATTATGACAACTAATTACTAACCAAATATGTATGTACATAATAGTTAATTATTACTCTCATAATTTTTCACATTACAACATATAAATTACTATGAGGACTAACTATTCCCTAACAACATACTTAGAAAAAATGTTCATGAACTCAAAACTAGATTGAATTTATTGTTCAAAGGTAAGATGCAACATCAAACCAGTAGGGATTTGCCATACATGGCATGAAATTATTAGACAAGAGCCAAAATGGTTAGTACTTCTAGAGTTTGAGAGAGGAGAGAGAAGAATGAAGTCCAAGAGTAACAAAAATAGGTTTCAAGATTAAAGGAGTTACATCTATATGAGAATGAAGTTTGAGATATACCATGTAAGGTATACCTAGATAAATGTCCCTCCAAGGTATGAAACTCTTCAATTCTAGCATAAGACTCTTCAACTTGCTCTTTGAAAATTACCTTCATCATTTGGAATTCCTTGCATGATCCAAAATAGACTGGGTAAATATGAGATCATTTCACTATGAGGTAGGTGTTAGAAATAGAATACATTAGATGTGTCCTTAATCATCAATATTATTTTGGCTAAGTGTTCTCACTATCTGCAGTCACAATCACTCTTCTTTAGACTTGTCTTCACACTTGGTACTAAGATGCTCATTAGTTTCTCAAATAAATACATACATGGGAGGGTATGCCACTTTTTAGAGTCCACATACCCTTAGATTCATTAGGAAAACCATAAAAGGCTTCCCAATTAAATTTATCACCTTATCATAAGGTGATCACTCTTCATTCACTATGTCATTCTAGACTAGCTGAAGTGAAGGTGTCAACAGAGATACTTATGAGGTTTTATAAATAAATAATTGCATATGAAAAGTTATTTTAGGTCTTATTCTCTCTCCCAAAGTGATCCTCACCTTTTGAAACATGTTTGTACCTACAAAACACTAAAAACTATCAATAAAAACCATTTTACACCATGTCCATACAAGTAGGATAAAAGCCAACCTAATAGTAAGGAGACCTGAAGAGTCCTCTACAAGTTCAATCATCTCCATTATCAAAATATCTCATTTGGATTCCTTTCCTTCTTCATCTTTCCCATCGCGTCCTTATCAAAGTTTTAGAGGGTTTTAGGTAGTTTTACCCCTTAAGGATTATTCATAGAATTGTGATGTCAAAACCCTAAATAAATTCCATAAAATTAAATCTCAAGACCCTCTTTAACCATTCATATCTCCTTGATCTCCCATGTTATGTGTCCATATAGTTTCAAGCTTTGAAAGATAGCCTCTCAAGTTCTCCAAAGCATTTTATTCACCCTATTATGATCTTAAGCCGTGAAATTGATTATCAGTGGCCTCTTTGATGAGCTCAAAATATGGCTCATTATTGACATGTTATTTCCCTCAATTCATCTCTCTACGGATATTATCTTATGCAAATCATATATTTTTAGATATATATTACATGGAATATAGATACTTGTCCTATTTATATTGAGCCAAAGACTAAACCTTTAATTTATCATTAATGTCTAATACATAGCATGTTTTAGTGTTTTTTTTGTGAAGAATGCTTAGGAAGAAGACACAGGCAATGTATAATGAAATTTCAATTTTGATTTCCATCTAAAAAAATTATGAACTCACACAAAATGTTTCTATGGACTTTGTAGGCTTGTTTATATGGACTCCACATGCTTGTTTCTACGGACTCCACAAGCTTGTTTCTATAGACTCTACAAGCTTGTTTCTATAGACTCTATATGTTTGTTTCTATGGACTCCACAAGCTCATTCTTACTGACTCTACAAGGTCAATTACATGGATTCTATAAAGATAAATCTAAAAATAGGGAAGCTAGTGGCTAGATAAGATGAGAGAGAATCATTCCAGCTGGAGTCAAACAAGGAAAATACCCACCTGCTATTTTGTAAGATTTTATTTCGATAAATTTGTATATATTTGGATCTTAGGACTATTATAGGATAATATATCTATTTCATCAAAATAATTGGATCTCTTGGAAATCCAATCTCCTATCTTTGGATGAGTGGATTGACCAAGGAATGTTATTTCTTTGCATCCTATTTTGAGTTGATTGTATCAGTATAAAAGGTAAGACTTTTGTAATTAAAAATTATTAGATAATAGAGGAAAGATACGTACAAGCATATTACAAGTTTTATCTATATTTTAATCATTTTAGTTTTATGAATTATCACTTTAGTTTCCAACATTGATTAATCTTTGTTCCTGAGTCTGATAGGAGTAAGGGCCCACTCTCCTTAGAACCAAGAATTGTGTATGGTACTTATGTTTTAACTCTTTGTTATAACTAATTAGAATCTTGTTAATGTTTACATTCATTCATAAAAAATAAAAAATAAATTCACAATTTAAAAGGCATTTCCTTATTCCAAAGTCATTTCTTTTCCAAGTAAAGTATGTTTTACAACAAACGTGTGAAGCAAATCTCTTTCTCTATTTAAACATCTTCATTTCCATGCAAGCATAAATAGGAGTGTGATATTACTTTAAAGTAAAAGAGTGGATTTGTTTGATTAAATAGTTACATATTTTCCTTTTCAACACAAGAGTGAATCAAGTAGTTTAGGACACATTTCTTTCATTAGTCAAAGTTAGAATAGGACCATCAAACACCCCCATAAGTAGACTTCTAGATCTACCATCCTACACCTTTCTGTAGACAAATTTGGACACTAGCCTTGGTTAATAAGACATCAATTGAACATTGATTAAATGAAGAGTTAAATGACACTCATCATTTTTGGCACCGTTTCTAGGGAAAACAAGGTATTAGTAAGGTAATAATTATTGGTTTAGAGTGAAAAACATAAAAATTTGTAAAAACCATAAAAATTCAATAAATTGATGTACCATCCTAGAGACTCTAAATGATGATTCATCCCAAAAATTTCCACCAAGAACACAAGTTAACACTTCTTTAACATCTCTAAGTAGTGAACCAGAATTTACAAGTGAAACCTATCCACAATAATCTTTAGAAACTTGGATAGAAACCAGGGCATTACCACAAGCAAGCCCCATATGAAAAATTACTCAGGATCAATCTCTTACAAAAAGACATTATTTAGAAATTTCCAAGGACTTAGAAGAAGTATTTCAAATATCCATAGCTAAATAAAAATTTTAGAACTTTAGAAAACCCATAACTGTTACCTCAAATATTTAGTTGGAAGATCATCCTAGCTTTGAAACATCATTAGAAGAAGAAAATATGGCTCTCCAACCAAATCAAAAACTTTCACAACTAGGAAGGACTTTTTCCTTTCCTATTGTTTCATATCCTAATGATCAACCCTCCATGGAAAATATTTCACCAGCTAATCTACCAAATTTTTGGGGAAGATCTATAGAAAATCCTGATCAATTCTTGTTTGAGTTTAAGGTGCTATGTCAAACCTATGATTACACAATAGATATCTGGAAATTAAAACTATTTCCCTCTACACTTAAAGATGTAGCTACGAGATGGTTCATGGGTTTACCTAGTGATTCCATTAGAACATGGGATGACATGGAAAGAAAATTCTTAAACAAGTATCATGATTACTACCGAGTGTGAGAAATAAAAGAGGATTTCTTCAAAATCAAATAGAATGGGGATGAATCTTTGGAGGATTATTTGGATAGATTCATGTTTACTCATAAAAGAAGAAATTATCCACTCACTGAAGAAGTTTAGAAATTGGTTTTCTTAAAAGGGTTGGATGAAGATACTAGAGATGCCTTAAATTTGATGGGAGGTGGAGATATAAATAAGTTGGCTTTTGATTAGATTTTTGAGATTTGTACCAACTACTCTCAAACAAAAGCTGCAATTAGAAGAGGAAGGTTTGGGAAATTTAATGAAGTGAGTAAGCTAATGAAAGAATTTGCCAATATAAAGATAAATATTGTGGTTACACTAAATAGTAATTTAGATGTCCTTCAAGCTAAAGCAAATGCAACATAACCTTTAGTAATCTACTATCCTACGTGTAGATAGAAACATTCCCTTAGAGACTGCCCCTAAATAAAACCAATGTTTCATCATGTGGGATCTGTGATGCAATAGATCATGATACCAAAAATTTCACCCTTTTACCTATTTTAAGAAATCAAATGAAAACACAAGTCTATTCCATTGAAGAAGTAAATTATATCCAAAGATAAAACTTTGCCCCAAAAAACTAGGCTTAAGGATAGTTTAATGCAAGAAACCAAGTTAATCCATGGATGTCACCATGGAATGTTTTAGATCCTTCACCTTTCTGAAATCAACCCCAAATTCCCTCAATCCAAAATCCATGGGCAGGACAAGATTGGATTTCGACACCCCCATGGATGGTGCCATAGCCACAACAAAAATGGATGCCACATTAGTATCAATAATGACATCCACAATGGAACCCATAGCAATAATTCACCCAACTAGGAAGTCCAATTTAATAGCAAACTATAATTTCACCCCTAGTTATTCAGTAATAAGGACAAATCAATCAACCCTTAATGCATGCACAACCAATATCAAATCTAAAAAATAAACAACCAGCACATGTTTATGTTAATGAAAAAGAAGAGATAATGAATGTTGGAGCTATTGATTATTTATACATACTTTTAAGATCAGGGAAAACTATACAAAAACATCTAGTTCTCATTTCTGAGATACTTGATGAATATGAAAAATAAAATCATCTCAATTAAACACTAGAGAAGTCAAAATCAAAATGAGCCCTGAAGTAAACAAAGAAAAAACTACTAAACCAATAGTTCCTTTTCTTGAAAGATTAAAATAAATTGATATTAAACTAGAATCAAAATTGGTCCATGAGTTGCAAAACATCAATATTGAGGTATCCCTACTACAAGCTATTAGGGATATACCTAAATTAAACAAGATCATCAAAAACCTTTGTATCAAGACACTTGGGAGGAAATAAAAATATCTAGGTACCATTCATGTTGACAAAAAAATTGTTGATTTATTAGCAAGAAAACTATTAGTTCTAAAATATGCAGATCTAGGAAGCCCAGTGATCACAGTCACAATTAGAGGTAAATAAATTCCTAACATCTTGGTAGATTTAGGAGTAGAAATTAATGTTATGATAACTGATACTCTCCATACATTATCTCTTATGAGGCTGCAATCCACAACTACCATTCTTCAAATGGTGGACCAATCTATAACTAAACTAGAAGGGACTATAGAAAATGTTGAGGTACTAATAGAGTCTTTGGAATATTCAGTAGATTTCATGGTCTTACAACCTTAAACAAAGAATTTAGGATATCTCATAATCTTAGGTAGACCATGGTTGGCTACTATAGTAGAATTAATTGATTATAGGTCAAGAGACATGACCATTTCTAATGGGTTAAAATCTAAATGCATCTCTTTGTATCCTCCTATAAAACCATCAACAAATCAAATACAAGAACTTTGGGTACATGAATTAGACAACACATCAAACACGATTTCCTCCTTAGCTATGATTATAGTTCAAAACCACTTAGAAGAATTTAATGGAGAAATATACCTAGAATTTATGGAATCTACCAGTCTGAAAGCTATGGACTCTGCCAATATGAAAGATATGGACTCTGCTAGTCTAGAATCTATAGACTTTGCCAGTCTAGAAACTATGAACTACCTTAGTTTAGGATTCTTGGGTCAAATAGAATATTTTGAAACCTCCACTTCTACTTCTTTTATTGTTTCCTCACTATATGATCATGGATTGATTCTTGAAAGTGTGTGGAAATTGGCAGAACAATAGCAAACTCATTTCTTAGATGCATTCTATTGTTCTTTAGCAAGATTGATTCCTCCTGAAAAAGAGTTTTTTGATAATGTAACCATGTTTTATAAGTTACTTCCTCATCCATGTCCTCTAAGCTCATTGATTAGTGAATTCAAGAAAATATAATCCAACTACCCAGGCATAAAATTAATCATGGTATTACCTGGAAAGATTTTGAACATCAATAGTTGGTTAACAAATGAAGAGGAATATCAACTCTTTAAAGTACTATTAAGACATACCAAGGATTTTTCTTGGGATTATACTAACATGAATGGAATTCACCCCAGCATATGCACTCATCACATTTACATAGAATCTGCCAAACCAATCAAATAACCATAAAGAAGAATAAACCCAACATTAAAGGAGATAGTCAAAATAGAGATCCAAAAATTGTTGGAAGTTGGGTTTATTTACCCCATCTCAGATAGCCATTGGGTTTCACCATTGGTAATTGTGACCAATAAAAATATAAAATCTAGGTTATGTGTAGATTATAGAGAACTAAACAAAGCAACAATAAAAGATTATTTTCCTCTACCTTTCATTGATCAAGTTCTTGACAACTTGGCAGGAAAGAGATATTTTTCTTTCCTAGATAGGTTTAGTGGGTATAACTAGATAATGGTGGCAACTGAAGATCAATATAAAACCATATTTACCTACCCTTAGGGAACTTTTGCTTATTGAGTACTCCCATTTGGACTTTGTAATGATCTAGCAACCTTCCAAAGATCAGTTCTAACAATAGTTTCTAACCTTACAAATGATTATGTTGAAGTATATATGGATGATTTCACCATTTATGGTAGAACTTATGAAGAGGCTCTTACCAACTTGGAAAGAGTATTGATCAGATGTGAAGAACATCAGTTATCTTTGAGCCATGAGAAATGTTTATTGATGATGGATGAAGGAATAGTGTTGGGACACCACATTTCTATAAAAGGCATTCAAGTAGATCCAAATACGATTGAAATAATCTCCAACTTACCCATCCCACAAACACAAACTAAAATTAAGAGTTTTTTTGGACATGTAAGTTACTACAAATGCTTCATACATAATTTTAGCCAAATAGCTGCCCCTATGTTTGCCTTACTTACAAAATGCAATACATTTGAATGGAGTGATAGTTGTCAGTAAGACTTTGAGAACATCAAAGCTAAACTTGTTACTAATCTAGTATTGAGAGGACCATATTGGACTCAGCCATTCCATATATACATAGATGCTTCCAATATAGCAATAGGAGTAGTCCTTGGATAAAAGGATGAAAAAGATAACATGTATGCTATATATTATCTTAGTAAAAACATGACACTTGCTAAAAGAAATTACACCATAACTGAGAGGGAATTCCTAGCTATAGTCTATAAAATTAACAAATTCAGACACTACATAACAGGCTACAAGGTATTTATCTATATAGACTATTCATCTATTAGATACCTTACTAACAAACCAATTGTGGGAGATAGGATTATTAGATGGTTGTTAATCTTACAAGAATTTGATGTTACTATTATAGCTAAACCAGGGAAATCTAATGTGGTTGATTATTTATTTTCAAGAATGAACACTACAATTAAAGAAGAACCAGTAGAAGATGACTTTCTAGATGAATAACTATTTACTATTTCATTAAAATATCTGTGGTTTGCTGATATAGCCAATTACCTCACCACAAGGAAGTTTCCTCTATAATTTTCACAAAAAGAAAAGAAATGTTTAATAAAAGAAAGTTCTTTTAAATGGATTTATGGAATGCTATTCAAACTTGCAATTGACCATGTGTTTCATAGGTGTCTGACAAATGTTAAAGATTATGATATCATCAGATCTTATCATGATGAACTAGGAGGAGGTTGTTACTCATCTTAAATAACCATACATAAAATCCTATGAGTAGGATACTATTGGCCTCACCTTCATTAGAAAGTAAAAATATATGTCAAACACTATGATACTTGTCAGAGAATTGGACAACATACTCTTTCAACAGAGTTGCCTCTGCACTCTCATCCTCAATTAGTTCTAGAACCATTTGAGAAATGGGGAATTGATTTTATAGGTCCTATGAATCCTCCTTCCAGAGGAAAAGAATATCTCCTAGTATGTATAGACTATGTGACCAAGTGGGTGGAAGTGGAAGTATTAACTCCTGCAAGAGAAGAGATGGTAGTTGATTTCTTATATTTCAAAATCATGCAAAGATTTGGTTCTCCAAGGGAGATAGTCTCAGATCAAGGACTGAATTTCATGTCAAACATGATAACACACTTCATGAAAGTATATCAAACTCAACATAGAAAAACATATCCATACCATCCACAGGATAATGGACAAGTTGAAGTCACCAACAGAGAACTGGAAACCATTTTAATTGAGGTTGATAATTCTAATAGAAAGGATTGGGTAGATAAGGTACTAGAAGATATTTTTGCCTATAATACTACTTGGAAAAAAATAACTAGATTTTCAACTTATGAATTGGTTTATGGTAAGAAGCCCTTATTCTCTATTGAATTTGAATTAAAACTTTGAAAATAGTTGTAAGAGTAGGAATTGAATGAAAAGAAATATAGAAAGAAAGACTCTTATAGCTTAATTATCTTGATGAGATGAAGATGGAAGCACTACAAAGAACTGAATTGCTACAACATCAAAGAAAAGTTTGGCATGATTCATAGATCAAGCAATAGAAGTTTTAGAAAGGAGATTGGGTACTATTGTTTGATTCCAAATTTCAATAGTTTAAAGTAAAACTAAAAACAAGGTGGTTTGGACCTTATCAGATTTAGGAGGTCTTTGAAAATGGTTTCCTTAAGCTAATACCTATTGATGGCAGTAGAAGAGCTCTACTAGTCAATGGACATAGATTGAAGCTTTATCAGAAACCTCCTAATAAATAAGAATTTGTTCAAAAGGTAAAAGATCAAGTAGCCTTTTTGGAGGACTCTAATTCTTCCAGATAACTTATTCCTTGATGATCCATTATCTATCCCAAAAAAATATCAATAGTGAAAATCCTTCTAGGGACACTATTGACAATGCATGCCCAAAAAACCAACTTACTAGCTAGTTATGCATTGTAAAAGGGTTGTGGCTAGAAAACTAGCAATGGCTGGCCAAAGGACAAAAGAAAAATATATACAAACATAAAAAAAAAGAGAATCTCATCATGTCACTATGATTGGTCTTCTCCAAGCAATAAAAGTTATTCTTTTAACACATGTTGACTAATCCATGCAAACTTATTTATGCAGGACAAATGGTGAGCAAAGGATAAATCTAAGGTCAAAAGTAAGTGAGACATATATTTTATTTATCTATGTTTATCTAACTAATTATCTTTTATTTAATTTACACTTATTCTACAGAGATGACCTAAACTTGAGCCTTCCAAAATAGAATGACATGACACATACCATAATGAAGAAGCATGAAAATGAGCCACCAAAGGTGTATGGATAAGTGTGTGGATTTGGTAGAATCAATTACATCATCAATAATGATAATGATGGGATGTAATAAAAGGGGTTTTAAATGAAGAGATAAATCACTGTCACCATCAAAGTGCCACATCATCATTTGACCCAATTTATAATAATTTGACAAAATGGTTGACACACTCCATAGAAATGTGTGGCACTAAACTGTATCAAGTAATCATATTAAACTATGGACTCATGTAGCTATGGAGTTTCACACAAACCATTTCATTTCTACCAATTTCAACATAATCTAGTCTATAGATCCTTACTGATTGTTGCCTACAAATCCCTAGTGATTGTTGCCTACAAATTTCAATAGAAGCTAGTCTAAACCCTAATCTAAGTTTAAAAAATAGATTTTTTTAAAAATTTGAGTAGAAATGGGACAAAAAATGAGATCAGAGTTGAAGAATGTAGCAAAGTTTCATAAAGACAAAGCTTCTATGGCAGTATTTAGAGCAAATGGTTGGCTACCTTTTATGTAAAATTTCCATGGTTTCCATGAAACAATGGTAAGGAAATTCATCACTAATCTCACCCCTAAGTTTTTATTTTTAAAAGGCATTGTTATTCCTATTTCAACTCAAATTATAAGTCAAATCATACAAGTTCTAGAAGAGGGAATGAGAGGTATAGGCAGAATTCCATTTAGTGATTTAATTATTTAGTTTAATGGTAATGAGTAGACTGGGACTTCATGTCTAATAGATTTTGTTGATGATTTAAAATTTTGCTTGTTCTAACACCAACAATGGGAAGTTTCAAGCTATGGGACTTGCAACTTGAAACAACCTCCAAATTTTTAAGAAGCTAGTCTCTTCTTTATATCAAGTGTGTACTAGGAAAAGGGATAATAATTTTAACATAAACACAAATTCAAGAAATAAAATCTAAGTATGGCGATGTGCCTAAATGTAATTAAACCTTAATCCTGAGCACAATGAGACTATATGTAAGATTCATTTACATTTAAGAGCAAACAAGTGCATGATCAATGTAAAAGATGTAAATAATAGAAACAGAGGTTCAAAGCATAGACTACTTTTGCAGTGATACAAAAAATGTCAACAAAGGCACAGGGTTTAATCTTCTTATTTGAATTCTCCAGTCACATAAGAGGCACATAAACATGCATAGTTATATAAACCTTCCAACTCAAGAAAATGAAACAAAGGCAAATGACATTACTAATCATAGCTCTAGAAACTCTAAAACTCTTGACAACACAACCTAGACTACTTTTGTAATGACATAGAAAGTATCAACAAAGGCACAAGATTAAATCTTCTCATTAATTCTCTAGTCACATAAGATCCATAGAAACATGCACAGTTACATAAACCTTCCAACTTAAGAAGATAGAAAAAAGGCAAATGATATTCCTAGTCATAGCTCTAGAAAGTCTAAACTCTTAACAATAATTCTCTTAGAAAATTCTCTCTGGTCTCTCCTCCTCCTAGTATCTCTGCACTCTTATTTATAGAATTGGATTTACTCTAGATTGTTTGCTTGTTCCCAATATAATTTCCCAATTGAAATCTAACAGAACTGGAAGTGTCTAATAGAAGATATTTTATAGATTCTAAAATGCTTTGTCTTTTGGTAGTTCATTGGCTGAAATAGATTATAAGATGCTCCCTTCTATTCCATGGAAGAGGAAACTTAGCCAATTCTTTGAAAACCTTCTTATTACTTTAGGAGACACCAAAGGATAACACTTGTTAGGTTCTGCAACCTTGCTGAGGACACATAGTGCTCTTTGCTTTACCTATACTCTTCTTATATCTTTGCTCAAGAACATTCCACCTTTGACACTTGTCACAATCTACTTCTTCAAAATTTAATAGCTTAAAATAAAATAAGACCCACAACCTTTCTTGCTTGAGAAACTTGAAAAGGAGCATAGGGACAGGTGGTGATTTCTACTTCTCTCAACAAAAGACATGTGGCAATCTCCACTTCTTTATCTAGGGTTACATGGTGGTCTTCACTTCTTTTAACTACCTTCTTAGAAACCTATGAAAAGTGACACGTGGCAGTCTCTACTTTAATCTATTTATATCATAGAAATAATCAAGTCCCATTTCATATTTACATAGATAGTGACACCTGGCAGCTTTTGCTTGCTTTAGAAACAAAACTTGAGACCCACCATAGTCTTTACTATATAGATGAAGTAAAATGAAGATAATTCAAATCTCAACACGTGGTGGCTTCCACTCTCTTATGCTAGGATACATGGCATCTTCCATCACTTTTATAAAAGCAAAATTGAGACCTTTCGTGATTACCACTTGGTGCTTTCTACCTGATCTTGATACTTAGCTTTTGAAACCTTCTACTAAAAAGAGATTTGGAATGTTGATGCTGATATGAAATGCTTGAAACATGGATGCTGATATGAAACATGGATGCTGACACTTGTCACGCTCCACTAAGTTTCTATGAGGTACGTGGCAATCTCCATAGCCTTACTAAAATTATGAAAAGTGTCTCAAACAATGACACTTGGCAGCTTCCACTTGACTTTGACACTTAGACAAAAATGAATCAAAAGGAAAATATAGCGCCTGTGCTCTATTTCAATACGTCACTGTCTTGGATCAAAGTATGTGCAAACAAAATTTGTAGTATGCAACTAAAAATAAAATGAAACATAGATTAATTTTTTACTCTACAGTTATTGGCGACCCCAAGGACTTTTGAACCTGCTAAAAAAGAAATCACAACTCCCGCTAGATCAAAATTTCAAAATTACAACTTTAGCAATGTTGTTTGGTAGGTAGACCACTCATCATCAAATAACCCTTTCTTATTCTACAATTCATTGAAGGATAAATCAAGGTTAATAATATCCTTGTGTGAAAAATTTTGCAAAATTTGAACTGTAGCCTTCAATTTGAATTTGAGCTAGGAAACAAGAACTAAGATAGCTTCTACTTTAGGGACTAATGAATCATCCCTTAGATCCTAGAACATTGTCTGATCACTTTGTTTAGCCAATAGCAAAGGTTTAATTTCATCTACCATCAGCACAGTGTTGTCATCATAAAATGGAGAAGGAAGTCCTAATTTCACTAGATCTTCAATATGTTATTTCATTTCACTGATTCCTTCTTTCATGACATCTAGGAGCTCTCTGCAACTGATGGTTATGGAATTGCAACTGAGCACCTCATTTACTCGCTTAGTAGTGACCATTTTGTCATTGATTCTTGCTGCTAACAATGTTGCATCCATTTCATCATAAAACTTTTGTAGCAATGTTTTTGAGTCCATTACTCTCCCAGAGACTATAGCTAGAGTGTTTACAACTGAACTCTCCACCTTTTTACACATTTTTTATCCATTTAGTAGGATGGTGAGAGAAAGCCTGAGATAAATAATCTCCAAAGAGATTCTCTTCCACATGGATTCATAGAGCTCTTTTACTAGACTTAACACTCTGACACTCTTTGGCCTATTGGATAGCTACAGTGTCAATTGTACTGCTCTCTGCTGCTCTACTTGAAATTGGGCTTGTATAGCCATAGTATTATTTTGTTTGGCTAGTTGCTTCTATTGTAATTGAGTAACCTAAAATAGGTGTTCCTCACATTTTTCTTGCAATTCTACCTTTTTGCACCTTAGGGTTGTCACTGCATCCTTTACCTATGTGAGCCCTAATTTTAAATAATCATTTTGGGCTTGAACTACCTAGTGAGTCTGAAGAAAAATAGTATCTTGCAAATTTTTATTCAAATTCTCTATTTCATTGTCTTTTCTATTAATCTCTAAGGTCAAACTATTAGAGTTTGCCTTTTCCTTGGCTAGATCAGCTTCCAACTTCTATAGCCTCCTTGATGTCTTCAAGTAGTCTTCAGTAACTATAGAAGTGGATTTAGTCAGTAGCTCAATTTTGTCTTGTGGCCTGAAGAGGGACATGTCAATGGCCACTGCATTCATCATGTAATCCTCTGGCTACATCTACTCAATTGGATTTATTACATTTAGTGACAAATGAGTCATTATCAATTGCTACTGAATGGGGTCAAATTATGACCGCATATGGGGTGTAACCAAGGATTTAGTTTCCTTGATCTTCTTTTTCTCTCTTTGACCTTCCCTTTCCTTCCTAGCAACATCTGCTTGGGTCTAAAAGGTTGAAGGAGAGGTAATGTGCCCACCCACAAAAGGATGTCCCTGTGGTAAACCATATTGAATAGCCAATTGTTGGCTATGGGAAATTTGAGTGGGAATTTTCTTGGGAATAGAGGGGGAGAAATGAGGTAATGTTAAGGCATGAGGTGGTATAGATAGGGAAAAGTGAGAAATAGGAACAAAAAAAGTGGTAGAGTATGTCATATGGCTAGATGAAATCATCATGCCAACATGAGATGAAATAGACTAAGAAGGAGAAGGAGGAATAATAGTTTCCTGAGGATCAATTATAGTACTCTATAATTGGTACTGTAGGGTGTCCATCTCCTCTTCTGAATCAAATTGAAATTGCACCCTCTTTCATTTATTAGGTGTCTCTTCTTTTGGCTACATTTCTTTTCCATTTAATGATGCTTGTGGAAAACTAGGAATATCTATAGCCAATGCCAATGGGGAAGCTTGTGATGGTGAAAACACCACTCTCTTCTGCATTTCCATGATGCTAAGAGATTGGGGCTAAATTGATATAGTTATTGTAGCTGTAATTTGCTCTGAGGCTTGTGACTCTTGGCTTGGCCCAGCCTTAGCTTCTTGCTCTTCACATGATATCAACAAATTACTTGTCTCTAGGCTAGATATAGGGGAGAGATGGCACTCATCCCATAGTTCTTCCCATCTCTCATATGTGTCTATGTTCTTGAAAGAATGGGTTGTTTGACAAATTTCCTACCTATATTTCTAATAGGCTTCTATTTTCTCAGCATCCCAATCCTTATTCTTTAATGTCCTTCTTAAGCTAAAAATCATTCTAACTTTAGGATTATAATACCTCTACTTGACATAGAATGTTTCCCATGGCCTATTTTGTGGAAGGGGCAAGTCTGTTAACTCAACATAAAATCCAAGAGCATCTTCTCTAAGATTTTTCCTAGTTTTCGAAAAGGGGTGGCCCTCATGTGAAATTATAGTTGCAACCCTATGAGTCCTTATCTAGGAGGCTATGAAATTGTTTGGGTCATAAACCCATTTGTCTTTTACCAGAAGGAAAACTAGAAAGGCTAGCTTTCTAAGTAACACAACTTCAGCATCTCTGGTTTCCAAAACCATGTTGGTTATCATCCATGGGAGGTCATACATTTTTATTTTCCTCTTCTTAGAGCCATAATCATTGTCTACTACTAACACCTCCCTGGTGACCTCAAGGAATTCTAACCTAAGAGTCAAAATCTTAGGTAGCAACATTGGTTCCCCACAAAAACCATGGACTCTTATAATTGTATGGTGGGATCCAAAATAGAAATCACAAGGAATTGGGAAACTGGCTAAAAGGTTTGAAACACTTGAGAATAATCTATTCATGATTGGTTCAGGGTTGAGATAACAAAAAAAGGGGTAACAAATTAATTCCCAGAATACATATGGGTCACTAGTCTTAGACAAAATATGTGCCCATGCAAACATAGGAATGGTTCTTTGGAGGTCAAAACTGGGGTCATACATATCAAGATACATATGTTGGATAAAGAGGTCAGAGTTTTGAAACAACATGAGGTGAAACAAATAATAAGAGTACCTAAACACTCCTTTTCATTTGAAATGGGCCAGTTGTTCCACCATTGAGAAATTAATTTGTTCAAAAAAGTCAAGCTGATACTCTTGAGTTTTATCAACGATCTTCAGCCTAAAGAAGATAGCCATTTGTTCTACATAAACTACCATATCGTCTTTCATGCCAAAGATGAAATCCATCATAGATAGTATGTCTTAGCTAGCTTGTGTGAATTGGGATCTTGTTATAGGGAGTGTGGGCACCGTAGTGTCATCATCACCCATTTGTAATTCAGATCTCAAGAACCTTGACTAAGTATTGATGTTTGCCCATGTTCTTTGCATTTTAGCAATAGTGGGAAATGTAGTTGTATTATCATGATATAAGGCTAACATATCCTTGATAGATTACAATGTGATTTGCACCATGAAGGGACTTCATTGAATGGTGCATGAGGGTGCATGGAATAAATCTACACATAATGCGACCAAGTCAGGGCATGGATGTACAACTAGGACAATGAATTATGCTAGTTGCGAAGTCCATATCCTCATGGAAAATGTTTCATATTGCCCTACTCTGGCCCTCTATATACACCTTTGATGTGCCCCTTCTCTAAGAGTTTTTCTACTTGCTCTTTAAAGGATTGGGTCCATGATGCCATCTACATAATCTTTTATCTTTGTTGGGTCACTTGCTTGACCAACTTCAGGGATTTTGGTCCTTGGATAAGTCTTCAATGGTTACACAAGATTTGAAGCATATGACTTACTTGCAATAAACTTATCAAGGGATTCATACATCCTGGCTCCTTGTTGTGAAGATTGTGCTCCCTCCATCTCTATATCTTTTCTGTAATAACTTGTATGAATGTTTGCAAAATAGAAACACTTTCACTGAAGCAATTTTACTAAGCACTAAAAAATGCAAGTAGCAAGATATTTTCTCACAGATGTAGGAATGTTTGATAACTTGTAAGCTTTAACTCTCACTAAGAGGTATTTATTGACCTATCAAGTCTTAAAATAGCATTAAACTCAGATAACCATTAGCAAATCCTACTCAATATTTATGGAACAATGAGATAGACACGTTATGCAAGTGGTAGCGCAAGGTACCTTGGGGATTTTTAAAGATTTTGGAGACATTCAATGTATTGGAGAATTTTGAAAATTTTGAAAATTCTGAGCTGCCCACTATGTGTTCAAAGAACACTTATTTAAAAGAAAAGCGAGAAAACAAAAATGGGAAAACAAAGAAATATGAAAAGGGAAAACTATCTAACTACATTAACCAAGTATCTTTATCTCCCTCCTAGATCAAACGAAGAATTTCTAAAGTCTCCATGACAAGACAACTTGTGTTGTTGGACAAGTGGTTGAATTAGATGTAGCTCGGAAGGCTTTCTTTCTTTATATGCCACATTAATTGGCTTGCATTCGAATGAGTCTGAGTCAAACATGCTTCCAACATATATATACTCTTTTTTTTCTTGGAAGCTTGTCAAATGCTGACTCTTGACACTTGCATATCTTATTAAGAAATTAATGATTATCTACTCATCGACAGAAGCTCTTTGATATAGATTATTTATTGGCTCATCTCCTTTTGCTTTAAACTCAAGTTCTATTGCATGATCATCATTTTTAATGACTTCAAAATTACCAACCTCTTGAAAGGATAATTCTACAAGTTTGTAATAATTTTTCACATATAATTAAGTCTCAATGTTATTTTGTTCATCTGCAACCAACTCATAGCTTCCTTGAAAAATGGTATAACCTGACCCAATGATTTCAAACAAATTATTCAAATCATGATCCAAGAAATATCCATGCTCCTCCACATCATCTTGCAAAGTAAGAAGAAAATCAGAAATTATTTCTTCTTCATCAGAGATTAAGGCATATGCTTGTGACCTCCCGCTTAGAATCTGAAATTCATGTTAAGAGACCTAAGGATTAATAGAAGGGGTATCTTTTGACTTTTCTTCCTCTAGAACATTTGGGAAATTATGATATTCATCAAGTATAATATAAGTGCCCAGACCAATAGAGTCATAATTTCCATATGGGTCTCTTTGCATCATAGCTAATAAATGATCATTTTCTTCTTCTTGATTATGACCAGTCCATTCATCTAGCTCCTCAACAAAAACCCTTTCTTCTTTATTCATCATAGCATGAGCTTCCTCTAACTTTGCAGTTGGTTCATTGGTGATGTGATCTTTATATAATGGCTCAGATAATATCTTCATCTTTAAACCATATTTGGTTCTTAAGATGAGATGAGACCAATCGAGGGACATATATCCTCCTATCTTGGTTGTAAAGTCTCTGGATAAGCATAAGCCAAAAATAAGAGGTATATCTATGACCACTACATCTTGATTTACAATTATATTAAGATAAGTATATAATTGTAATGGGAGTTGTTTAATTCTCCCTATTATTTGTATGGCTTTACCATCTAGCTGCATGACTCCTTTAGTGAGTGGCTCATATTTTATCTTTAAAGCATCATCTATCTACTTGGGTGTTACTATAGTAATAGCCCCCAAATTAATCATTGCATTATGTAGTAGTTTCTTGCCAACTATAAAAGTTAAATAGAAGGGATCTAGTTTGGATTTGCTTACCTCTGCTATATTATTCACTAGGGCTGTTGTTTATAGATGAACTGTATCTTTGAGCTTTTCTTTTTCAGCAGGTCCTTTGATAACAGTACCTTTGGGCACTACTTGGCCTTTTAGAGCTTCTTGTTGTAGCATATTCTATTTAAGAATAGCCAATATATCCCATATTGATACTTGTGTTGGAGTCTTCTTTAATTAATCCACCACATTTATTGGTCCCAGAGTCTGAGTTCTTTGAGAATAAGGATATCTTATTTTTTCTTGAATTTGTGTAGGAATCACTTGATTTTGCACCAGCTAAGGCACTTCTTGTCTAACAGCTATTTTTCTTTTTCCTTGAAATGGAGGATTCTCCATGACCTAACTATTTACAACCTCAGGCTATTCTACCATCCTTCTCTTTGATATAGTGTAATAATCAGATTGCACCACTGGTTTCTTGGAGGTAGATGATTCGTTTAAGAAAATTGATTCTTCATCTTCAACCCATGAGAACAAAGTGTGTTCTAGGGCTATTTCTTCCTCTTTTTGGAAAGACATACATTGCATCTAAGCCATTAGGACTGAATTTTGTATACTAGAAGACTGGTAGGCTTGATTGTCACTAGAACTTGTAAACTGACCATCCATTCTTCTTTGCTCTGCCACCTTTTGTTGTAGATTACCCATGGGACAATCTCTAGGTGTATGAGCATTATTGAAAGGATAACACCAGGCATTAGTGTCATCTACATAGTTATTTTGCCCTGGAACAATCTCCCTATTTCAATTGGGAGGAATAGTCTGTGAGGGTGTGGGGACTGCAACTAATTGGTTTGCTGGTTGAGGGTTATTTTGTCTTAGAAGACCTTGGTATTGGTTTGGCTAAGATGAAAATCTATTTCCTTGATAGCCCTGATATTAGGTTTTAGGTAAAGAATTCTATTGTCTTTTTATATTGGTCAACTCATTAGAAAATGTCATCAAGATATTCTTGATATCATCCAGCTTGATGACTGAGTGAAGACACTTTATTTAGTAGGTAGTTGAGGATATGTGTATATAGACATAGATTTAGGGGCTTCTTGAGGTAATGTTAAGGAAATTTTTGGGAACATGGGCATGTGAGGCCTTGGGGGTAAATTTCCAACATCTATTAAATTATTCTCAGCTCTAACTGCATAGTCATAAGCCTTAAGCAACGTGTGTCCTCCAAGTGACTGAATCATAATAGATATATCTAAATTTAAAGCCTTAAGATAAAATACTATAGCCATACCTGGTAATGGTCTAGCTATAATAGGGATTCTTTCCCAAGTCTTTTGAAATCTAGCATTGAAGTCAGTCATGGATTCTTGTGGTGCCCTTTAAATAGTAATTAATTACTGTAATAAAGAAGACTTATCACTCTTCTCTTCAAATATTTCAAATAAAAGATCTCTAAGCTGATCCCATGTAGAGATGGTATTTGGGGTCAGGGACCAGTACCATTCTAGAGCTTTCCCTTTAAAATAAGCTGCTAATAATCTTATGGCCACATTTTGTTGCATGACAACATGTATAACACAGACATCTGATACATCCTACATATGTTCTTTATGTGTTTTAAAGTCTTACCCAATGAATTTGGGTAGATATTTTAGGGCATTCACTGGGATAGGATCCCAAGTGGCTGGTGGTATTGGGAGAATCAATGGACTACCAATGTTCCAACTTGCATAATTT
Organism: Torreya grandis; assembly: GCA_037957365.1. Taxonomy (NCBI): domain Eukaryota; kingdom Viridiplantae; phylum Streptophyta; class Pinopsida; order Cupressales; family Taxaceae; genus Torreya; species Torreya grandis. The sequence continues at coordinate 604,516 of JARHVA010005045.1, read as the reverse complement.
CTTGGGGGTATAGGGGCTCCCATATTTGCTCTTGGTATTGGTATAAATTGGTTGATTCTTATTCTTGGATTAGTTACCAAAGGTGGCAAAAGAATACCTAGATTTATAGCAGATTGTGATTTGGTTACTGGTCCAAAGTTATGACTCCTCGTAGCTCTTTGGTTCATGCGATCTTGAAAGGAACTTCAAGATTGGTCCCACTGGGCATGCCAAAAATTGTTGATGATTTAAAATTATGCTTGTTCTAACACCAACAATGGGAAGATTCAAGATGTGGAACTTGTGACTTGAAACAACCTCCAAATTGTTAAGAAGCTGGTCTCTTCTTTATATCAAGTGTATGCTGGGAAAAGGGATAGGAATTTTAACATAAACACAAATTCAAGAAAGAAAATCTATGGTGATGTGCCTGAATGTAATTTGACCTTAATCCTAAGCACATTGATAATATATGTAAAATTCATTTACATTTAAGATCAAACAAGTACATGATCAATGTAAAGATGGAAACAATAGAAACAGAGGCTCACAGCATAGACTGATTTTGTAGTGATACAAAAAATTTCAAAAAAGGCACAGGGTTTAATCTTCTTATTTTAATTCTCTAGTTACATAAGAGGCACATAAACATGCACAGTTATATAAACCTTCCAACTCAAGAAAATGAAACAAAGGCAAATGACATTACTAATCATAGCTCTAGAAACTCTAAATCTCTTGACAACATAGCCTAGACTACTTTTGTAATGACATAGAAAGTATCAACAAAGGCACAAGATTCAATCTTTTCATTAATTCTCAAGTCACATAAGAGGCACAAAAACATGCACAGCTACATAAAACTTCCAACTTAAGAAGATAGAACAAAGGCAAATGATATTCCTAGTCACAGCTCTAGAAAGTCTAAACTCTTAACAATAATTCTCTTAGAAAATTCTCTCTGGTCTCTCCTCCTCTCGATATATTTTCACCCTTATTTAAAGCCTTATATTTAATCCAAATTATCTATTTGTTCCCAATATAATGGCCCAACTGAAATTGAACAGAATTAGAAGTGTCTAACAGAAGATATTTTATAGATTCTAAAATGCTTTATCTTTTGGTAGTTCATTGGCTGAAACAGATTATAGGATGCTCCCTTCTTTTCCACAGAAGAGGACACTTAGACAATTCCTTGAAACCTTCTTATTACTTTAGAAGACACTGGAGGATGACACTTGTCAAGTTTTGTAACCTTATTGAGGACACATGGCACTCTCTAGTTTACCTATACTCTTACTATATCTTTGCTCAAGAACATTCCACCTTTGACACCTATCACAATCCACTTCTTCAAACTTTAATAGCTTGAAAGAAAATAAGACCCACAATGTTTCTTTCTCAAGTAACTTGAAAAGGAACATAGGGACATGTGACGATTTCCACTTCTCTCAACAAAAGACATGTGGCAATCAAGGATTCTTCTTCTAGGGTTACGTAGTGGTCTTCACTTCTTTTAACTACCTTCTTAGAAACTTGTAAAAAGTGACACGTGGTATTATCTAATTTACTCTATTTGTATCATAGAAACAATTAGGTCCCATTTCATATTTACATAGACAGTGACACCTGGCGGCTTTTGCTTGCTTTATAAATAAAACTTGAGACCCACCATAGTCTTTGCTATATCGATGAAGTAAAATGAATATAATTTAGATCTTGACACGTGGTGGCTTCTACTATCTTCTGCTAGGATACATGGCATCTTTCATCACTTTTAGAAAATCAAAATTGAGACCTTTCACGATTGCCACTTGGCACTTTCTACCTAATCCTGATACTTAGCTTTTGAAACCTTTTGTTGAAAACAGATTTAGAATGCGGATGCTGATATGAAACACTTGAAATTACGATGCTAATATGAAACGTGGATGTCGACACTTATCACACTCTGTTGAGTTGCTATGAGGTACGTGGCAATCTCTTCAGCCTTACTAAAATTATGAAAAGTGTCTCAGATGATGACACTTGGTAGCTTTCACTTGACTTCAACACTTAGACAAAAATGAATCAAAAGGAAAATAAAGTGCTTGTGCTTTGTTTCAATACTTTGTCATCTCAGATCAAAGTATGCGGGAACAAAATTTGTAGCACGCAACTAAAAAATATAATGAAACATAGAGTAATTTTTTACTCTACAAATTCTAAGGGAAAATAAAAAATGATTAGTATAAATTCACTTCCTGAACCTTGGAAATCTGTAGCCAAGTGGGTACTCAAATATATCATTTGTGAGGGACAACACAGTCTTTTATGAGGAGATGCCATGAAAATGTTAATACACCTTAAGTATGGGAGACAAAACCCTCATTACCAGATTAACCTCCCATCCTTATTATATGGTTCCCTTCAAATTATGAGTATAAATCATTATGCTACTCTTAGGCATCATGGCCTTATTCACCTAATTATCTAACATCACTTCTTTTAGCAAGGAGAAGAGGTCTGGGAAGAATTTTAGAATAATGTAACACAACAAATTCCAAATCTACCTACACAAGAAACCCCAAATTTACCCAGGAACATTCATCTCCACCTACTACATCAGTTGAGAAAACAACTCCATAGAATAAATCATAGACTATAGTCTCAACATAAATCCCTTCTTCTTCAAGAAGAAGAATCACAAGGTCTCAACTCCTTATAGTTTCAAGGTCCCCATAATAACCTCAACAATCTATAGTACAACCAATTCCCTTGTCAAGAAGAAGAAAATTTAAATGAAAGGTTGATATAGAACTAGAAAAGACTGAGGGTTTGATGGTTGAAAAGGAAAGACAACTGAGTGTAGCTCAGAGAGTGAACAAAAGATGGAGAAGGTTAATTTTGATAAATGAAGATGAACAAGAGGCTATAGACATTCTAGATAGTCTTAAAAAGGTATCTCATTCCCCCATACATCAACATATCCCTATAATTGTAGATTTTAAAGAAACTCATTTTGAAAGGAACTCTCCAATCATAATGGATTAGCCAATTCTAGAAGAAGAGCCAATCATGACAGAGGAATCAAGTATGGCAGGACAACCACATGTTTTAATTAAAACTACAATGAATAAAGGAAAAGTTGTATGCACAAATGAGAAAAATAAGTCCTCTAATCTAAATGATATTTTTATGCAGTTAACCTTGAAGCTTTCTCAATCCCAAGGTCTAGAGCAACAAAAAACAATTGACATTGCTAACTTGATCAGTCAATTGTAGAATAAGGATCATCTCAACTCATTATTGGTGCAAAAATTGGACACATCATCTACCAATCATGTAGTAAAAGTTCATAGATTAGAATAAATAATAAATAAAAATGAAAGTGAATAATAGACCTCTGGATATATGTATAAAATTTGAAGGAGAATAGGAGATTGTAGAGTTTGGTAAACTTTTCCAAAGCACTTTTTAATGTTGCACCTTCTCCTCCTAAGTTATTTATTGAGTAAAGTTGTCAAACAAGTTGTCCAGGTATTCCTACCTTGCAAATGCTAAATCAAATTGATTATGAATATTCCATACTTAAATAGAAAAATAAAGTTGTAACTTCTTCAAACAAAATATTGGAAAATGGAAAGAAAGAATTAGAAGTTAAGGTCCAAGATTTAGAAGAAAATTTATAGGATGCATGAAAATTAGGGAAATCTATTTTGGCATGTAGGAATTCTTCTCATGCATATAGTTTGTTTTTATTTGAACAATTTTATAGATGGTATCTTCTGAGGATCTCTTATCATCTTTCTTACAAGATTTCATATCCAACGAAATTTTTGGAAATTTTCTATAGTGCTAAACTTGATTAGTAGGATTTAATTTGTGATTTTTATTTGCATGATTTGATCATAGGGGACCATGAGCACAATAATTTATTGATAAAATTTCATGTAGGAGAAGTTCAACTGAGGGCATTTCATTCTAAATTCAAAACTCAACTAGCATGGAAAAGTAGATTTGAGGAGTATACAAATCATGCTAATACTACAGGATTGTGTATCAGACTAGCTTTTCCTATGCCCAGATTGATCAGATATAATTTTAACTATGCTTGTCTAAGTCATGAAGTTAAAAATCATTATTTACAAGATTTATATGATTGTGTTGTTTGTTTTGACTTCTTTTCAAGACAAAGTTTTGATTCAGTAGTGACAACAAGAGTGAAAAGGTGGGAACAACTTTCAATGTCTTTTAAAAGATGAGAGGTCATGTCTCCAAATAACTTAAGATGGAGTATGAGGAGAGCTTCCCCAATTTTAGAAATATTAATAGAGGTAATAAACTCTAGGGGAGAAAATAAATGGATTGGCATGAGATATAGACCCCCTTTATTGATCATAACTATTCTAGGATGGTAGAGTTGGGTTCCATAATCAGAGGAGAAATTCAATATATGGAAATAAATGATTCCAGAACATCAAGGATTTAAAAATAATTTAGACAAGCATATAATAGATGAATTTGATGATTATGATTTGAGTCAAAGTGTGGAAAGTAGATGCTAGAGCTATGAATTCTAATGAATGTTTGCAATGGGACTTTCAAAAGGTAAAGCTTGGGGGAGATGATGAGCTCAGAATATGGCTCATTATTAACATGTTATTTCCCTCAATTCATCTCTCTAAGGATATTATATTATGTAAATCATAGATTTATAGATATCTATTACATGAAAAATAGATACTTATCTTGTTTATATTGAACCAAAGACTAAACCTTTCCTTTGTCATTAATGTCTAATACATAGCATGTTTTTGTGATTTTTTGTTGTGAAGAATTCTTACGAAGAAGACACAAGCAATGTATAGTGAAATTTAAATTTTTATCTCCATCCAGTATAATTATGAACTCACATAAAATGTTTCTATAGACTTCACAGGCTTGTTTCCATGGACTCCATAGGCTTGTTTCTATGGACTCAATAGGCTTGTTTCTATGGATTCTACAGGCTTATTTCTATGGACTCTGTAGGCTTGTTTCTATGGACTCTATAGGCTCATTCCTACTAACTCTATAAGGTCAATTCCATGGATTATATAAAGATAAAGCTACAAATAGGGAAGCTCATGGCCAGATAAGATGAGAGAGAATCATTCCAGCTATAGTCAAATGAGGAAAATACCCACCTGTTATTTTTAGGATTTGCTTTTGATAAAGTTATATATATTTGGATCTTAGGACTATTATAGGATAGTATATTTATTTCATTAGAATAATTAGATCTCTTAGAAATCCAATCTCCCTTCTTTGGATGAGTGGATTGACTAAGGAATCCTATTTCTTTGCATCTTATTTTGAGTTGATTGTATTAGTATAAAAGGTAAGACTTTTTTCATTGAAAATTATTATAGAATAGAGGAAAGATATGTAAAAGCATATTATAGGTTTTAGCTAGATTGTAATAATTTAAGTTTTATGAATTATCACTTTAGTTTATAGCATTAATTAATTTTTGTTTCTGAGTTCGAGAGGAGCAAGGGCACACTCTCCTTGGAACCAAGAATTATGTACGGTACTTATTTTATGTTCTATTAACTCTTTATTATAACTAATAAGAATCTTGTTAATGTTTTCATTCATTCATAAAAACATCAAAAACAAATTCATAGTTTAAAAGGCATTTCCTTATTCCAAAGTCATTTCCTTTCCAAGAAAAGTGTGTTTTATTTTACAGCAAACGTGTGAATCAAATATCCTTTTCTATTTAAACATCTCCATTTCCATGCAAGCATAAATAGGAGTGTGATTTTACTTTAAAGTAAAAGAGTGGATTTATTTAATTAAATAGTTACATCTTTTCCTTTTCATCACAAGAGTGAATCAAGTAATTTAGGACACATTTCTTTCATTATTCAAAGTTATAATAAGACCATAAAACACCACCACAAGCAAACTTTTATATCTACCATCCTACATCTTATTCCAAACAGCTTTGGAAACCAGCCCTGGTTGATAAGACATCAATTAAAGATTGACTAAATGAAGATTTAAATGACACTCATCACTCCTATATAAATTAAAGGATATAAAAAACCTAATAACTCTTTATGAACATGTTATAATGAATTAAAATTCTCACTAGGTGTTATAAATGATATTGGACTCCTTTTAGCCATTAGACCTAGTCAAGACCTACTGGATATGCATGTACATTTGTGAGTTTAGGTCACTATGATTGGTTTATAACACTTTTTGGACTTTATCCAAGTTCATGTATGTCTAACATATCTCCTTACATATCCTTTCTAGGTTTAACAATCCACAACTCATCTTACCATTTGCTTATTCAACCTGTAGGGTTTACCTTTCTAGGAGTGACCTCTATTTGATATAGAATAGAGGGCATCTCACATATTATCTCATACAAAAAATTAAAATAAATCCTTGATAAAGTTATTATAGTAATATATAAAACTTTTTAGGGTTGGCTCATACTCCTAGCACCTACAAACACCTTAAAATCTAAGATAGACTTTTGAGGTATTAATTGTGTGTAGGGTTAATGAGTTTGATTAAAATCTATATGTTAAGACCTTCCATGATATGTTTAATTATTATAGGATCCATTTGGATTGGGTCATAATAATTTTAAATATGTTTTATATCATTTTTGACACTCATTCTTCTCTTCCAACTCAAATCACACTCTTCCCTGCGTGACTAGGTTATACCGACTGAATGCATGACTAAGTAATTACTCAAAAAACATAATTATAAGGTGTCATTAAGAAATATAATTAATGTTTTATTCCTTTATAAATGTTAAAATTCACCAAGGTCCTCCCCTTTACTATTTAAACTTATCTCTAACCCTATGTCTTTTCCATCTTCAAGGTTTACATCCTCAGTAAATAGTCAATATGTAGTCCAACTATAGGTAGTTATTTTGATGACCAAGGGGGCCCTATAGGTTTAATTTTATTTATTTGACTCTATGTTATATGTTTTAGGATATATTTTAATTATTTTAACTAAATATAACCTATAGGTGTTTCTACTTTTAGACCTAATCACCAACATTCACCTATGAACTTACAAGTATCTATAGTTAGACTATAGGTTAATATTTTGAAGGTAAAGGCACACCTATAGATGTTAATATAGTTAAATACCATAAAATCTAATACTTTTTAATTATATTTAAAATATAAGTGTCTTTATCAAAATAATAGGAGTACCTAACATGAATTTATACACTTGTTATGCCACCTTAGACAATAAGGCCATTTGGAGTCAAGATATTGTAGAGAACACTGAAAAAGTGCAGTGAAATATTTCCTATAATGGAGATCTATTTTTCATCAATTATTGGGACCAAAAACCCAATTTATTTGGTAAAGGAATCTCCCCTAGGATAGGGATACATGATAGGATAATTCAAACTTATCCATACTCCATGTCACTTCATCATATAGTAGCACCAAAAGTGTATAAGGCCATGTTTTTGAAGTTTTTAAGGTATTAGACCCCTAAAATATCAGTCATATGTGAAAATGAATCAACAAGTCTATCTACAAATAAAAATATACACCATTGAAGGCTAGGAAATTTTTTAACCTTTACAGACCTTAAGGAGGGTTTCTAACATGTTCAATCCATGATTACCTTCAAGCCTCTATGAAAATCACCTGTAGGTGCACTTATTAATACATGGGGTAGTGAATATAAGATATGGATAAAATTTGGGGTAGATAACCTTAAAATAAACATTATATCTTATACCAATATTAAATTTTATCCTTAAAACCTTGGAAGAGTTCAAACAATTCAAATGCTTCATTTCAACATGATTTGCCTCCTTTAGGGCACTTGTAGGTACACATTAATGTTGCAAGATTATGTATGTAGGAGAAACTAGTTATCACACTCTATTTCATATAATTTGAATAGTTTTAATTTATTTTTCATGTTCTAATAATGTAATCATTCTCTTGAAACTCTTCATTACACCTTTATGAACATTCTCAAAGCTTTCATACACTTGACTAAGTTAACTGTATGTAGAAGTATTGAATGTGTGCCATGCTCTTTGAAGATGTTTATTCATGGATGTATATTTAATACTAATATTGGAAGTATAAATGATTAAAAATATTTTTTAATTATTAAACACAACATAACACTTCCTATATAGCCACTATAAGGACAATGACCCTTGCAATTGATGGAACATGCCTACAACTAGCAATGGAGATCTCAACTTACAACTTGAGATGTTTGAGCTCATAAAATCACATAAAAAATGAAAAAAAAATTAAAACCATGAATAATGATTTCCAAATCCTTTATAATAAATTTCACCAACTGGATTATATAAATAAACTCATACAAGAAGAAAACTTGTAGGGTATGGGAATTAACAAGCAAAATGAGATGATCAACTTATAAAGAATGATTAATAAATCATGGGAAACAAATATTTTAGATCCTACCATTAATTTTAATAATAAAATTTTTAATAACACTGCACAATAGAATTTTACTTGAAACCTCTCCTACTGGTCATACCATCAGAATACATGTTGACCAGTTTTACATTTCTAATGGAGTGATAGAGGATCATAATGGTTTCTAGAAATTTTTTTATTATTCCAAAGTTTATAAAGAGTTAAAATATATTAATTTAAGTTAAATATTCATTATATAATCTTACCACACATGCCACACTCCTCTATAAGTTGTATAACTTCCAAAACCTCCTTTTTAATTATTTTCTTGATTTTAGTTGGGAACTTGCATATTTCATCTAGAAATTAAATTCATAAAAAATAATATAACATATTTTACATTTATAAGATATTTAATAACACTTTTATGCCTTTTAAAACTATACCACCTTCATAAATGGCCCAAATATGACCCTTAACTGACATAGAATGGCTTAGAACTAGATTTAACTATAACCAGGGATACTAACACATTAAATGACATAAAATTGACCATGACACACCATATAACATTATAATATACCTATATACAATTATTTTAATATATGGGGTTGACATATTTTCCTTGTGATCAAAATAATCAATAGTAATAAATAGGCATAAATATAGACTTATCTAGAAAGTGACTATTGTAAATGATCTTGGTTCTAAAAATTGGGTTATGGATAGTTTTGAGTGTCATCAATAGGATTATAGAATTTATTTAATCATTGGATAATAACACCCCATATGAAAATAACACCATGTTGTATTATCCTTAAGGTGGTGGTAATGTCCCCTTTGAAGGACTATTCATATTTTAGGGATCTCCTACACTTATGTTTTTAGGTCCTATTCTAGTATGCACTAAACCTAAAGCTCTCTGTTGTTTTGGGAAAAACTAATTTAGTGTTCAAACCATAATCCTCATTACAATTATGGCATGAGAAATAATTGTGTTTTTTTTATTCGGATAGGCTAGACATCTTCAACACCCTAATGTTAAAATATTTACCTACATACTAATACTCCAAAGAGGGATCAAGCTCGATGTAATTATCCCACCTAGTGCTTAATGAAAGTGCAAGTGAATGATATAATGAGAGTGGAATTTGATAAATTTAATGTGATTGAGATTTTAGATATTTAAAATTGGGATTTGGAATTTCGTATATGGTAGTACGTAGAAGTAGGGTAGAATAGGGATCAAATACTTTTTTTCTTAACTTTTCTTTGTTTTGAATGTGATTTTTGCAACTATTTTTCATCTAGTGAATAGAGGTCAATTATACTTGTATTTATAGAGATTTGTATCTTGTGTAGTTAATAAAATATTATTAGGTACACCTTAGGAGCATCACACATTTTCAAAAGTATTAGTTGGAAATATTTAGGGCTAAGGATAGTAGCACTTAGTTGGGGACACTAGCACCATGTGGTTGTAGTGTCCCAAATGTGGTACTAATGTCCACTTGGTAGACTATTGATCAAGTTGGATTGGAACCTTAGAATATAGGTTTGGGACTATGTTTTGGTTGATTGTAGGTTACTATCATTATTTCAATGACTAGAAAAGTGTGTTTAATACTCTAGGATAGGTCTAGGGATAATCTAGGAACAATTTTACTCAAGCGACACTCTTAGCACCCATTTACCACTTTTAGGTTATTATATTACCCCACCCTTTATGTTAGTAATGTAAAAAAGTGAAAGGACTAGTATAAATGAAAAAGAAGCATACCTATACTTACCTTGTAAGTGAAGCTTATGTGACTAAGTTTGAGTATGTGAATTTGGGTATGCATATGTTTAATATGATCCAAATAAATGACTTGTAATGAAACATGCAAAATTTAGTCATTACTTAAGAGAATTATCAAAAACAAAAGACTATGATGAAATGAAGTAACTGAGTAAAGTTGAGTAAAGAGAGAGTAAAGGAAATAATACACCTCATTGGGTATGTGAACATATGTGTGTGAGTGTACATAGTGATCATGTCATTGAGTGACAAAGATTGAGTTGATGACTTTCTCAATCCTCATATCAGTGGCTCAATAACTTAATCCAATTTTAAGTCCATCATTGATCACCCCTACTCGATGGATCTTAATCTTTGAATATCTTGAATAATACTTTAAGTGTGTCTTACCCTCTCATGTGGGTGGATCAAGAACTCAATTAGGCCATATCTCCATCATTTCTAACCTATGTGAATTATATGCCTTTGTAACTGAATTGTGTAAAGTGATGAAAGTATCTAAGTAAATCTAACTATGTATGTCAGATCTATGGACACTCAAGCATATTAGGTGACTATGGACCATTAGAGAATGATGTCTACTATAGATGGAGTAAGGCATGGATCTGGTGATAACCTGGAATGTGATACAAAGTGTATATAATGAAATGGAGTTTTACATTCCATTTTATCAACCTATGTGTAGCTAAGTATATGGAAACTATGTGTTTTATACATGCCCCTAATCTAGTATCTAAGTATACTCAATCTAAACTAATTATGTAATAACTAAATCTATGCAACTGAAATAAATGTGGGGGTTATCATGTCATGAATGATGACCCCAAATCTAATAAACTAGTATGAATTTGAGATGAAATCTATTTATCTAATCTTAATATGAAGAATACTATCAAACCTATGACTGTATTTATGCAAATATGTATTGTACCTAGTGTACTAGTCTAAATAATAAGTATTATCCTAAAGATAGGGGTACTAGATAATATTTCCTTGTAGTGGACAAGTAGCACCCTATGGTGTTAGTGTCCCAATCTAGGCACTAATGACTACCTAGATTGAAATATGGGTGATGATAATTGAATTTTGTGTCTCTATATTTTTATGTATGCCTTGTGTCTAATTTTTAAAACTAAACCTTTGTGATGAAATTTATCTATAAATAATAGAGTAAGACCCTACTATCTTTGACAAACCCATATGAATTACCCCTCTTTTGAGGTTAGTTAATAAATATGTGTAATAAATACCTTTTAAATAAGTATCTCTATAAAATATTTTATCCAAATCATGTACATGATATTCTAATACAATGCATAAACATAACATCATAATGTAAATATATCTGAGCATGAGTAAGTAATGTAAGATGTATGTTATACTATATAATTGCACAATGGTGTGAAGATAGATATAATAAATGTGTATAATAGAAAATATAAGTAACTACCTAGGGGGATGGGGCATGATGTTCATCACAATTTCCAAGTAGGAAGTGTAGATGCATGAGGTCTCTCATGGCATAAAAAATTGGTGTGTGTATGTAAAAATAAAATACAAGTGTCATGGTGTAGAAGCATAAAAAGAAGAATACATAAAATTTCATGAGGCATGTAAAATATATGCCAAGGGGAATAAATAAAAGGGACATGGGCACATGTCACTAAATCTAAGAATTATAATATATAAGGACATGTTCAAATGTCCACATATACAAACAACAAGCAATTTATCTTAGAGCCACATATAAGGACATGTTTAAATGTCCACATATAGAATCAAAATAGTGTGATCATAGGAATAAAATAAATTAGGTTACTATAGTGTTATTTACAAAAAATGAAAACTCAAATATACAAACTAACACTTACACTCATAGGCTAAATACTAGGGAGAGATTAGTAACAAAATCTAAATGAAATCATTAAAAAAAAACATAAAACACAATACCTATTTTACCTTCCTTGAGAGATCCAAATGATTTTTTAGGTGGATTTATTAACTTTTGAATCAAGAAGTTTTTGGCAAATGAAGTTTTTTGGCTCCTTCTCTCCTTGGCACCATGGATTATGATGTGGCTTGGCTTCAGATTTTGGAATTATAACACTATTATTATGAGTTTCATGTAACAAATCCTACATAATAACTTGATAATATCCAAGATTAGAAATGAAGATGCATGGCCATGTATTTATATTATTAAGAATTAACTCTCACCCAACATGAGTCAAAATTGAGTTAAGGATTGGAATGGGTTCAAACTAAACCTAGGTGAGTCAAATCTAACCCTAGTTGAGTTAATAGTTATCAAGTAATTATGATTATTAATTACTAGGCATGACTCTCAAAATTATATATTTTAGGGTATTTTCAAAGAGCTTGGAAACTCATAAAGGCAATGATGAAAGGCTAAAATATAATGAATTTTTGAATTTCCTTTCTTAGATATTAATTAATTTCAAATGGATAATTCAACTAGACATTTAATCTAGTTGATCTTGTTAATTGATTTAGATTATCCTTTTAGCTCTTTCAAGATTTGATTTAAGTGTGAAGTTACCCCACCTAATAGTTCCATAGGCCAAATTGATAGTTTTTATGCCACAAAGTGATTAGGGATGAATATATGAGAGGTTATTAATGTATAAACTAGAATAACCCAATTAGGGATGCCTCAACATGATTTTGAGCTTTGATGAATGATGTAAAAGGAAACTTGGGGTGTTTAATGAATCCTAATTTTCAATTGTAATGGTTGGTAGGAATCAATCTAAAGTCCAATCAGAAGCTATTTGTGGCCAGTTTTAGGTATCTACAATTTGCTCATATTTGGGAAGATGTTGCAAGCTATAGGCATAGTGATATCTTCTCAAATACTAAAAAGGCCACATATACCTATGCCTTCAATGGAAATAGATGAGTTATAAATTACCCCATGAGGGAATGATTGGAAAAGGGGTCATCAATCATTCCCTTGAAATAGGGAAATGATGGGACCTAAAATATAAAATGGGTGGAAGAGGATGATTTGTCCATAGGTAGTTATAATCATTAACATAGGTAGAATAAAAGAAGAATGAAATTAACCCATGGGTAAGATTAATCTAATTGATAAAATGATTACATGTATTGATTTTCCCAAAGGTGGTTATAATCAGTAACAAAGGTTGAGACACTAATTTGACCAAAGGTAGTTATAATTAGTGGCATAGGCATATGCCCCAATTAGGGAATATGAGTCAAAATAATTATTTTCCCATATCTAGTTATAATCATTAAAATGACCAAAATTAAATAATGATATTTTATTATTCCCATTAGGGTAGATTGTCAAGCATAACTCAATGATATAACTCATTTCATAAATTAAATATGAATGGGCACAAACATAGATGTAATGGTCTAATGACTAAAGAAGCCAAAAATAACTAGGCATACAAGGATGTAAAAAGTGATGAAAGAGATGAATATAAGAAAAAATAATTGATAAATGTGATTGATTTTTTTCTACCTACTAATGTGGAGATGATCATCCTTATTAGCATCAATATAACTAGAATGGTCAAAGGGTTGATTTGATTGAGGAGGGTGGGATGACTTTCAAAGGTTACCAAGTAAAAGTTTTAGTGGCACTATTTCTTATAATATTTCCAAATATGATTTTTTCTATATCATGTGATGGTATGCATCATGATATAAAACACCTTGATAATTTAGCTAAAATATGCATAAGGACCAACTCTCAATCTAATAAATAATTGAAAATAATGCACCAATGATAAAAACCATGATAATAATGTTGATGTATGCATATGGATGGATTGAATAATAATGCAAAATTAATCACCCAATAAACACATATTGACTGAGATAAGGCATAAAAAGGAAAGCAAACAAACAACTAAGCAAATAAAAACACACTAAAAATTGAAAGAAAAATCAATATAAAACATCTTGTCATCAACCAAGTTAATATCTACACATGAAGGCTTAATGGAATGATAAACAAATGGTGCCCAAAAGAAAGGATACATGCAAAGGGAAGGTCACACCCTTAATGGTAGTGGAATGGATTATAACAAATAAAAGATTTGCCTCAATATAATGGATCAAAGATGACTGACTAGGTTTGAACAAGACAAATGTTTTTGGATTTTGACATTTTTGAATGTTTTTGGAATTTTGAGGTATCCTAAATAATTATATATTAATAAGATACCACTAAAAAATTAGTGAAATCATTGGATTAGGTTATACAAAAATGACAAGAGCATATGGAAAATAGGGACTAAGCTAACCTTAATATGAATCAAGTATAGCTTACATAATCCCATTAGGACCTCAAGTCATAGTAGTTATACCTAGACAAAAATTTGGGAGATCCAACATGTAACAATATTCTCTCAAATTGAGGCAAATGGTAAGGCAAATAAGAATAGTGATGGCAAGGTGATGTGACAATGTGTGGTAAAGGTGTTCCTAATATTCCCATAGGCAATTATAATTAGGAGATAATGACATAGGTCTATGCTAATAATTTTCCCATAGGTGGTTATAATTAGTAACATAAGGTGGGATACTTATTTGCCCATAGGTAGTTATAATTAGTAACACAAGGTGGGATATTGGTTTTCCCATAGGTAGTTAAATTCAGTGGCACTAGTCAAATGTAAATGAAAGATAATTTCTAAATCCATTATCACACTACTTTCATAGAATGTCATTTAAACAAAAAAATTTGAAACCACTATAACTATATCAATATCCCCTTGTAGAAAGTGCCGAAAGAACCAAAGTAGCCAAGATCAAAAGGTTGGTTCAAGTGGCTAAAAAAAGGATTTGTTTAATAGTAAAGGTATGGTAAAATGGTATAGGGTATGGGACAATAAATATGATAGGATGGTCAATGGATATAATAGAGATAGGGTTTCCCTAAAATGATAAGGCAAGATAAATGGTAGTTAATGTAACAATATTAAGAGGATGAAAAAATGAAAAGGGTAGGGTAAATGACAAGTGATAAAAGTACAATTTTTGGCATATGGAAAAAGTATGGGTTTTATCAAGGTAAAGTTTTTTAGCTAGGTAAATGTTTTAATTATTCCTGATGATGTGGAGATACACGTCTTGATCAACAAATTATACAACTAGAATAAAAAATCTAGTAAATTACTAACCCACACCTCATCTAAATAGTTTTTCTATCAAGAACCTACTGTATATTTGGACTCCAATAATGTTGTTGTGTTCTTTATTGGTCATTGATTTTCTTTCCTTAAAGCATTGATACAAGATGTATTTGTAGCCTATGTAAATGAAAGTATGACTAAAGATGATAAATATGAATAAATAGTGGATGATAGGTTCAATTTGGCAATGTAAATATGGATGATAATGGAATGTATAATGTTTGGGTAAAAAATTATGATTGGGATTTTTAAGTACATACAATGTTATTGATTCTAAATTTTCCATAGCTTTGGATGTGGGACTAAATACTTCTAAATATTATCTCAATAGGACTATCAAATTTTTCTATGGTTTGGGCCTGAGAGTAACTACCATCTAATTATGTTGTATATTGGAAGTTGTAATGATGTCACCTTGAATAATTTATTCATCAAGAAATGAAAAACTATTATGGTCAGGTATTGGCTCTTTGAAGAGGTTCTCACCAATAAAATTGTCTTGATTATCTCGTAGCTCCTTTGAGAAGGGTTCACTAAGGAACATTGACCTTTGAATTTGATTGTCTTATAGCACCTCAAACAAGGTTTCACTAGAATATTTTGAGTTTGGAATTTGATTTTCACTTAGCACCTTTGAAAATGTTTCATTAAAAGATTGTTCTTCTTCTACATGAATGTGGTATTGGTCCCCCTGATAGTATACAATTGATATGTCACCATGAATATAGTTCAATAAGGTGTGATTCTATCATTCTTAATCTACACTTTTGAGAGGTGGACTATCAATATAATAGATATGTAGGTTGGTTTTAATGGCATGTGGAATGGTAATGGAAAGGGAAGATGTATTGTAATCCTCATAGAAGATACTATAACTTGTGTCAATGCTAAAGTAATCATCCTCAAAAACTAGGAAGGATCACATATATATTCAAATTAATCTATGAGGCATGCATAACCAATATTATAACAACCAAAAACATATTATGAAGTTGATTTTAACTCAAGAGACTCTAAATCCAATTTCTATATGGATGTTGATTCTAGTTTTAATGCTAAATCTAATGTTGTTTCAATAGTAAAACCTAAATTCAATGTTGATTCTTCATCTGGTATCAATACTACTATAATGATGTCTTATAGAATATTTAGCACTAGACATGTAACAACCTATGATGGCATAATGGGATCCACAGAGACTAGTTTGTCAGAGTGATACTCTTCAATGAGGGGGAAAAGGTCAAGATACAACTCCATAGAGATTGGTTTGTCAAAGGGAGGATATTTAAAAATATGATAATGGTTAAGGTAATCATTTAATTCAGGTAGTTATAATCATTAAGAAGTGACTTGATAAATATTGGCTTATCAAAGTGAGACTCCTTGATAATGGGTAAAGGATCAAAAGGTATTTTATCATAGTTTGACTTAGCACAAATAGGTGTTTTAAAAAAAGTTGTTGATTGGTTATTTCTCTTGGCCTTAGTTTATAAGTAGTTGTAAAATACTAGTTTTGATTATATCTAGATCCTCAAATGATTGGCTCTATTAAAGAGGTATTGATTGTCTTGGTTGTGGCTAAATGATTAACATGTATTTTTTAAAGTGGGTAATGGTTGGCAATGGATGAAGGATGATCAAATATTAGGTAATGATAGGCTTATCTATGATATAATTAACAAAGGCTGGTTTATGGCCTAAGATAGTAACTATCACTTCTCTATTTGTACTTGTGCAACCTTGTTAAGATAATGAGCAACCATACTTAGGAGGGCCTAGAATGGTAAGGTAGGGTATTAAAAATATTGGTTGATCACATAATATAAAGGATGATGTCTTAGTATAGTAATGGTAGGGCATTATGAATCTTGGTTTCTCACACAAGTCAAAGGATGAGTTTTTAGAATGGTAATGGTAGGTCATTATGAAGATTGGTTGCTTATACAAGCCAAAGTATGAGGTCCTAGAATGGTAATGGTAGGGTGTTGTGGATCTTGGTTGATCACACAAGCCAAAGTATGAGGTAATGGAATTATAATGGTAGGTCATTTTGGATCTTGGTTTCTTTCACAAGATAAAGGATGAGGTCCTAATATGGTAATCCTTAGATGTTGTGGAGCTTGGTGGCTCACATAATCTAAAGCAACATTAATGGTATAGATGGGGGATCAAGTACCATGTGGTAAGATGTAAAAAATCATATGTTAACCAAATTCAATAATGCATCACTTCATAATTCTCTTAAGGATCTTAGCTTTATTCCCCATATTGGATATTGTAAGGAGGATAAGGATCTATCTCAAAAACCACTTATTCACCATAGGGGTCTTGATTAAATCTAATTTATGTGACCAGTTTATCATAACCTAAATTGTACATTGCTCCAATATAAGTGTAATGAGACATATCCAAGTCAATGATAAACATTTTGAAAAAAGACCCAGAGTTCTAAAAACTCTAAAAAATAATGTTCAAAGGACAAATGGTCCAAACATAGTCTAACCTTGTCTAGGGGTGGAGGTGCATATCCAAAATTGTTTGTGCTAAAAATAAATTGTCTAATGTAAAATTTATAAAATTAAATGTCTCACAAAAATGGTCAAGTGGTTGAATAAAAATCAACATGCCAAACTCTAGGTATAAATTATTCCAAACAAGTATAAGCCAAGATAAAAAAAGATAATGTCTTTTGTCAAAATATGGCACAACAACTAGGCTCAAAATAGTCATGTGCTAGGTCTTTTGTAAAAGTCAAAAAATATATACTTTAAATTAAAAAAGCATTATATTTAATCTAAAAAATTTGAAACACTTTGGAATCAATTAGGCATTCAACTTTTAAACATGAATTTGGTTAATTCATATAAGGCAGGCAATAATAGGCATATGGAGATAGGTTATTTCTCCCAAATATAGGCACAGCCAATATTTCTCAAATTGAATAATAAATTAACCTAAGTTACATAACCCAAAATAGAAAGATCAAGGTCTAGGACAAAATTACACAAGGCATAGGAAAAAATCAATCAATGTTTGAATTTGAACTTGTCAAGGTTAATTAAAAACTTAACATAAAAAACTAGACTCTTTAAACAAATAAAAAGATAGAAAAATATGCATGGCATAACTATATTAAGTAAATATGCTAAAAGGCACACACGGTCTAGTTTCAAAATTGGCATTTGGTACAAGTCAAATAAGACTTTGAAATCATCCAAGCAAAGTAATAAAATTATCATAGTCTAAATATATAATCAATGGTTTGGTTTCAAGACTCCAAGGTAAAAAGGTTTGAAATGAATTAGGTAGTATAATGACACACTTTTCAATCAAGTGGCAAACACACACAAAGGTTGATAAAAATACTAAGGCAAAGGTATGAATTCAAATGGGTAGTGTAAATCCTCCTTAAAAAAAGAAGTGATGCATATATAATACTCATTTTGTCATGGAAAGATAGATAAAAACTGATAGTTTAGACTCAAAACTATGAAAGAAAGGATAAAATTATATAAAATGCCTAAGTGTAATGTCTTAAATCCTAAAATTGACAAGGTTTGACTAATACTATAAAATTATATCAATATACTCAGTCTTGGGAGGATTTTAAGTGTTAATCCAAAAATAAAAGCACATGAAAAGTAGGGTTTTAGGCCCCCTCTTCTCCCAAGAATTTTTAATGCAACATATAACTTTAATATACTCATGTTTTATCAATTGTATATCTATGGTAAGTGGGGTTATTCTAAACTATCAATTTTCACATGTTTCTAGATGACCCCATGTATGGCTAACACTAGAGATACAATCACATCAATTAGATATACATTAACTAGCTTGTTATGAAAATGTATTTTCCTTTTCATAACCACTACATTCATCACTTTCTCAGTGTAGTACAATGTTTGAGTTTCCCCTATGGTCCAAGATGGAGTATCACTAATGGAGTTTATTCTAACTAATCAAAATAAGCATATTAGTAGGTCACCCTTGATTTATATACCCCACCATAGAGTGGATTTTACATGATTCTAAGAGATGAATTATTGTGTCAACACTTCCCTAAAAAATCATGAGGAGGTGATTAACTCCCGCTCACAAGCAAAAATGCATGAAAATAAAGAGACAAGTGAAAAGACTGTATGGTTACATTGGGATTAACCAAACCATATATATTTGAGGATGGTTTTAAAAAAATTCTTTTCATGATTTTGGAATAATGTTATTGATGTAAATAATGAGTAATTTTGGTCACCTGATTTCCCTAAAGGGGATGGGGGAGAGCATACATGCATCAATCATTTTGCTTTGAAATAAACAAATTCTAATAAATAAGTGTAAAACAAATACATCTTAAGATAATGTAACTAAGTGTGAAATTTCATTTTAATGCACCAAAATGAGATGTTTTTTGAAATTTTGGCCCCTTGGTATTAGTTGAAAAACTTTCAAAAACTTTAGAAACATGTAAGTATGAAAACACTAGGTTTATTTTAAATACCAAAGTATAAGTGTGCATGTTTTAATCATGATCCAACTTGAAATTTTACACCTTAGGACCTATAATTATTATA
The DNA here is from genome assembly GCA_037957365.1 of Torreya grandis. Taxonomy (NCBI): domain Eukaryota; kingdom Viridiplantae; phylum Streptophyta; class Pinopsida; order Cupressales; family Taxaceae; genus Torreya; species Torreya grandis. Next base: position 584,544 of record JARHVA010005045.1, on the reverse strand, counting down.
GTATTTTTTTCTACTTATAATCTCAAAATTTAATGATAAAATAGCATTTTATATTTTTCTCTTAGGTTTCTATGTTTTTATGTCTCAGAGATTGATGTTGATCTATGTATGGATCGATGTTGGTATACAAGGTTTGACTTCAGTTGATCCAAATCGATTGACGTTGATCGATATAGATAAATAATATTTTCCTACAAAATATACAAAAATATAATATGAATTTTAGAAGAAAAAATACTGTTAACCAAATGAGCTTAAAACCAACAAATAACACTAGATCATGTAGGCAAATAGTTGGCTAAAATTATATTTAATCTCTTAGACACCAAAAAAAACCAAAAAACTCAATAAAAACTCATTCATCACATTTACACCATGATATATTCTTAACATAGGTTTGATATTGGTTCTATTAGGATCAATGTCAGTCTTTGCAGAATTGACATTGGTCTCTATGTAAACTATGTCACTAAAAAATAGGATACATGAAAAATAATGTTAAAACTCAAATTTTGAAGATTTTCAAGAATTTATTATAAAAACTAAAAGTTGAATATTAGTCTCCTTGCTTATGTGGGATGTTTGAGGTCCCATTAGGAGTGTCATTTGTGATCATAGTAATCTAATATGGGAGGTTAGTAAAGTGTTAGTTCAAACAAATGAAAACTCAAATAAAAATACTTACATTTACACTCCTAGCCTAGATACTAGGGAGAATTTAGTAACAAAATATAAATTAAAGAACAAAAAAAAAATTCAATACCTCTTTTACCTTCCTTGGGATCTCTAAATGCTTTGTTGAGTGTTTTTTTTAGCTAATCCATCAAGAAGTATTTGGCAAATGAAGCTTGTTGGTTCCTTCTCTCCTTAGAACCATGTTTTGTGATGTGGATTGGCTTAATATGTTGGAATTATAACACTATTGTTATGAGTATCATGTATGAAATCCTACATAATAACTCTACAATATTAAAGATTAGAAATTAAGAAGCATGGCCTTATGTTTATAGAGTTAAGAATTAACTCTCACCCAAGGTGAGTCAAGGTTGAGTTAAGGCTTGGAATGGGTTCAAACTAAACCTAAGTGAGTCAAATCTAACCCTAATTGAGTTAATAGTTGTTAAATAATTATTATTTATAATTAATAGGCATGTATTTCAAAATTATATTTTTTAGGATATTTTAAAATAACTTGACAACTCATAAAGGCAATGATGGAAGGCTAGGATGTTTTGAAAATTTTAAATTACCTTTAAGAGATTCATTAATTTCAAATGGATAATTCAAATAGGAATTTAATCTTTTTTATCTTGTTAATTAATTTAGATTGGGATTTTATCTCTTTCAAGATTTGATTTAAGTGTGCAAGTGCCCCACTTAATAGGTCCATAGGCCAATTTGATAGTTTTTATGTCGTAAGGTGATTAGGGATGAATCTATGAGATTTTATTGTTGTATACAATGGAATACCATAATTAGGGATGTATTAACATGACTCTAAGATTTGATGAATGATGTGAAATCAAATTTAAGACTTTCAATGATTGTTAGACTTAATTTGCAATGGTTGTTAGGAATTAGTTTGATGTCTGATCAGAAGCCATTTATGGATAGTTTTAGGTGTCTACAAAAATAACACAGAAGGGAAATAGGTACACATCTAAGGCATACAAACAAATAAGTGGCATAGAGCCAAATAATAATGGCATATTCAAATGCCATAAAATATGGAAGAAGCATAAGAAATACAATTAAGTCTAATTTAGGAAAAACTATAAATAAAAGCATGTATAACTATGTAGTACAGATATGTGTAGATGCTAGGATGCATATATACTAAGTCTAACTAGTGATAGCCAACAAAAAAATTGAGTAATGGGGATCAATGATCAATATCAATAAAAATCAATGTGTAAATTAGAATATATAGTTTGTAAATATAAAACATGGTTATAGTGACTATGAAGGAAATGCCCCCAAGTGGGAGGATGTATCAAATTTATAAACTTGGATTAGATGTAAATTCCCCTATTGGGTATCTATAATCACTTGATAATAATAAGTGAAGTATATGTTTATGATAAAACCAACTATACTAAGATAGATAGCAATCTATAATATATAACAAGTGTTGGACATAGTCATTGATGTCAAATGCTATTATATATTAATTACAAAGGTGTTGAGTTGAATAGACTTGTTGCAAAGCCCCATGGAGTTGTGTGTGTACTGTGAATGACTATCATTTGCAAATATCTCTTTGTGATCTAAGTTCTAAGTCATAAGGATATATATATATATATATATATATATATATATATATATATATATATATATATATATATATATATATATATATATCAAATGTTAAAAATGCATAAGGTTGTGTGTGCAAATGTTTCCATACTTAGTCAATTTTTCACCTTTTTATTTGTTCAAGGAATTACTTTGAAGAAAGTTACTCAAGAAATTCCTTCAAGAAAATGGTTTAGACTTTATCAGATAAATTGTCTGCAATAAAGTCTTTGAAGGAAATGAATGCAAGTTAGAATTATTTTAGAGAAAGTGACTCAAGCTATTATTTTAGGAAAATGGTTTTGACCTTGTCAGAAAAAATGTCTACAACAAAGTTTCTAAAAGAAATAAGTGCCATTTGGAATTCTTTTGGAGAAAGTGGTTCAGCATTTTCTTTCAATAAAATTGACTAAGTCTTTGTTTAAAAAAAAACTGAAGTGCAAGTGGACCATTCAAAAAATTTGAAGGGATCATTGCAAAAATGATAAATGGTAAGTGGACCATTCAAACCTTCTGAAGGGATATTTTCAAAAATGTTGAAGGGTAAGTGGACCATTCAAAAGTTTTGAAGGGATCATTGTTAAATTGTTGAAGGGTAAGTGGACCATTCAAAGCTTTCGAAGGGATCTTTTCAAAAATATAAAGGGTACTTTGTAAAAGTTTTGAATGACATATGACCCAAACAAAGTTTTCAAAAGAACATTTTGAGAAGCCCTAAAAAGTACATTACAAAATGCCAAAAGAAAAAGACACTTGGTATTTTTTCATGGAAATTGTCCTAAAGCCCCTTAGATGAAAAGGACCCAAAAAACAATCCTAAAGGATATTTTTATAAGAATAATAAGGTCATGTGACCCAAAAAAAAATATTAGATCATTTATATAAGATCTGAAGGACACTTTGGGAAGAAGGACATAGATGATATCTTATAGAGAATTTGTCTAGGGCAAGTGGACAATTACAAAATTCTTAAAGGATAATTTTAGATGGAATGGTCTCCTAAAATATTTTTTAAGGGTATTCTGGAATAATAATAGGTCACTTACAACATTTTCAAAGGATAAGTGTGGAGTCTTGTAGGGAATTTTCAAAATGTTGAAGGGTCAAGGAGTGTTAAAGATCAAACAAGTTTGAAGAGATCAAAGGAGCAAAAGTAATACATGAATGCTAAAGAAAATAAGATGAATTCAACATGCCAAAGTTTAATGACCAAGCCAATATAAAGATCATGCATCTTCATGTATTGAACAACACATAAAAATCTAGATGAGAAAAATCCAATAGAGTAAAAGGACACAGTGGGACAAGGTGATTTATGGTTACCAATTCAGTGGGTGATTATGGATCGATCATGTTTAAATAAACCAAAAGGAATGAAAGTGATCTAATTATATAGGAAATAGAGAGATGTAAAAGGGACCTTGATGGTTAGAGATTGTGCAAAGAAATAAATTAAAGGCTTTCATATAATTTATTCTAATGGTCAAGTGGAGAAATAAACAAGAACTGGCGATGAACTCATTATGGCTACATAGAGCTCAAGATTGATCAATCTAATTAGTTGATGATTAAAGAGGCTATGAATTTATGGGTTGAATCTAGTAGTTGTCATAGATAGTAAAGAGACCTAAACATTGTAGCATGAAACATGAATCAAGATGGAGGAAATAAATAGGTCACATCATTATTGAGAAGAGTCCAAAATGAGTGCAGTTGAAGTGTGAACATAATTGGAGACATGAAACCCTAAGATTCATTGTATAGACATGACATCTTAAGCATTGTGGAGTTCCTAATTTTGTTAAGAAATGAAAAAGGTGATATTAGAGCAAATCAAAGTGTGTCAATTTTAGATGTATGCAAACATAGAGTGAAAGTCAGAGGGATAGAGAGTGAGGTAGAGAGGAATAAATGGCACATAGAGAATGAGCAGAGAGTCAGTAGTTATAGACTAGACTTGTAACAAAGAAATTAAACTAGATTCATTTGTGAATCTATCTTGTATATTGGAGTTGTAGCTTCATAGTTTTGATTGGTTGGTGCCATTAGAAAAACTTAGTTGGTGTTTATTTAGGGGATTGGTGTCTCCTTAATATGGGTGTCCTTAAATGTAACTTGTGAGGTTTTTCCAGTGAGGTGTTTAACTGTGAGGCTAGATTAGAATAATAGATTCTATCAGCTATTCTCAACATGGTTTTTCCCTTTGGGTTTTCCATGTATAAATATGGTGTAATGTGTTTCTTTGTGTGTGTGTGCATGATCTCTACATCTATTATTTGATTTAGATATGAATTTTTATCTCCTCTAAAAAGGTTAAATCAACTAGTTTTAGCTTATCTACTGATTCACCCCCCTCTTAGTAGATAGTTGTGTTCAACAACAAGTAGTATAAATGTAAACATAGAAATGTATAAAATATATAAATTTTGTGTTTTTGAAATATTTAAATGTTTTTTTATTTTTACATGTTATATTATTTTTGTGTTTTATGGATAGGAGTGAGAGAGAGAAGGAAGTATGTACAAGGGTAGAAAACATACTAACCAATGATTCTTATGGGAGACTCATTATCACTATGACCTGTGTCAAAAGTAGTAATGATAATCTCTCATGTAGTGTGATTGCTATGTTGTAGTTGAATGTTGTTGTGGTACACATTTGAGTATTGTTCATCATTATAATTATAATAACTTGGAGAGTTAGATGTAATTACTACATGATGTGTAATTAACCTTTCTGAATTATGTTTTGAAATATTGATTTTGATTTTTCCATTTAAAATTGTGCTTATTGTAGACATATAGTGTTGTGGAGGATCTTTTTCTATAAATCTTTATTTGAGAATGGTTGTTGGTTGAGCATGATTTTGACTTTGTAACTTAAGATATCAATCTTTATATAAAATTTCCTTTGTATATAAATGTTTTCCTTTGATAAATTGGATATGTGACTAATGTTCCTTAGGATTTTTAGTAAACCCAAAACCTTATTGACCAATATTATCAACTATTAGAATAGGAGAAGTGGTGCCTTGGGCCTGTTTACCCAAACCTTGACCTTGATAATCATATTATTATATATACTTTTGACCAAATCCATACCATATAGATCATTTAGACTCATTTTATATAAGTATATTTACTTAATTTATATGTGTTTGTTGTACTATTTATTATTTTAATTGTGCTTTTGATACCTTTTATTGGTTTGAGTTATGTTTTAGTAACTATTTTGTTATTTTTCTAAATTTGACAATTTTTGAATTAGTCTATGTGCTAGTGTATGTTGTTTGGATGAAATGTCACTATGTGATTCATATGTATCCATTATCTATTGTATTTTACTTTTTAATTCTAAACATGAATAAGTGTGGTGCCCATTCATTCTATGATATGCACAAAAATATTTGGATTTCCACAATGGGTGTAGAGGAGGTAGGTTGATAAAATTAGATTTAATATTTTCCCTTAGTGTCTCACTTGAAATCTTAATTGATTTTCAAATATCTAGTTGTATCTGTACATTTTTGTGATTTTGTGTTCTGATATGCAACATTTTTTGCCACAAATTGACTAGTTGAAGATGTATAAACATGATTTACACTATTGTGCCCTAGATGCATTTATCTTGTGAATTATTTTTAAATTTTTGTAATTATTTCATTTATTACTTGATTTTGATTTTTTAAAACTATAATTATCTTTCTCATACTGATAAGTCGATCATATAGAGTTTCACAAGTGCAAACCCTTATTATTTATATTTGAATGTGTAGGCACACAAATGGCTAAGTAAGGCCATTGCTGATAATTTTATAGTCTATTTCATCTTATAGAGAAATTATATCATATACTTGGTTATAGGGAAATTATATATCACCCTCATGGAGATGATGAGGATAATGAGATTCTTTCTTATGCATAATATATGACATTGAAGCTTGAAACATAGTTGTTAGTTTGTGTGCTAAATCCTCTGTATGTATAGCTTTTATTAATAATGTAATTCCATATAGGATAAATATAACATGATATTAGATTTGACATATATTTAAATTGATATAAATCATCATCTATACATTTTTTTATTTCTTTTTAGAGTTCATTCTGAAATAAAGGGAACAAGCATGTAAATGAAAGTATTACACTTTGCAATAAAAATGATTGATTTTTATTTTTGTAATTATGATCATGATTATATGAATTATAAGATATATGAATATAAAATATAATTTTTGGAAATAAAATTTTAGTATAAATAGAAATTTATACAAACCCAAAGGGTGTCTAGGGTTACGGTTTTTGGAATCTAGGGTTTTTTTGCAACAAACTTAAATTACATTCAAATAAATTTAAACCCTAATATGAAAATGATTTAATTATCTAGGTTGTCTAAAAAATTATAAAATTATATGTATTCATCTCTAATTTATTGCATAAAAAATTATATTAGTGGAAACTAGGGTTTGAAGTAATATTTAAAGTAAGTCAGGTTCACCAAATGATTTAATCTTTTATCATTTTACACAAGTAAATTTGATGTTTAGTTTAAAGGGCCAATATGTCTAAATTAGTAAAATAAAATTAAATAAATAATAACTAATTTTTTATAGATTTTGATCTTCTTTGATTTTATATAAATAGGCATAAATATATAATTATCTAGAAAGTGATTACCGCATATGATCTAGGTTCTAAAAACTAGGTTCTAGATAGCTCTATCTGTTATAAATAGGATTCTAGAATTTATTTTCTCATTGGATAGTAGAGACCCATATGGATAATATTACCATGTTATTATAGTGTCCTCAAAGTGGAGGTAGTGTCCCTTTTGTGAGATTGTTCTTGTTTTTTAGGAACACTTGTGCTTGTGTTTTTAGGTCCTATTCTTGCACACACAAAACCTAAAGATCTTTATTCTACCTAGAAAACTTGATTTAATTTGAAGAATCTAATCTTCCTTACAATTATAACATGATAAATAATTGTATGTTAGTTAGTAGGATAGGCTAGACATCCTCAACACCCCACTTTGAAGAGAGTTTCCTACATACAAATACTCTGAAGAGGGATCAAGCCTGGTGTAGTTATTCTACCTAGTGCTTGATGAAAGTGAAAGTGAATTCTATAATTAGAGTGGACTTGGATGCCTTTAATTTAATTGAGATTTGAAATCTTTGAAAACTAGGCTTAAGGATCATGTAGATGGTAGTATGTAGTAGGGTAGAATAGGGATAAAATGCCTTAATTTTGCTCAACCTGTCTTTGATTTGAATGTGTTTTTGGAATTTATTTTCCATCTAGTGAATAGAGGTTAATTAGACTTATATTTATAAATATTTGTAGATTTTGTGAATAATAAAATATGTTTAAGCCAACCTTAGGAGGGGTAAACATTTTTAAAAGTATACATTGGGAAGATTAGAGCTAAGGACAATAGTGCCCAATTGGGGACACTATCACCATGTGGCTGTAGTGTCCCAAATATGGCATTAATGTCCATTTAGTAGACTATTGAGTAACTTCAGTTGAGATTTAAGAAGATAGTCTTAGGACTGTGTTTTAGCTAACTATAGGTGATTGTGGTAAACTTAATGATTAGAAAAGTGTGTCTAATACTCTAGGATAGGTCTAGGGCTAAGTTAGGAATATGTTAACTCAAACGACATTACTATCATCCAATTACCACTTTTAGGTGATTACACTAGTATTACATCAATTTCACATAGTCAACTATATGGGAAAAATGTATTTGGTTTGATTTCCCTCTTTGGATTATTGGATATGTAGGTATTCATTACCCATAGGGGGTAATTGGGGTCATATCAAACCATACATTTCACTTCTTTTCCAAATTCACATTGATCTCATCTTATAGTGAAAAGAGATAGGTTTTAAGAAGAAAAGAGAAGGAGAATAAAGCTATTTACATGAAATCATAGATATCTAAAATTACAAGGATCACTATCATACACAAGTGTTACATGTAAAATAATAACATAGTTAATATAATCAGCACAAATGGTTCTACACTCTAGTAGATAGTTATGTACTATAGTAATAATTCAATAAGTGCAAACATTCCCTAGTAGATGTAGACACATTATTTCCAAATTTTAGAATTCATAGGCCCCTTCTATAGACACCCAAATTTGTCATAACACTTTTTTCTAAATTCATTTTAATTAATTTATTAATGTAGGTATTGGGAAAATAATTAATTACTTAATGGTGAACTTTTATTATATTTTTCCATTTCACTTCATGACTTGTATTATATTTCCCATTTTAATTTATGATTCTTTATGACTTGATAAACCATATTTTTATTAATTTTGAGTCTTCTCTGAAGTATTTGGGTTTATTATAATTCTTCTTAACCCCTCCTTAATTATTTTAATTTATTAACCACTCATTCATTATTTTAAGTTTCTTAACTCCTCCTAAATTCCTTTTAATTCATTTTGAATTGGAATCTTGGTGTGCACCACTATGTTTTAATTACAAATATAAAATTCCTTATATAAACAAAGTTATTAAAAGGCATTAGATAGAAAGTTTTATCATACACACAAAATAAAAGCTATACATATTCATGATGAAGCACCAATAAAATACAAAAAAAACTTTCTCACACTTTCAAGACTTATTCAAAGTGACATTGCATAAATCTATATTGTAAAATATTATTAAACTTGCATGTGCCAAGGGTGAACTAGGAGAATAAGTAACTAGTTTTACATATTATTATACTTGCCTAAAAGGAGAATTATATTAGTTTGAGGTCCATTTGGACTATGTAGGAAATGATCATTTCCATGGGGATTTTAAGGCCATCTCAGCCATCCCACTACCCAATGTTTTTCTCTCATTTTGTAATCTAATAAGTTGTTTAGTGCATGTGAAAGAAACTATGGTTTTTTAAATTTCAAATCATGCACACAGCAAAAAATAGACTTTAAATGAGTAAATGACCATTATGGCCCTATGTATCTCTTATTAAAGTTTCAATTTTTCTTTTTAAAAATATAGAATCGACCAATGGGATAAGACCAATTGTCTTGTATGTTTGAGACTATTGATCATATCCTAATCTAAAATAAGTCACTCCTTCTGAGGAAATAATGTTATGGTTAGTTAATATAGAATTTTTTAATTTGATAAGGTAAATGACCTAGTTTTATAGGGACAAGGAACTATAGTTAAAAATTATAAAATAAAGTAGTAAGCCCCATGGGATAAAATAACAAAAAGTAACAAAAACTAGCCAATTATCCCTACAAAAGGAAAAACAATAGACAAATAAATAAATATGTATTCTAAGAGAGGGGATCCATCCATTAGTTCTTTTGAATCCTTAGTCTTCTTCTCTTGGCACCCTGTTTGCTCTTTGAAATTTTGGCCCTTGTTCTTTCCCTGGGCCCTTCTCATCATCCTTGGGTAGGATCATTTGAGGTTTCTTCTGCACCTATTCTTGTACCGAGGTCCTCTTGGTGGGGGTGATGTAGGGGATATTTTGAGAAGGGGTATCTACCACCATCATGTGTTGTTTTATGGGAATCCTATCCACATTAATATAATGGGTGAAGGATTGGATTGTTTTGGCCACTTCTTTGTTTATGGTATTCTATTCTTGTATAAGGCTCGTCAGATTCATCTCCACCTCATGAATCTTATTATTAAAAAATATTAGCTACTCTTTATTGAATTTGATATCATTTTTTAGTGGTGTTTTTCCTTTCTTAGAAACTTACCTAGAGGTACCCTCATCCATTAGGATTGATTTATGTTTAGGGATAATGAGTTTTAGGGGAGGGTCTTCAACATATGTTTTTAATAAGAAACTAGAATTGGGGTATTGATTAATGGATAGGACTTAAAGGTAGGGTATTCCTTAGAGGGACCTCTTAAATAAAGGACTCTTCTAGAGTAAGCTCCATACCCCATAAGAGTTCATTGTGTTTAACCAAAATTAAGATGAGGCCTATGTACAATATGGGGTTTGTATCATATATTTGGTGGGTAAGATAAATGCTCTCCAATTATTTAAATATATAGAAATGGTTTCTAATTTTATACCCTTGAAAGTGATTTAACAATAAAAAATGATGATACAAGATTAGGGTGTGCTTACTATTAGCTATTTTGTCCCACATGCGAGGCTTCCACTTGAATGGATGAGTTAAAAAAAGCTCTATATGGAATGAGTGGTCTAAATATCACATGTAGATTTCAAAGATTTTAAAACAATTTAAGTAAACTTAAAGTGTAGTTTGTCAAATATTAGGGATCAACAGGTTCTCATGCTGATCATGAACTTCATAGACATAAAGTAGGTTTCACAAGGTCTTAAAAACTCATTTTGAGCCTTGAAATTTCTTGTACAAGCATAGAAGAGCCAGACCATCATTAGCATGTCATGTAGAATCAAAAATTTCAATCTAATTTCACATTTAATAAATTCATTTTGAGATCCTCTCAAGCCAAAATATTGCATGGACATGAAGTTCCTTGTGCCAAAATCATCCCTTACAAATTTCATGTCTTGATGAGATTTATATTCAAGATATAAAGCTTCAAAGTTAGACTTCCAGAATGAAATAGGTGTGTAGCCATCAAATTTAAGATTTGTGAAATAACCATTTAAATTTAAATGATCCCAAGTTTAACATGAATTTGAAAAGTGTCCAAATCTCATGAGATAATATCAAATCTAACGGTGAGAGGGAAACCCAACATGTTAGTGGGTCTAGGGAGATCAATGGTGAGCATGCAATCATACAAAGTAAATATAATGGTGAGAGATGAGTTAATATGTCAATGTATCTCAAAGGCTAATGAGAAATTCCCAAGTATATCAACTGCATTAATCATGTATAAGATCCATGTCTCACACTCATTCATACAAAAGGAGATCTATAGTGTGTGAGAGGTAAAAGAGTCATTAAGATATTGCAAATCAAGTGAGAAGCTGATATTTGGAACATTATGATAATCCTAAACCAAGATCAATAGCCAATTATGAAGGTCTAAGGTGATATAATATTGAAGTCCCATATTAATATCAATGGCTAAAATTAAAGGTTAAAGTTACAAGACTTCTATTGGAGGTTGAAACATGATTCAAATTAAACCAGAGAAAATTATTCAAAAGAATGTGTCACCATTATATCTCAGTGGAACATACAATAAACATGGGACATAATTATACTGTCAAGGTTTTTAACAATAAATCTCTAATTCCATTGAAGCTCATTATGAACCTCTAGTTTAAAGATTTAGAACATGCAGGGTCCATCTTCTAGTGTTGTAGTATTATTCTTTGACTATATTCATATTTTATTTAAATAATATATGTACATAAAATAAGTCCTTGGTTCCTACAAGGTTAAAAGTTAGAATGGGTATACTTAGATCAAATGAAGATCAAAAACAAAGCTATGCAACCTGTAGGCTTTTTATCAATATATAGTAGCTATAAGAAAATTAATAAATTAGGTTGGTATTATATTTTATAATAGATACTTATGATTAATTGGAGTATGGGAAGATATATAGTTATGAAAAAATATCTCACCTATCAACATGGATATATCCTCAACAAAACAAATATCTATAGTTTCTTAAAGCAAACATGGTGATGGATTTGTCAAGCCTAAGGATATAAGGACCTTACCCTTATAATGTATCAAGTGAAGATGGCATGAAAAATCAAAACAAAGAGAGTTTGTGGTTGGAGAAGAAATTGGAGCATTAATTATGTTTATATCTTAATTTTATTTTCTCCAACAAACTTAGTCATGAATCATCATACAAAATAAACCCTTGTCTTCTAGTGGATCTCTTAGACAATGAGGAAACTTGAAGATTATTGTAGCCAAATATAGGTTAACTTGTTGGAAAGGATTTGTCTTGATGGGATCAATGATGGTTTAGAATTCAATAAATATGGTGATAGCTCATTTATTGATTTATTTATATGTGTTTCCTCTTCTCTCTTTTCCCTTTCTCTATATTACCCATTCTTTCCCATTTTTAAAAGGGATCAATCCCTCTCTTGGGCATGACTAGAATATAATAAGATTGAGCTTTGTAACCTCTTAAGATGAATAGAAAATTAATTTCATATTTCATTGTTCTAGTAAGTGTGTCAATGTCAGTTTGATTTTCATATATGGTAGAAATCTCTCCCTTATCAAGTCTTGATCTCACATATATACTAGCTTATCTTATTATACAGGTCATGTTTAGTGTTTAATGTCATTTTATTAAATTGAGAATTTGGATACATTGACTGGTTAGTGCCTTGAAATTGAATTTTAATTCACTTCCCTTAGATTTTGATCACTTAGTGAACCTCTATATCAAAGATTTATACATAATAGACATTTGAAGTTGTAGATTCAATACTTTTCTTGTCTCATTAATGTTTTTAGAAATTCAACTAGAGTGGATGAACCAATTTAGGCGCATCACCAACATTAGCTTAGATTTACCTTTTAATTAGCTTTCTCTCCTTTTTTCACCCCAAAAATTAGTAGGTTTTAGTGGAAATGAGATAAGTGATACATCAAAGGAGCTAGCCTCATTAAAAATCCTATAGGTCTAACCCAAGATTAGGTAACCCACAACCTAGGGTCATTCCCATGTTAGACTAGATTTGAGTAGATGACCTAAACAATATTTTACCTAGTTAGGGTGTAATTTATGTCTACAATAGTTTTGGCATGCCTACTGGGATCAAGATCTAAAAGAGTGGAAATATTTTTGGTGTGTCTTTTCTTTAATCAACATTTAGAAGCAAGTTAAAACTAATGATGACTCCAAATCAAATCATCTAGTTGTAAACATCCCAGGTATGTATCATTAAATATTTTGATCAATTTTTTATCTCATTTGACATATGAGATTAGTATGAATAGTAATGGTAAATACCCCTATCATTCACCTTCTTATCAATAGTTATAATATGATCCTCATGATCCATATGAGTCCAATCATCCTTAGTAAGATTTATATCAAAGCTATTATGATCCCCCTTATTACCAAGATCATAAATCCTTATATGAGTCTCATCTACCCCCTCTATAGCCTAGTTATCCTCTTGATTAGTCATGGTAGTTACATGACAATATTGAATAACCTAATCATACCCCAAGTCATTCTATATATAGCCTTAAAAAATATCTATTAGACTAAGAGAGGAATATGATAAACATTGATACGTTGAAAGGGTATGAGAAAGAAATTCCAAAACATATCATTAGAGTGGTTAGGAATTCAGTGAAATAAGAAAAGGATGAGTGGATGTATTTAATTAGGAAAATTTATCCTATAAATTATGGTGACGTGCTTGACATAGATGGACTCATCTCCAAGTTTGAGGAGAAATTGATAACCCATGAAGAAAATCAAACACCCCATAATCCATCTTATCTTCCCTCATTCAACCCATGTCAAAATCATGGTGATCTTCCCATCACAACTCATATCTCACCAAATAAGTTTCAAGGTCATCATAGTTCCCCCAAAATCCTCTCAACCTTCCCCTTATGGAAATTTGTCCAAGAGAGAGTCTACGAGGAAAGACAAGTTTGCGTCAAAAGAGACATCCATCATGAGCAATCAAGGTTTGATTTTTAAGCCTCCCTTAATAGGAAAATTGAATATGAATATAAACATTTATACCAAAGATTGGTATCTATAAAGGAAACATCACCTTAACTACACATACTTCCTTTCATTCCTTAATCCATAATGCACACTACACAAGAAAACCATGAGCCCAAGTTTTCATCATAGAGTCAAGTCATGTAGTCAGGTAAACCTGAAGTCACTGAATCTCCATCCCTCCCTCCTCAAGAATATTATTCCTTTCCCTCAAGGATATACATACAAAGTGATATGCATAAGGAGGAAATGGTGATTATTGAATATAAGTAGCTGAAGACAAGGAGGAGAGATAAAATCAAAAGGTTAAAGAAGAACCTCTAACTTTTCCATCTTAGATTTATATCCAAAGATATTCTAAAAATAAGAGGGAGACTTCAATTGTGAAGGTTTAAGGACATTTTTAAGCTATTGAAGAGTCTCAAAAATGCTATAAGTAAAATGAAGTTATTTTGAAAGAAGGTACTCCTTCCATTGCCCAACTCAACCTGCTTTCCCTACAAGAGTTTTTTTAAGAGTCAACCATTCTCAAGGTTTTACTATATAATAAAGTTCCCTCCATTCCCAAACCCATCCATGAGCCTATCCATCAAATTTACTCCTTACCTTGTCTTGAAAAAGAACTCATCTTGAGGGATACAAGTGAAGAAAAGATCTCAAGTCATAGCTAATCATGAAGATGACTTGAGTGACTATGAGGAAGAAATAATTATTGGGACACCTCTCAGTAAGGACAAACATGTTTTAGTATTTTATAGTGATGAAAATATAGAATAATTGTAAGATAAAGTTAAGGTAAATACTGAATTGAGAGTGCAAGAATAAGTACATGAAAATGAGGTTGTCGATGGTCAAGATGAAGACACTCTAATTATACAAGTTAAAGGTGTTTCCCATAAATTTTTTGCTGAACCAAGAGATGTCATTCATAATGAAGGATAAAGACTAATAGAAGTAGTAGAACATAGATACCAATCAACTAATAAAGATAACAAGTTTAAATTGAGAGCATGCTTAGTCATCATCTTGATGTTGAAGATGAAGCAATTTTAATTGACCAATTTGAAATATCAAAAGAAGAATTACATCTTCATGATTATGGTCAATAAATTGATATGCTTGCTTCTAATATTTAGCTTAAAGAATATCCAATTTAATTATTTCCTCATGAGAACAAATGTTTATATTTGTTTGATATCCTTAATTATGGTCATTCTTTACTTAAATGTGGTCCATTACATGCTAAGGAAAGTGCTTTCATCAAGAAAGAGGTAGTTTTTCTCTAAGAAGATAACATGTTTGAACTTTTCAATCATGGTTATTAGCTTTTATCTTCAAATTTAGACATTTCTCTACTTTTGGAAGCTGAGAATGAGCTCAAGTGGCCTCAAGGAATCCCATGACTAGATCCTTCTCCCTTACAAGTTATACTTGTAGATATGTCAAAGGAGATAGATCAAGTTGGTCTATATGTTCATGGTCAACATTTCATGAATAAAGAAGAATTCAATCTATTCCTACAAATTACTTAAATTTGGGAGGAGTATGACTGGGTCTTGGACTCATGTATACAATTTATGCACCTAAAATTAGTAGTAGAGGATCCATTTTCTTCCCCAAGAAAACATGAACATGAAAATTCTCTTAGCTATATAAGAGAGATATCAAGAAAAAAAACATGTTTCAAAGTTCCAAGGTGTAAAAAATGGATTTATATTTGATCTTGGAGTGAAGCATCTTATTTTAGGTTAGTTGTTCTATGTTTTTTTATTTCAATAAGTGATTATCACTAGCATTAATTTACTTCCATTTTGTCTTGTTTTCCATGTTCCCTTAGGTTAGTGGTTCTTTATTTGTATAGGTTAGTTTTCCTTCTATCTTGTGTTTCCCTTCAATAAGTGCCTTAAGTACTCTATTTTTTTTCCTTTTGGTCCCTATTTTTTTCAAGAGAGGTTATCTAGAGGTTGATAGCCACTTTTTAGCTTTAGATCAATATGTTGAACCAGAGGAGAGACTCCATGCCCAATAAATTAGACAAGGTAACTAGTCTAGGTTCTTAAGCATAATAGGCATGCTTCCCTATGAGTCTCTAGAAGTGTAGGCCATTTTGGCCCACATGCCAATATTTTTCTTGAATGGATGAGCTAAAAAAATTTATGGATGGAATGAGTGGTCCAAAGATCACATGTGGCTTTCAAATATTCTAAAACACTATAAGTAAACTTAAAGTGTAGTTTGTCAAATTTTTAGATCAGTAGGTTTTCATGGTGATAATGACCTTCATGGATATAAATTAGGTTGCATAAGCTCTCAAAAACTCATTTTGAGCCTTGAAATTTCTTACACTGGCATAGAAGAGCCAGAGCATCATCATCACATCATACAAAAGCAATCAAGTTAGTCTAATTGTACATTTAATAAATGCACTTGGGGAGTCTCACAAGATAAAATATTACATAGACAAGAAGTTATTCATGCCAAGATCATCCCCTATAAATTTCATGTCTTGATGAGATTTTTATCTCAAGATGTAAAACTTTGAAGTTAGATATGCAGAATGAAACAAAAACATGAATGTCATGTTTAAGCTTCATGAAATAACCATTTAAATTTGAATGATCCTAGGTTTAAATAGGTAATGAGTGTGTGAATCTTGGGAGATAATATCAAATCTAATGGCAAGTAGGAAACCTAACATGTTAGTGGGTCTAGTCAGATCAACGGTGAGCATACAATAACACAATGAAGACCTAATAGTGAGTGATGAGTCAACAAGTCAATGAATCTCAAAGGCTAATGATAATATGCCAAGTGTTTCAACTATATTAATTGATAAAAAGATCATGACTATAAATCATTCATATATAAGCATATCTATGGTACACAAGAGGTCAAAGAGTCAATAGGATCCTATAAAGCAAATGAAAAGATGATAATTGGCACATTATGAGAAGTCTAGATCAAGATCAATGGCTAATTATGAAGGTCTAAGGTGATATAATATTGAATGCCTAGATTAATATCAATGAATAAAATTAAAGGTCAAAGTTATGAGACTTTGACTAGAGGTCAAAACATGATCCAAGTTGAACTAGAGTAAATGCTTCAAAAGCATATGTCATCATTACAACTCAGTCAAGGATCCATTAAACATGGGACATAGTTATATAGTCAAGGTAATTAATAATAAATCTTTGATGCCATTAAAGCTTAGTATGAACCTCTGGTTTTAAGATTTGAAACATGTAGGGTCCATCTTTTGGGGTTATAGTATTATTCCCTGACTACGTTCATTTTTCTTTAAATAAGATCTATGCATATGAGTCCTCAATTCATGAAAGGTTCAAAGCTAAAATGGGTATATGTATATTGAATTAATATAAAAAATGATGTTATGTATCCTATAGGATTTTTATTGATAAATAGTAACTATATGAAAACTAATAAATTAGATTGATTTTTGATCTATAATAGAGACCTATGCTTAGATGGAGTAGGGGTAGATATATAGTTATGGAAAAATGTCCTCATCTATCAACATGGATATATCCTCAATAAAAAAAAAGACCTATAACCACTTAAATAAAACATGGCAATCAATTTTTTAGGCCTAAGGATATAAGGACCTTACCCTCATAATGAAGCAAGTGGAGATGGAATGGAAAATAGAAACAAAGAGATCTGGTGGTTGGAAAAATAGTTGGAACATTTATTATATTTAGATCTTAAATATCTTTTCTCCAACAAACTTAGTCATGACTCCCTTTTCTTATTATGGATCTCTTAGCCAATGAGAAAGGTTAAAGATTATTGGAGCCAAATATAGGTCAACTTATTGAAAAGGATTAGTCCTAATGGGATCAATGATGGTTCATAATTTAATAAATGTGGTGAAAACTCATTGATTGATTTCTTGATACGTGTTCCATCTTCTCTCTTCTCCCTTTCTCTATATTACTTATTCTTTCCCATTTTAAAAAAATATCAATACCTCTCTTAGTTATGAATATACTCTACCAAGATTGAGCTTTATAACCTATTGATATGAATAGAAGACTGATTTTAGATTTCATTGTTCTAGTATAGTGTGTCAATGTCAGTTTAATTTGCAAGTGGTTGAAATATCTCATTTTTCAAGTCCTGATCTCACCTATCTACTATTTTATCTTGTTATGTAGGTCATTTTTAGTGTTTAATGACATTTTATTGAAGCTAGTATATGGATACATTGAATAATTAGTGCCTTGAATTAGGTCTTTATATCACTTCCCTCAGGTTTTGATCACTTGGTGAACATCTACATGAAATTTAATGCATAACAAACATTTGGAGTTGTAGATTCAATCCTTTTCTTGTCTCATTAGTTATTTTTATAAGTTCAAGTAGAGTGGATGAATAACCAATTTAGGTACATCACTAGAATTTTCTTAGACTTCTCTTTCATTTTTATTTTCTCTCCATTTTCACCCCAAAAATTAGTAGGTTTTAGTGGAAATGAGCTAAGTGATACATCATAGGTTCTAGTCTCATTAAAAATCCTAGAGGTCTAACCAAAGATAAGTTAAACCATAGCCTAGGGTTTTTACCATGTTAGACTTGATTTGAGTAGAAGACTTGAATAATCCTTTGCTTAGCTAGGTTTCAATCTATGACTATAACACTTACCTTCAAGCATCAAGTACTTCATAACTTTTAAGAATACTTCAAGCCATTGGTGTGAGAGGTTATTGTTAGAGAGTTGTAAATGATGTCATGATGATTTCATGGAGGTGTCTAAGTGAGTGGATGAAGTTACTCGATAGTCTAAGTTATAATGACAAAGTGTGTAATGTGATTGTTCTAGTATGCTTGAAGGAGGCTTGGTTGTTATTCAGTTTAGGTATGGTTAGAGATGTTCAAGAATGAGTCTAGGGATTTGAAGATGTACAAAGAGTCTTATAAAAGGTCAAGGATGATTGGAGTGATTGTGTACATGAGTGTAATTTATCTTGTTGATCATTGTTTTCATTTAGGCATTTTGGGTTTAGTGGAAAAAAATCTAAGTATGAAATTTGATAACATCACCATTACCACATCTGGATGAGTTAGGGGAGTTGGTCATATAATTTTGATCACATTTATGCCTAGTTTCTATGTTTTAAATTTCAAGTCATGTAATAAAGCATAATATAAGATATGAAAGTGAAAATTTGGGCTCCTAGGAAGTTTGACATTGTTTTCCCATACTCAGCCAAATTTGTAATGTGGTAAGAAAATTTGAGTAGGAATTTTGGTGGTATTATATTTCACATGTGTGATAGTTTTAGGATAAGTTGATCATATTCATTTGTTTAGTTTTGTGCCTAGTTTATTTTTGATAAATTTCAGATCATGTGATGAATTACATCAAAATATATGCATGTGCAAAGTTGTCCTTTTAGATAGTTCTAGGCATAATTGGCTCTATGGCAGATAAATTTGAGTGAGTAGATACATGGCATTATATATCACATGCACAAGGGTTCTAGGAGTAGATTTATATATGGTTGGATTATCCTATGTGAGGAGATCATATGGTCAAAATTTTAGATCAAGCATCTAAGTGCAATAAAATTTATTGAGGTCCAAAATTTTCCTTCTAGGTAGATAAGCAATAGTTTTCACACAGTCATTTTTGCTTGATGTTAAAAATCAGGACCAGAAAGAGATCCAATGATTTATGGGAGTTCATACATCTAGATCTATAATGTGTAGTAAGATAAATGGGTCAAATTTTTTGATGCTTAAACTTAGTAAAGATCAAATTCCTTACAAGAGGATCAATAAAGTGTGTTTATTCCATGATGTCAAGAATTAACTAGATGAGGACAAGTGTTCAAAGTTTAACATCAATTAGAGATAAAGATCTAGCTTCTTCCAAGTTCAATCATGAGAGGGTATTCATAATAATCAAGATAAATGATGAATATTAAATTTAATAGGTCAAAGTGATAGTTTTATAGCATGGTTAAAGCAAGGAAAATATTGAAGAGATCGACAAAGAATATAAGGTCAATGTTGCCAGATTGCATGAGATGAAGTCAACTAATTTGAGGTTTAACATTTGGGCATTGACACGTTTGACTTAAAGTTTCAATAATATCAATGTTGAGTTTTTAATCTAAATATGTGAGGACACAAGATGTGAGCAAAGTGACTATGGTTTAATTCTAACCATTTGCATTTGAATATTTGAATTTAACAAAGGAAAGATGAGTGTTTGGTTTTTGGGCCATATCTTTTGATCTATGCAAAATTTTCTCATGGTGTAAAATTGAAAATTGTAAAAGACTCCAAGGAAAATATAAAAATATAAATTTTAAGGTTTGATATTATGTATATTCAAAGATATGATTGTTTAAAGTTGACTATGTTTTTATGTATAATTTATAAGTGACTCAAGAAGGATAATTGAGCTTGTGTTAATGTTGTTTCGATGTTTGATGATTGCTTAGCTATTTGAGAGTTTTTTAAACTCTATAAATATCACATATGTGTATGTTGGAGGTGTTATCAATCCATATTGAGTATGAATAATGCTTCAGAATTTTACTATGTGCTCATTTATATTGTTCCTATGTGCAAGGTCTATGTTTAATTTGATTGACCATACACAGAGGTGAGAAAGATGATTATGATCATTTGAAGAAGTCTAAGGGGTCAAATGGAGTTGTATTATATATTTGGAAAGTGTTCCTATGTTATTTGTTTGCTCAATGAAGTGATAAATGGGTGAATATGATTCCACGAGAGCTATAAGAGCTACAAAGGCCTAATTGAAAAGTGTAACTACTTAAGGGTAACCTATAGATGATATATCAAACCTATGAAGATTATTTTGATCTATGTATTAATGTGAGACATGATTTAAGTTTCAAGTATTTCCTAATGGATGACCAAGGTGTTTATAATCATGCATGCTCTATAAATAGGGAAATTAAATGAGATGGTTTATAGATTTATGAGAGACTAGTGAAAGGCTTGTGTAAGAAGACTGTGCAAAGGAAGAAGAGAGAAAGTGTGCCCTATGGATGGGTTTATATGTAGATCTAATTAAGTACTAATTGTATGACATGTAGGTCATAATTATTTTAGTATAATAGTGATCTTGTAGTTTGAGGATATGCAAAGAGGTCTGAGTGTGCATACGAGGATAGTTTGAGTAAAGAAGAAGAGAGCTTATGGAATACCTATGTGAGAGGCCTGTATGAGATAGAGAGGAAGTTTGTGTAGGGGTTATAAAATTATATATCCATCATCATGTGTTGAAGACATCAGTCCTAAGGTGGATGTGTTCACTTCAAAGGAGGGTCTAAATGACTTGAGCCTCCTTAGGGGTAATTATTCCTTATGAAATATGTGTTTCATTAAATGCCTTTGGTTAAGAGGACTTGATAAAGGTTTCTAATCTAGAGTAATTGACCAATATCTTGTTTTAAATATCTTATATGAAAATTAGTCCATGTGTTATAGGCTTGAGAGTGGGTTTTTTCTCATGAGGGTTTCCCATAGGAATAAAGTGTTGTGTGTTTGATCTTATGTATACTTTGAATGAATGAAATATCTTGTTAATGTTGCCTAATCAAGTTGATGTATGATAATTAGTTAATAGTTTTAAAGGATTGGAATTGAAATTGAAATATCTGAGTTCACTTATTCAGCACCCCTCAGTGACTGTACTTCTAATAGTCAAAGTGAGAGAACCCTTTTTTGTCTATCTCGATGAATTCATTAGTTAAAAAGAACCTCTATAGTAGCTCATAAAATTTTTATTACTATTTGTATGCCTTTAATCTATCACATGAAATACCTTTAGCTTCTCCAATCAAATCCTTCATGACTAATATTTTGAATCCTCTTAGTTCGATGTTGTTTTTATTCCATATAATAATGAATTATCTCACCATGCCCATGTCATGTTCATTATCCTTAGCATAACTTTAGTAAGCCCAACTTCATAGATATTATTCCATACTTTACTCATACCCAAAAATTATAATAATAATTTTTTTTGCATGTGATCCATATCACCCTCCATTTCCATAATACCTATTGAGTTGAGGATGAAATTTAATAGGTCCTGATATAGCTTTGTGTTAACATTTCAAAAAAGACTTGAAATGCACTCTTCTTCCCACTTTGAAAAATAATTTCTCGTCAAATTTTAATAATGATGAATCATTATATTTAAAATCAATCACTTGAGGAGTATGGTTCATGAATGTGGCTTCCCAATCATCATCTTATCCCAAGGTGTATTCATTTTGAATGGTTGATAAGACACTTTTAGGGACATGGGATCTTGCATGACATTTTGATATAATATTTATTTAGCTTAAAAAATTACAAAAAACATCAAATTATATAAAAATAAGATGAAACTTTCTATATCCCTTTACTTTCCATAGTCTAATTATCAAAACTATGTTATATTTATTATATCAATCAATTTACATGTAAATCAATATTTTATTAGTTTATCTAATTCAAGATTAATCACCACATTAATTAAAGTTAAGATAAAATACCTTCTTGATATTTACTTAAAATTTTACCCTATCATATAAATGCACATTTAAAAAAATTCTAAGTACCTAATTCCTTTAGTGTTTACATAAATATTAAGTTACTATAAATTAGTATAACTCTACTAAGTACACTTAGATTTTAATGTGAATATTATATCTTATGTAATCTGAATTATCCTCAATTTTATCCTATTAAGTGCACTCAAGGTAAAAATATATAAACAATATTGGTGAACCCATTACTTATCCTAAGAACATTGTCTCACCCTAATTTAGATTAATGAGTGAGATTAATATAATTAAGATATATTTTTAAAGGTAATTTATATCAATAGATATGTCATTCATGCATACGATAAAAATGTAGAAGACTGATATTGAATATTTTAATTTTAAAAATAACATGTGATACATACGGAAAGTACTAAAGAGATCATGATACAATTTTATGGTTGAATATATAACTATGACTACATTATAAGATTAAATAACATAGATAAACAAGCTTGTGGTTCATTAATTTCTAAAAGTAATTATTTGACTATACAAGATGGATTCTACAAGATCAAGTCAATATCATCTATCAATACTAACCTACATGAAATTAGGGCACAATGACCATACAATCACCTACTACTATCTTTTCTTGAACTATGTTTTCAATCCTAAACCCTAGTAACACATATAAATCCAAAAATTATCATCCTTTATCATAAAACCCTAGATGTGATTATGAGGGATGGAAACATACAAAAATGGGGAAAAGTGTAATGGAATTATCTTACCCTAATTTCCCTCATTTTATGATTAAACACTAATTACATATCCAATACTCCAAGATGGGAAATAAATCCACATATATTACTCCCACCTAAATTGTGCTCCTTCGTTAAGTGTATGTATCTAATTATTGGTGTTTATATTTGATAAAATTTGTGGTGGATCAGATTTGGTATGATTTAGACTTGGCTTATGACTTATCCTAGTGATAGGTATAAAAATTGGGAAGAATAGGAATATTTTGAGTGTGAAATAGTATATAGATGTATACCAAATAAGTTCCCCATTTATTTTGAATGATGTCTTTATTTAGTTATATTATGATATAATTAAATAATTCCTCACACCATAGACACACTAGCCTATTGGTCTAACCCTAATTATGGGTTTTATTTTATAAAATAGTCATTGTTAAAAGTGATTTGGTATTGAATACACCATGTTAGTATCAACTAGTGATATTAATTATATTTGAAATGGAAATTTGAAAAAAAAAAAAAAAAGAGTGAGGGAGTAAACTTGTATGTGAGTAAATCATGTTTCCCTATAAATTTTTGTAGATATTATTCATTTTTGAATCATTGGATAATTGTGCTTCCTTATTGAAGAACATGTAGATTGGGGTGATCATACTCCAAAATTTTGAAACTATGTCAGATATTTTTTTGGTAACAAAACATGAACCAACCCTAATTAATGCTTGAAAATGTGCATAATTTACTAACCCAAATAAATATGAATGGAAAAATAGAGAACCATCAATCCAAGTTTGATAAAATAAAGTGAACCAACCACTACATATGGAATATACATTCAATTTTAATGCTCTGTTTTATTTTGATCAATTTCACTCCATGTAAAAATATAAATGCATTATAAAAAGGTAATGAACAATGTTCATGCCCCCATCATGACCATAGGTTTGATTGTTTAGTTTAATTCAATGTGAAATAGAATTTGTGATTGAAATATAATGGACGATATCCATGCCCCTATCATGACCATAGATATAATTAGTTTGAATTGGAATGATAACCATTTTTTACTCAATTTTAAATTATGTCATTGTGTATGTGTGCATGAACTAATATCATTACCATTGAATCTATACCACTTGATATAGAATTATATGTGCCTATACATTGAATTTGAGAACTTGTATCTCAAATGTATATGTATATG
Source organism: Torreya grandis (assembly GCA_037957365.1). Classification (NCBI taxonomy): domain Eukaryota; kingdom Viridiplantae; phylum Streptophyta; class Pinopsida; order Cupressales; family Taxaceae; genus Torreya; species Torreya grandis. Next base: position 560,072 of record JARHVA010005045.1, on the reverse strand, counting down.
AAAACATGTAATCATATTCTTATAATTATTTTTGCACATGAATCCAAGTGTGTATGAATATATGTTCAAATGTCTATAAATTAAATGCATATATTGTTGACGACTGGAGATTACACCCAGTGGCAGGAAAATAGGTTCCTACCTTATCCCCACAACATGGAAACTCCTCTCTCACTTGTGGGATGGCGAAGCAGGAGAGGAGAGTCTCTAGGTATGGGCTAGTTCCCTCTGATGTATCTTGTTTGTTTCAGGCAATGCAAAATACAAATATATAGATATACTGGGGGGATGAAAAGGGAGAAGAAAATATAGGAAAACAAATAGCCTACTCCAAAGACGTGATACACCAAAATAAAGGTTGACCTTCCACATCCACTCTTAGAATCAAGAAAATTGCAAATATACTCTACACATCTGGCAGAAAGAACCAGGCTGCTAAGACTAATAGGGAGGCTATAATGGAAAATACATAACAAAGGTTTACCAAGGTGCTATGGAATGCACACTTGCAAGCAACTTCCTCTATTCTGTCCTTCTCAAATATTGCTCTTCTCCTTTCAGCTATAGAAATGGTGCCTTGTAGATTGCTGGTCTGTTGGCATTAACCTGTGTAAGCATCAGAGATAACGACTAAACGCAAATAATACTCATAACATACATAGACAATTTATCCAAGATGGAGGCAAAAACTGTATTTTATTGATTCAAGTGGAGAATTTGGAGCATTTTTCTCTTTACAAAATTCAGGGAAGATCCTTGAAAATGGCCAAGTTTGCCAATTTATTTGGGAAAAACCAAGAGGAGTCTCATTGGCCTTTGCTTGCAAGTGGCTGCATCATGTCTTCATCGGGAAGAGGGAAAACGGTGTAGCTGACATCATAAAACTTGCTTGGACCATGCTTGCTACCTCATTTTGCATGTGGCCTAATCCTCTGCCCATTGGGTGGGCCTTTTTCTGTGTTCTATGGGCCTTTTTTTTGTCGATTGATGTTGTGAGCAGTAATTTTACCGCCCAATGTCGTGAACTGCAAGTAGCAATTTTGTCGATGTCGGCTGACTTACTGCCGTGCGTGGTAATTTTGCAGACATCAACAGAGTTCTCTGCCATGTACGACAATTTTTCCAACATTGACCAATGTTGATGGCCTCCTTTTCTCTATCGGCTACTTCCTGTGGCAATTTTGCCGCCCATTGCTTGTGTTGGCGGTCTCTTTTTCCCTGCCTGCTGTTGTGGGCGGCAATTTTTCCACCTATTGCCTAAAACTTTGAATTTTTTGTGGGACTTAGATGCATTGAACCAAAGTGCTTGAACCTTTCTCTTTGAACCAAGGCTATTGAACTTGAGCATGAACCTAAAGATGGACTGCAACCCAAAATTGACTGGCCTTGCAAAAGCAAGTGTAGAAGGTGATTGAGATTTCACCTGTGGGAAAAATTGGTCAACATATATATTACATATTCTCCTATAATTTATATCAATGTAACAATATATATCATGTATCTAAATCAATCTAATATCTAAACCATCTGAATATTTGAAATATTTACTTTAATTTTTTTCTCATGGGGGTTATGCCTCTATGAGAAACCCACTATAATGACCCATTTTTTAAATGATAGATGTATCTTATAAGTCACTCATCTCAAAATAAGAGTTAAATGTATCATGTCATGTGTGAATATATCATCATGTAAAGTAATTTTATTATGTGGATAATATATCATTATAGTAATGTATGTGTTAAGAAAAGGTATGTATGTAACATATGAAATGCAAGGCATGTAAGTGTCATGTCTGGATAGATATATCAATAAATAATGTAGTAAAAATGTAACTAAATAAGATTATGTAGTAATAGTGCATGATATAAATCATGTCATTGATAAATGTTATAAAGTGAAGAAAAAATGCTAATGTCACACATAGGTCCAAGGGCCTTATACAAGGGACATAAAATGTCATGATAAAGAAGGCCAAGGGCCACATGTAAAGGGACATATAAAATATCATAAAAAGGGAAATCAAGTATGTCACATAAATCAAAGCCAAAGGACATAGAATATTCACACAAAAAGTATCCTATCATGAAAAAGAGTAATAACATCAATGGAGCATAGAATAAGGAATTATTCTACACCATCCACATATCAATGTCACATCATAATATAATGTCATATCATGTATCACTATGTAATAAATGAATAATTAGGATATAATGTGTAAAGAATATAGGTATCTCAATATGATTTAAATCTCATAGAAATATATAACGTGTAGTAGTGAAACATGTGGAATAAGGTGACCCAAATATTGGTGTGGCCATTAGGTAGGATAAAAACTAACATCTATAAGTCCATACGTAACTTATATATCTTGAATAACACTCAAATATCATGAAATTCATGTGTCTATATAATCAATATGCCATATATCAATATTATATAAACAAAATATGTCATAGTGTAAACTAGTAATCATGTCATGTTGAGGTTCTAATGTTATATTTTTTAAATATTTGAATGTTCTTGTATTTTCTAATTATTTGATTTTTTTGTATTTTTGAAACATTTGGGATTTTTAAAAGTGATTTCAAGTGGAAATGGTTTCATAAATAGAATAATATAATGGATAATCAATCAATAAATCATCAAGAAGTTATGTAAAATAGGCTATGATTTGAACTAATTAGGGTATCTATGTATGGGTATAGGATCAATTACTATGAACTTCAATCAATGTGGAATTGTATTGACCTATTTTTCACCATGGTTGGCTAGTGGTTGACTTACTATAATGATTCCTTGATTCTGAATATGTTCAATAACTATATGTATGATTTTCATGAATTTAATTATATGAACAATAGTTTATATATTTCTTCATGGGATGCATAGGATGAAAATTGATTAATTCTTCTATACCGTTAACCTATGATATGTCAAGGGATATGTCTTGTTGAATTGTGGCTGACATACCTATTCTATTATCTTGTCTCATGTTTATATGTTCTTACTAATTCTAGACTCTTAAATAACCATGGATAAATAGAGTATATATGGGTGGTAGTGGTTAGTATTTGATCATCATATTACAAATTTTGATCTCATTACATTGTAATGGAGGTTTCCCCCTCAAAATGACTCAACTATATACATAAATGATTTTGATCTTATGCCAATTGTTATTGTTGATCTACATATTATAATCTTATTCCTATGATATAATATTATATTATTCAAACATATAATTAATTTTAATAAAAGTGGCATCGTATATACAATTTAGACAAGTTTTCACTATTGCATTTTTTGAATATAGTGGTGTGTCTCTTATGAGCTGAAGGATTAAAAAAACATAAATTATAATTTGGGAAGAATTTAATTTTTACATCATTGTAATATTTTTCAAAGATATTTTTTGACTACTAATATTAAAAAATAAATAAAAACTTTAGAAAATTTTAAACCTTGTGTAAATTAGTAGTCATTAAATTCATCTATGTGAAATAATTGTACTGGTATATTCTACTAGTATACTTTTTGGGACAAATATTTTTACCCTTGTGCACATTATAAGTCATTAGAATCATCTTGGTGAGGTGATAAAAATTGTTTCATTTTTTAATACACTTTTATGTTTACATCTAAACCCCTCTTAGGGTTTATGCATGGCTATTTATAACACTTGTGGATGTGGGAAATGCAAACGAACTCCTAAAACTCATCACAAAGATGAAATGGAATCTATAAATTCTAATATATGTATTTCGAAGGTGGTTCAAAAAATTCATTTAGTTACATGTAAATTTTTATAAAAATGATCTTGATTCTATTAAAGGGGATATCACAGGAATGGGAGGGGACCTAAATGGATTATGGTAACATTTTTACTGGGATCTACCTAGAATAACATGATTTTTTTATTTAATCAACATATTATTTCATTAAATTTCACCATGAAAATATAATTAGTTATCCAAATAAAACACTCTAAGTATATTAACTATAAAATAAGCATGTGACATCTATCCATCATTGATCACTATCATCAAATGAAACACAACATAATTGAATAAAAAAGTAATTAAAAATTTCTAACCATGATTGGTACAAACATGAAACCACTAATATCATGGTATAATGAGTAAATAATTATATATCATCATAATAATGTCTCAATAATAATAAATACAATATAATTTAGAATATATAAGGTTCCACTAAGAAAGAGTTCCCAAACTCTAGTATATATGGTAATCTCAAGTGTAGTCCATAAATAAGTACTATTTTGTGGAGTGATAGCATCATGTGACTACTTTTACACACCAACCATGGACCATTAATCCCTTGAATAATCCCCCATTAGTAAATGGCACTCCCTTCATGAATGATTAAATAGTGATGCTGTGATAATCTAGAGAGATAAGCTAGTACCCATATGTTGTATGAATTCTAAGAACATGAAGTGTACCATAAATAAATCCATTCTAATATATCACACAAACATGTAAATCATACATATGAAATGACAATGTCTAACTAACATTACTTTTTCCAAAGTTTTTAATAGTTATTGATATCTAGGATCAGTCAAATTCATACACACCACTTGATTAGATTACCATAATCTACCATTTATGATTCTAGTAAGCTTAGTGAAGTCTATCTCATTAATTACTTATTAGTAGTAATGTAAGATTTGGTTAATATAAATATAGCCAATATAATCATATAGATTACTTCCTACTAGTAGGTACAAAACATACTAAATATATCAATACTTAGAATGAATACATTTAGTTCATAAAATTTATGAATGAATCTCCTCTATATTATTTACTTCATAAATAATAATCATAACCAATATATTTTATACAAACTAGGTATAATCTATATTTTGACTGCATACTTCTAATTTCCATAAATATATTCAATATATTACATTCTATAATAATCACTAATATCATAATCCATCATTTTATGGACCCACTATTCACTTTTAAATAGACAGTCATAAATGAGAAAATTATAAGTGTCAAGACAAAATAATCTTTCATTTAAACATTTTTTTATATCTTATGAAGGTTATGTTCATATTTAGATAGTGTCCTAGCCTTCAAGAATCTATGACTTAGTTTTATCAATCAATATAACTATAGGCATACTTCACAATGTACTAATATATGTTATATTTATATATGAAATTGTACATATTTATATACCCATAGTACTTATCGCACACAAGTTCTCAAATAATATTGAAATACTCTATGTAAATGCCAACTATCATTCATAATTATAAACAAGGATTTCATAAGGTTTCAAAAATAATCTAATAGAACATATTGATGATCAATTATGACATATTAATGTTCTTATAATATTAATTAATATGGTATTATAGATAATAGAGTATTTATATATGTATTCTAATATTCTTAGATCAAATCACCATCTACTAGTAACAAAAACTCACACAATTGCATATTACCATACATATTTTATTTAAGATAAACTCCAACTTTTTTTATAAAAAATATTATACTTAAAATACTTCACCATCCTCTATAAGAGTTCAAAAATATATTTTTTTACCTAATAAATGACTTATTATGATTTTTGAATTAAAACATGACTTTCCACTTGTGAAATCCTAGTTATGTGTTATAGACTTTTAATGTATTATACCCTTGATGTTCATACTAAAGCTAGACAATCACTAAAACTTAATAATGTGATTATATTTGTTTTAAATACTTTTAGATTATATTCCAAGAGAGGAAGAAGAAATAAACTAGATATGGGTATGGTTGAAAAACCTATTTGATTATGTACGCATTGAATCAAATGATTATAGAGAGATCCTCTTTGGCTTAGGAGGAATGACTTGTAAATAAGATAACACTAAATTAAATGGTTGGTTAGAAAGATAGTTGGGTGGATTTATTATTGCTAGCTAGATATCAGAAGTAAGAGCTTCCTTGGGGGCTGTTAATCCATGATTTTGAAAAAATTTAGTTCAAAAATTGAAAGATAAAGTACTTGCATAAATCACATAAGATACTAAAATTAAATATAATAATTTTTTGATAAATAAATTGACTAATTATAGCAATAAGTAGGTCAATACTAATGCTAAATAGGTCAAGAGTGGTTCCAAAAATATGTTAGGGTTTATGAATAGGTAGAGATAAGGAAAGTTGGATTTGGTCGAGGGTAAGTGGGTGAAAATAGATTACTATTATTTTATGCCATAGTGACCATTAGAGATTGAGGTAACCTTTAGTGGTTGAGGTGACCATTGATGGTTGAAGTAATCATCAATAGTTGGATATACCATCAATAGTTAGGATGACCATCAGTAGTTATTATGTGTTAGGTTTAGGTGATAAAAAGGCTAGATTGATGGGGTTATAAAAGGAAATTCTAGGAAATTGGTTTATGTTGGGATAATTGAAAAATTGAAATAAAGTAATTGATATACTGAAAACAAATAATTATCTTTATGTAGGTTGATCTAGTAAATGGTTGAGGTGGTTGGATCATTGATAGAGTTTGACATGATTCTAGTAGAGTAATGGTAATTGGCTATTAGATGAGGGGTAATGACAAGTTAGCTCTCTATCATGATGGATAGATTACTGGATTACTAGAATAATACCTACAAAAAAATATAGATATGAAATCTCTTAATAGTTTTGGGATCCCTTTTTCACTTCCTACTCCTCTCTTACTATAAGAATGAAGGAAAGGTGAAACAATATGTTACCAAGAGATCTAAATTTCTATCTAATTTTAACTTCAACATGCATGGGTTTGCACACAAATTAGACAAGCTAATTATAAAAAAATCAAGGCAAAGTGAAGGGTCAATTAATTTGGTTTAGATAATGGAACCTGACCATCGATAGTCAGGGTGACCATAGATGATTAGTGTGACTATTGATGATCGAGGGTCAAGGTCAAGTTGAGTTAAAGATGTGGGTTTAGACATTAGGTCAACCTCACTAAGGTTAGGTCTAGTTACTAGTTGAAAGGTTAATTTGGGGCTCTAAGGTATCCCAAAGTGGTCTAATGGAGTTGTGACATCTAGAACCATCATGTGAAAATTTATAGTGTCTACATTTTCCCCTTTTTGTTATACAATTTGTATCAACAAGATGAAAAAGAAAAATGGATTACTAGTCTAAGGTTTAGTTACCTTGAGTATGGGAGGATGTGTTCCCCCTAAAATTGAGAAGTGATGAGGTAAAATAAAATTAGGTATGGGTTTGATGAGCTAGTAAGGTGGTGATAAAAGGTGAAATTTATAGGTTGGTATATATAGCACAAACACATGTATAAAGTGTGACAAAAGTAAAAGAGCCAAGATCACACATTGACTATGTTGTCATAGTTGGTAAAAATTAAGGTTGGTCAAGTTTTAAGTGGACCACATGACTATATTTAGGCATGAAAGTTGGGAACACTCTTAAATTCAAGTCTCATATGTAATATCTATGTTTTCATGCATATCTAAGGTAGGAAATGCTCCTAAGAAGACACAATTTGGTTGGGTGTGTGCAAGGTAGCATAAGTTCAAAAATAGGTTAACATGACAATTGTTGTCATTATAGTCAAAAGGACCAAGCAAGATCATTGAAAAATATGCATGAGTTAGGTTGAAATGGATCAATGGAAAATTGATGAGGTAGATGGTATGGTAGGTGGGGAAGGTAGTCTCTATGGGTGGGTACTAAGTGTAGGTGCCAAAAATTTGAAAAGTTAGTTGAATAAAAATAGGACCATAACCATCGATGGTCAAGGGCCTTAGGGTTGATCATCAGAGGTCACCCTAACCATTGAAAATAAAGGAGAAACCCTAAATGCATGGAGACAAAAATTTTGAGTGATTCATTTACACTCATTTTATTTTTGTGACTTTTGTGACTTACTTTTTTGGTGTTTTATGCAAGAGTGTTGATGAGGTATTTATTGAGTGGATGACTAGGTAAAGTTGATTGTTGAGTTGACTGAGCTATGAAGGGTAGACTAAGCAATATTTAAGGTAGATTCGGATAAGGATGGATAGTGGGTTAGGTAGTAGGTCCCTAGATTCTTCTTCATCGATGATCAAGGAATGAGGTAGGGCTACTTTAAATTGGTAGATTAGATGTGATTTGGTATTACAAATAGTTTGTTTGCTTTTTGATTTGTCATTGTTTTGGTGGGAGAGTTTGGGTTTGACTAGGTATTAAGGTTTTAATGGATTTTTGGTTTTTTTTATAGGTGAATTTGAAATTAGGAAGGGGTAGGTTAGTTAGGGTAGGGTATGGGTAGGTATTTATGAAAATTGGCAAATATTTGTGGTGTCTAGGTATGTTTTAGATAGGCTAGGTTTGGGAGTTTTCCACTAGAGGTCACACATAGTGACCATCGATGGTCATCCTAGCCATCAATGGTTGAGGACGATAGGAAAAATTGTCACTCAACCATTAGCATTCATCATGACTATCGATGGTCAATCTGAATGGTGAAATGGTTAAGGTTAAGTTTATGGATTTTGATAGGTTTGAATGGTAATAGTGACATGTAGATGTAAACGATTGATGTGTAGTGGTTTTTGGTTAGGGTATAGGTAATGCTTGGTAAGATTTTAGGGTAAAAATATAATAAGTGATATAGACAAGAGGTAGTTATAAGAGGCCAAATTCATAGATAATAATAATAAATATAATTAAGTGTGTCTTCTAATGAACCTTGTAGGCACAAGAGTAGATCTAGCTATGTGATCAGGTGTTGTGCATCTTCTCAAAGATTCATTTAGGAATGACCATGGTGGATTGGGCTCACATGGAGGAGATCAGTCTTAGAGAAATGTTTCACTATCATCACATGCCATGGGATATGTTGATGATTATGGCCCTCATCGAGGGATGGGATTGGACCATAAAAACCTTCTTTTTACCCACTAGTGAGATTATGATCTTGCTAGAGGATGTGTATAAGATCACTCAGTTACACATATAAGGTGATCTAATTTATCACATCGAGTGGGAGGAGGGAGATGAGTTTTTGGAGATTTTATATGGAGATGACCATGATCTTATTAGATGACATAATGAAATATTTAGCTACACTCTACTATATCAAATGGAAAGGGGCAAGAAGAGGCTACTCACGATGATGATGTTCATGGTATCATGTTTTTACATTCCTTATTTTAGTAGTGAGATTTTTCTCTATCTACTACTATGGGTATTGGTTGAGATGTTATTGGGGTGCATAGTGTTTATTTGGGTTCTTATGCTTTTAGTGAAAATATATATGGAGCTATGGATTTTTAGAGATAATAAGAGATATGGCATCAATATCATGTTTATGTTATATTGTTAGGCATATAAGCACATCTGATTTCTATGACTAGTGGGGTTGTCATGGGAGAGTTATACCCAGATAGAGTTCATAGTCACCTTCATGTGGTGGAGAGATGATTTTACCCTTTTTGGACTAGGAAGAGGGGTAAATGACATTGATTGGTTTAGGGGTGCTTTTGATGCCTTGGTCATAGGTGATGTTATCTTGAGTTCATACATCATGTTTCTAGAGTGGGCTAGATATAGGAGACACACATTGTCCTTGCAGAGTTATAGGTAGATCCTTGGTAGGAGGGATGAGGAGGTAGATTTCATCTCATTTAATAGGGTGTAGAGGTATTTTGGCTTGGTACAAGGTATCCTCATCCCAATTTCTAGATACAAGAGGGAGGATGCAGGCATCCTACTACCTGAACCATAGCCAGTCTAAACATTTCTTGATTGAGAGGAGATGCCAACATGGCTAGAGATAGATGATGTAATTTTTGTGGATGGTTATCCTATATGGTACCAGGTATTTATGTGATAGAAAATTTTGGTGGTGATGATAGTGGTAGATAGTTGATGGATGTTGACCCAACTAGTAGACGTGGTCATAGGGCATAAGTATAAGGGGTTACTCTAGGTGCATAGGTAGAAGTGGTTCTATCTATAACATAGTCTCATGTGGTATTTTTATAGGTTTAGTTGGCTATAACACAAGGTCAGATAGCTAACATAATATGTGAGAGGGACTAGGATAGAGCTTGATTAGTCTTGGTTACCCAGGAGAGGGACTCCCTAAGATAGGCTAGAAGAGGATCCATAACACTTATAGGAGCACCAAGAACTATCCCCATGGCATGATATCTAGCCACAATGGAGGAGCTATGCTACTACAAGGATATAGTCCTAAAACATTGTTTTTATGAGCCCTATTAGCATGATTATAGAGATAGTTTTGTAGGTGGTGCTAGTGTGGTGATACCAAGTCAGTGGGCTACTTCCATTGGTGGATAGATAGGTACCTTAGGAGGATAGCCACTAAGAGGTCGTGGTTCCCCAAGAGATAGTGGCTCCCAAGGGGCAGAGTCATGATATAGTTATGGGATACTATATTTTATTGGTTATCATTTTGATACTTGCCTACAAGTCAATGTGATGACATGTTTATTTTTAGAGAGAGACATGTATATTTTTACATACATTATGATGTTATTGATGGAAGACTCATGATTTATAGATATGATCCTTACTTATTGTTTATCATTCATGGTTTGTGATTTGATGTTTGTGTTCATGATGTTTATTATAGTAATTTTGATCATTGATGATGTTATATTTATTATGCTTATGTTAAAGATTTAGATATTGATGTGGACTCACCTAGCTATACATGTGATGAGATGTCTTTCTATTTATGTTTATGATAATGTTGATGTGATGGTTATAGTTGGTACATTCAATATGATAATGTTTTGGGTGATGGATAGATAATGTTATGATATTCATCACATGGATTATTGTTTATGGTTTGTTTTTATGTGTTTTATGATGATGATGTTGATCATGGAAATGATATGATTATGGTATTCATTATAAAACTAAATGAATACATGTTTCCTCATTTATATTTAGACATGCAGTGAAAATTATTTATTGCATTGTTATTCATGGATGCTATGATTTTGACATGATGATGGATATGGTAATGATGTATGTTTTTATTCATGATACATGTTAATATGATGTGGTTATGATTATGGTTATTTTTCTTTAGATAAAACACATAAATTAAGTTGAAAAATAATGTGAGAGTGAGAAGATAATCAAGAGACAAATCATCTAAGTACATATATCAACTAGTTATGAGAGTAAAGAAGAGGGTACGATGCTTCTTCTTTGGTAAGGACTAAAACAAGACTGAAGGTGTATTGGCTTAAAGAACATAATCCATTTGAATGCTTCACATTAGCATTCACTAGTTGGTTAAAAATGTTAATTTATCACATTATTTCAAGTGAGCTCAGAATCCCTTACTTATAGTGTATAAAGGGGAGATGGGTGAAAATGGAACCTTCTTATGAGACTAGCATGCCTCTTATAGAGGTTACCAAAGAGTTAGTATAAACAAGTCTATGTCTTATAAGGCATACACTAATCAATGTAGGAAGTCTAATCATGAGATCTAATTGAAGCTTTCAAAATTATCACTTATGAGGGCAGACTGTGGCCTTCAAAATTACTTTGTTTTTACCTAATAATGGGTATTTTGATTCTTTTTATGGGAGGGTTGGGGAATTTGATCGATGTGGGAACCTTATAATAAATTTTTATACTTTGACAAATTCTTTACTCAACCATACTTTTAGGGAATGATCTAAGTTTGTGTGCTTTATTTAATACCTTTTGATAGTTGTCCTTTAAGGGAGAAGTCCACCTTATTTGTATCAATTTTGATATGTTTTTTGAATTTCTCCTTCAAGGTAGTATTTTTTGAATTCTAGGGATGACCCATGATTGTTTTTGGTTATGAATTTGCTTTTGAACTTTGATTTTGCTTGACATAGACTTGCTTATATAGGCTTACAAGTTCACCTTTATCACAGCAAAAATAAAAGCACAAGAATGTTATTTGTGTATAAAGAAGTTTTACATGACAATGATCATGGGAATCCATCCCCTAAAAGTGGTTGAAAGTAACATGATAATCATGTCATGGGCAGAGTCATGGTACCCATTATTCAAGATTATGATATAATTGTGATAGATAATCACATGATTTAGTTTTAATAAATTATCCCTAAAATAGGGAGATGATTGTGGTTTGAAAGCAAGGGATGAGCTTAAGTTAAACAAAAGGTGATTTTGATACTTTTTAATAATATAAAGGGCATAGATGTGAAGCATTTAAGGGCTCAAGTTATGTGTTTACCTCTAGAGAGGATAATTGGTAAGCTCCTGATCTATACTTATAGGTTATGATGTAAGGTCCAAGGTAATTGAAAGTAAACTTGCCCACTTTATTTTCTCTATATTGGTGATATGTTGATTTTCCTTTAGGATGAGATCTCCAATGTTATATTATCACACTCTAAGGTATTTTTTATAAGCATGTTTGATGTGTTCTTGATAGATATGAAGATGGGTAAGGGAGGCCAAATAATGCTCATCAAGTAGCTCAAGTTGGTCTAAATAATGTTGGAAATAATCATTTTTAGAGATGATATCCTATAGGGATATGTGAAGTGAAGGAATTCAGACTTCAAGAGGTAAGACAAACTCTGCTCCAAACATAAGAGAGAATTGGGTAGCACCTGTATGGGTTTGAATGCTAGTATGATGTAACCATAAGGTGAATGGGATGTATAAATGCCGATCCTGACTTGATTGAGGATAATCAATAGGTTGAATGAAATTTATGAATAAGATACATTGAAGTTCTTATTTGATAAGAAGGGATATGTGAGGGTGCATTCATCAAAGTTTCAATTTGATGGATTTGCCATCATGGTTGGTGAGTACTTTTTGGGTAACTATAGAAGGGTCAATTCCTAGCATATCACTATAAGACCAAGTAAATGTTTTATTATAGTGTTGTAGGAAGGAGGGTAAGTCTCAAAGCTCTTCAAATTTTAGTGATTATCTAATTTTGATAATACATGGGTTCTTTAGAGTGCCCAAGTTGATATCCTTGGTGGATTTGTTCAAAATGGTCAAAGTCTCAAGAAGAAGAGATTTGTGGATGGAAGAATCTAGTGCACAAAGATAAGTGAGAATGGATTCATCATCTTGGCACTAAATAGCATTAATGGTAGGAGAGTCATCTCATATCATATTAGGATGGTTCATAGGGATGGTTATGGTTACCCCTTCCTTTTGATAAGTTAGGGTTTTGAGGCTTATCATGTTGATGAAAAAAATTAGATGGGATGATGTCATCATCCTCACACTAAGGTGGAGGGAAAATTGGTGAGGAATGGATGTCTTCCTAAATAATGGTGATGGTAGGTGGTTTGGTTTCTTTTGTGGGTTGAATGAAGATAAGTCCATATTTCTCATGAGGATTTTTTGTCTTAATTAAAATCAACTCATGCAGCCCATGTTTATATCATCCAAGAACAAATCCCTTCCAAGCAACCGGTAGAGGTATGTCTTGGTAAACTATGGTTTATCTAGATATGAGATAATAGAGGTGAATGGTTGAGGTGAAAAAGAGGTGATGGAAGTGCCAAGATATTTGTCAAGTCCTTCATAGATTAAATAGGTTTGATATTTTGGAGGTTTAAAAGGGACAATGGTTTTGATATTAGTATTATAACCAGGTTGGTGGTCAAGTTTTCCATACTTTAGAGGAGTGGGGAAAGCATCAAGGGTCAACAGATAATATTCTTGAAGTGAAAGACATTGGAATGTATATTACAAGTGGTATGTGATGGGGATTTGATCTGAGGGGATTGATGAGCTAGTAGATGCCTCATTAGTCAAAGGAGACATGGCTTCATCCTTCGTGTTTGAAGGCCTATCTTTGGCTGATGAGGGTGTGCTAGATGGAGATAGGAGGATGTTGTTGGGTTGATAAGTCATGTTTCATGACAAAAAGTCACTTGGGTTAGCTTATATAGTGACAAACTAATCTTCAAGCTCAAATTTTATGTAATGATGAAGGGTATAGGGTACATAACCCATGGAGTGGATCTAAGGTCATCCTAGCAAAAAATTATACTATAATTCACCTTCCACTACATAGAAGAGCTCTAAGAGCATGAGAGATCCTAAATAGATATGAAGAATAATAATTCCCAAATTAGTGGCCATGGCATCATTAAAAGATTGTAGGATGGCCAAGGTTTTAGATATGACATTATTTGGTAGTTTGAGTTGATCATATGCATGGGAGGAGATGATATTAATAATGGTTCCTTTATCAATCATAGCCCATATGATGTAGCTTTGGTTGAAGAAGGTAGTAATGAAAAGAGGGGGATATAGGTCATCTAGATGGATAAAATGTATTTTTGAATCCTTGAAGGTGACAAGGTTGGAAAGTTAGATAGGACCAATAAAGGTTGCTAGAGGTTGAGGGTCTTTAGGTTGGACCTCTATTGATTGCAATGCCTTTATCATTACTTGTCAATGATGACGTGAGGTGGAAATCAATTCATATATACTCATCTTTGTTAGGGTTTGGTGAATTTGTTTGAGAACCACTCTTTTGATTGATTCAAGGGGGTTAGATTGAGAGGTACCTACGATAGATACCTTGGGTTTAGATGAAGATGATGATGATTGAATTTGACCTGGTTAGGAGGTGAAAGATGGGTATGTCCATAGGATTAACACTTTGGCCTTCCCCTTATCCTTTTGTTGAGCATATGATCATGTGACCACATGGATAGTATGGATGGAGGGAAGAGTTATGGTAGGGGGTTGGTTTAGTTCCTCATCACTCTGAGGTGAGAGTGAGGGAATAGGTAGGTGTTGGATATTAGTTTTTATTTTTTAGATTGGTAGAGGACTCATGGGAAGTTCATTCTTTAATAGATCATCCTCATCATAGAGTCAATGGATTATGGTTTGGAGAGCTTTAAAGCTATATATGTCATGTGCAGGTGTCTTATGATAGGCACATACTTGGTAGTCACTATACAAGATGTATTTTGGACCAAGAGGGTCAAATGATCTGATAAGAGGTAAGGTTAAGAAAGAAGCTTGCATTAACCTTTGGAAATTATTTGAGTAAGACTCACCTAAAAGTGGTGAGTGTCTATAGGTTTTGGCCTTGGTTGGTGAGATAGAAGTCTTTTTAGAAACATGCTTGGTGGTGGAGGTCTTGGGTAAGGTGTCATTCTTAATGGGTGATTTTTGTTTAGGTAAGGAAGTTGATAAATTAGAGGTAGGAGATTCCAAGGTAGCTAGGTTGGTTATTGATAGATCGAGATGCATGGGCATGTCATAAATAAATAGTGATAAGGTAACCAAAAGTGATGGTCGGGATTTGGTTGAAATAGTTGGCTTCCTAATAAAAGTATAAGCATGAGGCCCCAATATAGAGGGCAAGTTTGATGGGGACAAGAATCTAGCCTTATTTACTTTTTCTATTTTCACCTCCTTGGTTAATTTGGTTTGGTGCTTGGTTAGTGGGTCTAGTGAGGTTAGCTCTAGTTTCAAGAACAGATGATTAAGGATTTACATAGGGAAGGCACCAAGGTTTTTAGTTGGTTTGGTTGAAGTGATATAGGATGATTTGGTTATTTTAGATTTGGTTTCTTTAGATGGTTGAGAAATGGTTGGGTTGGCAGAGGTTCTTATTAGTTTAATTGACATGATAGTAGGTTGGATGATAGAAGTGGTAGGTTGGTCTATCAAAGAGGTGGTTAGAGGTTTATACTTGGTGATGTAAGGGAACCCTAATTATTTCCAAAATGTGGCTTGATTAGTGTTAGGTTTGAAGACAAATCCAATCTCTAAACTAGACTAGAGAATGGTTTATAGACTGGTCTTGTCCCCTAGGTAGTGGACTTGAAAGATAAACCCATAAGTTTGGAAAGGGGAGTGGTCACATCATCCTTTTCCTCAATAAAAGGATGTAAGGTTTGTATGGGTGGTTCCTCTATGGGAGGTGTAGATATGGTGGCTTATTCCTTGGGAATTATCTCCAAAGAGGAAGTGAATAACTTGGTAGTTAGGGGAGGAGGTAAAGTGGTGATGGTTGCTTGCTCAAGTATATTAGTTAAAGAAGGGGTTAATGACTCCACAAGCTCAATAAGTAGAGGAGGTGAAAATATTTATTTTATGGTTTAGGTCTCCAAAGGAAGAGAAGGTAATTTTTCTATCTCAATAATTAGGGAGGGTAAAGAATAGGTAGATTGGTTGTTAGGTTCTTTAACAATGGGCATGTCAAGAACCATATTGATGGCATGGGCATCATGAGAAAATTTAGCAACATTTTTCTCATGTTTGGTAGGTGCATGTTTGGGGAAAGGTTGTCTAAAAATGTCAAGGGCTTATTTTAGAGGTGTGTTAGGGTTATCCAACATAAGCTCCCCCTTGTCAATGAGGTTTTAAACAAAATTTTTGAAGGTATTACACCTACTAAAATCATGTCTAACTACTCAATGGAAAGCAAATAGGTCATTATCATTATAACAACTAGATACAAGATGAAAAGAATCAAATTGTTAAGGGGGTTTGATGGTAGGAAGTTGTATGATATTAGATTTCAATAACTTCTCTAGGACCAAAGCATAAGATTCCCCAAGTAGAGTGAATTGATTATAATTTTTTCAATTTTGGTTTCTTATGTTTTGTTTTGAGGAGTTAGAAGAGTTTGTTTGATTGATAGATAGTGGAGGATTGGTCTTAAGGACAAATGTATTCATAGTTATATTTATTTTGGAATTTTTATTAGTTTGATTTCTTGCTTCAGAGGAAAAGGCCTCATTGGTTTTGTAGGTAGAGTTTTTGTTTTTCAACTTTGACTTTCCTTCATCGATGGCTCTATTTAATAGCTTATGCACCATGGTAAAAGTTTCATCAAAGTTTATGAAGATTTGAACACAGAATGTAGAAGAGATGTGTTTGGCACATGCCCAAGTAAAAAATTATATAATGTTGGGTTGGGGTAAAGAGAAGGAAATTTGATTGATTAGGCCTCTCCAATGGGCTTAAAATTAGCAATAGACTCATCATCAAATTATCAGATAGAGTAAAAGTTAGAGATGGAAATTTTCTTGGAGATATTTATTAAAAAGTGATCCAACAAAGTTTGGGCTAGCTAGGTGAAAGAGAAGAGAGAATGTTTTGTTATGGCACTATACTAGTCTAATGTTCGACCAGACATGGATATGGGAAAGGTATGAAAAAGGAGGGCATCATCTTAGGTAATCAAATAACATGAATTCCTAAATGCCCTGAGGTGTTGTTGGGGGTCCTCCTTACTTTGAAACTTAGAAAACTTGGGAATTTTCCATTGAAGGGGATATGGTCTGATAGGGATAGATGGGAGAATGGGTTCATTATAGATCTGGTCATATGATAAGATGTTGTGAGCACCAAAGATAGATGACTCTAAAGTAGTCATTTTATCCATGAGCATTTTTATTAGATCCATTTGGGGTTATGCACCTGAAAGGTTATAAGGTGTACATTTTTTTTGTGTTTGGGTGACATTTATAATTGGTATGAGGTTGAGAATCTACCACATATTGATATGTGGACACAAGCAATTGGGTGGATTCCATGTAGGGGTAGGTGGATGTAGGTGGTTGGGTAATGGGTAGAGGTACATGCCTTTATGGGTTATCGATGTAACCTAGGTTGGGTGTAATGGGAACTTTTTGAGAGGTTAATGTGGTTGGGTAGGAGCTAAAATTGGGTTTGTAACTAAAGGAAAGGTGGTGACATTTTTATTAATCAATGGTAATGTAGAAGGTATAGATACCATAATATTTTGAAGTGGAGTAGTGACTAATGGATTGGTGGTAGCTAAAGGAAGGTTAAAAATGCTAGTAGTAGGTGATCCCATAGTGAGGGGAGTATAGGTGGTTAATGTTTGGGTTTCTCCTAAGGTAGAGGAGTTATTGGTGGGGGTAGAAGGCATAAGGGTGTTGGTACGTTGGGTAGGTTAGTTTTCCATAGTAGTATTAAATGGATTATTGGTAGATGAATATGCTTGATTAGTTAATGGTTGGGTGGTGACTATGGTAATAAAAGTGTTCCCCATAAGCTGGGAAGACATGCCATAAGGTGGGTCCATATGTGGAACCAAAGTAGGGGTATGGTGAGGCATGGTACTAAGATAATGCTAAAGGGACACAAGGTTGTTATCTAATAAAGTGGAAAAGTTTGTATCTCCTTAGAGAACTACCTAAGGGAAAAAATAATTCTCTGAAGGGTGAGGAGAGTATTTTGGTTCAGAGATGTACTCCATGGATGAAGAGGTAAAATAGGTTGATTGGCTTAGTGATGGGTTCTATTATTCTAGATTCTTTCGTTGGTGGTGAGTTAGGACCATGAAAGATAAGGGAGAGAGAATACAAATACTATATCACCACTCAAATAGAGAGAAGACAAGAAATGAGTAAGGAAATTAGACACACACTAAAAAGTATGTTAAGTCCTAAAGTTATTTTTAGTCTCTCTTTTGGCTTATGCCTTAATATTCATAAGAAATTATGTGACTAAAATTGTCTTGTAGGCCAAGTACTAGAAAAGAAGTCTATGGTTGGTTTTAGGTTACATTTAGGATATCAAAAAGGATCTATATTGGAAATAAATATTTTTCTTGGTATTGGGGCCTAACCCCTCACTTTATACATTGTAGAGATAAGGGTGTCAAGTAATTCACCAATATATAACAATTTTTTGAGTTTATACTCAACCAAAGAGATGATTTGGTTCTCTCATTGGTAATGAGCTCTAAGTAGGATTTCTAGGAAAGGGTAAGGTGACCTCTAGATGATGAAATCCCAATAAGGGCTTATGTCAAGTTATTTAGATGTTTGATTGACATAGGTGGTTTGGTTTGTGTGTATGATACAAGTGATGCTATGATCTAATTACTTTGATTTAATTTAGCTAAGTTCACTAAACTTGCAAGGAACCAATGTATGCAGTTGATTTTAAACCCAAAATAAATTTTAATTTCATTTATGAGAAAAAAATATAGAGAATAGCACCTAGATGCAAATGAAAGAAACCCAAGTAGAGAATCAAGGGTCCCATCAAGCATGCCATAATGTTTTAGAGAATTTTAGATTATATTCTAGTAGAGGAAGAAGAAAGAAACTATATATGGGTATGGTTGAAAAACATGTTTGGTTGTACATGAATTAAATTAGATGATTATAGAGAGCTCCTCTTTACATTGGGAGGAATGACCTAAAAATAAGATAAAACTAAAGAAAATGGTTAGTTAGTTAGATAGGTAGTTAGGTGGATTACCTAACACTAGCTAGATCCCAAAAGCAAGAGCTTCCTCGGGGGCTGTCCATACACATTTTTCAAACAATTAAGTTAAAAAATTGAAAGATAAATTACTTGCATAAATAATAAAAGATACTAAAATTAAATACAATAAATGCTTGATAAATAAATTGACTAATTATATCAATAAGTGGGTCAATACTAATGCTAAATATGTCACGTGTGGTTCAAAAAATAGGTTAGGGCCCTATGAATTGGCATAGACAAGGAAATTCATATTTGGTTGAGGGTAAGTGGATGAAAATAGATCACTATTATTTTTCACCATAGTGATTATTGGTGGTTTAGGTAACTATCAGTAGTTGGACAGACCATCAGTGATCAGGATGACTATCGATGGTTAATATGTATTACATTTGGGTAATAAAAAGGTCAAATTGATGGGGACATAGAAGGTAATTCTAGGAGATTGGTTTATGATGGGATGATTATGAAATGGAAACAAAGGAATTAATAGATTGAAAATAAATACTTATCTTGTTGGAGGTTGATCTAGTGATTGGTTGAGGTGGTTGGAGCATTGATGGAGTCTGGCATGATTCTGGTAGAGTAACAGTTCTTGGTTATCATATGAGGGATGGTGATAAGTTGGCTCTTTGTCATGATGGCTAGATTAATATATTGTTAGAAGAATACATGCAAATAAAATTTGGATATGAAAGCTCTTGATAGTTATGGGATCCCTTTTTCACCTCTTGCTCCTTTTTTATTATAGGAAGGAAGGAGAGGTGCAACAATATGTTAACAATAGATCTAAATTATTATGTAATCTTAACTTTAACATGTATAAGTTTATACATGAATTAGATAAGTTAATTATACAAAAGAAAGGCAAAGTGAAGGGTTACTTAGGTTGGTTTAGATTGTAGAATCTGACCAGTAGTAGTCAAGGGTCAAGGTCAAGTTGAGTTAAAGAGGTGGATTTAATCAGTAGGTCAATTTGACTAAGGTTAGGTCTGGTTACCAATCAAAATGTCAAGTTGGGGCCCTTGGGGATCCTGAAATGGTCGAAGGGAGTTGTAAAATTTGGAACTATTATGTACAAATTTTTAGTGTCTACAATATTAATCCTAATTACTGAACCACATATCAAACGTAATCTTCTTTATCATGATTGCATTATATTATCCCAAGTAATAAGGGGGAAATAAACATAACTTAATAAGTCTATAGATCCTCTTTTCCCAAAGTATGGATCAAGAAAATTATTAACTTTAGACTTGATCCATATTATATACTAATATTTTAATATTTTAGGGTAAGTTGTTTAATTATAAAAATAATTTCCTATTGTCTTCATATCCCACTATCTTATACATCCTGATTCATCTACCTAGTAATAAAATTGATGAAATATATATGAATAAATAAAGTAATGTAGATGTATATGGCACATGTTTGGATATATATATATATATATATATATATATATATATATATATATATATATATATATATATATATATATATATATATATATACACTTATTGGTAAACATATTAATAATATCAATGTACATTTTAGATAGACTCATTTTATATATACTTATCATTGAATATATTTATATGCTCTTTGTATATTGTACATTGTATATATTATTTGTATTATATATATATATATATATATATATATATATATATATATATATATTTTTATGACATAGTAAAAAGTCACTTTTTGGATCCTAAAATGATGTGCCTTATGTTATTTTGTTTGACACCTATGGAGAAATGAGACTATGGCAAGAGATAAAAGGATTTATGCAAAGCTTTAAAATTTGTATTTCCATATTCAAGATATGTTTTAAGCAATGTGGAAAAGGAGGGAAGGGAACCATTTCTATACCATCATAGTGAGAAGTTGGTGATTGCATTTGGATTTTTATACATGTCTCTTGGTAGAGACAACTTGTTAAGATTCACTTGCATTTACCAAAATTTGGATGTATAATAAACATCATCGCTAGTGAAAGAAATGAATAGTAGATCGAATGTATGTGGGAAATTAATTTAGGTGTACTATCTAATTGTATTTTATCATTAAATATTTTAACATATACTTATAATTTACCATATACTTACTAGGTTTCTATATATAAATATTCTCATTTATTCATTTAATCTCACATTACTATATTCTAAAATTTGAATGTCGACTTAATCATAATATTACTCATATAAAATCATATAGTTTGTTATATCCATATTTTTCCTCTATTTTAAAAATAAAGAATACCTAGATCATTCAATTTATATACCTAATACCTATACTACTAAATAAAATCCCATGACATAGTTCACCATGCAAATCAGACACCAAAAATTATAAAAAAATCTGAATTAGGATAAATAACAACACTAACCTCTTGATGCCACCTAGTTAATACCATAATTCTTTTTTCCTCATATGTTGTCCTTCCTTCTCCTCCATTACGAGTTGTTCTTATATTCTCCAATTCTTTCTCCTCTTATTTTCCCATCCCTTACTATGTTGCATAGTTTTCCTTTTATCTCCTTTTTTATTTCGTGCCAAAGATTTACTTTTTCCTCTTTATTAAATTACTTTATATCTTTTTTCAGGATTATCTTTTATTCTAATTATATATTACTCTATAAACTTTACATTATTTTATTTAAATCTCACTCCATTTTCTTTTTAGTGTATTTTATTTTTTTCTTTATTCCATAATATTAACATAATTTTTTTATTTCCTCATTATAAAGAATCCATTAAAATATAGTTTTGTTCAAACATCATAACTTAAGGACAATATGATTAATATAAATTCAATCACATTATTTTCAATCTAAAATGGTAAAATAAAAAATACTATACCCAAAAATATGTTTATTATAGTTATGTTATATTGATCATCTAATGTCTTTTGTTAGTTATTTATAATAATGTGTTAATCCTTGTAATGATATTCCTAAACATCACAAATATAAACAACTTATGTTCCAAACATTACTAATACAAGATGGTTAGTCTACATATGGTAGTACCAAACACAATTCATGTAAATTTATATTTTCAAAAACATTAATAGTCATGAATACAATGACATGTCATAAACACAAATTAACATTCATAGCACAATTACATGAGATTAATTCCACACAAGTATTAAATTGTGCTAACACACAACTAGTATGCATAAATAATTATGTAAATAAAAAATAATCATCAAAACATACTAACATTAACCATTTAAATATCCATATAATATGTCCTAACTAATGTGGTGTGTGCAAGTGTTCTATCCATTCCTTTATCATCCCCAAAAACTTCCATCTATGCCTCCCTCTCTGATGATGATATCCTTCCATCATTCTCTAAAGGATGAATTTCTCTTATGTCCAACTCATGACATGAAGGTAGTTATTCCATAACATCATGATATATATATATATATATATATATATATATATATATATATATATATATATATATATATATATCATAAAATATTGATGAAATAATAAATCAATATGATCACAATGTAAATAATATACAATATAACTAAATCATAACAATTAAATCATGAAATAAAATCAACATACATCTATCCCATAACATCTTATGACTTACAAATTAGTCAATAAAATAAAATTACCAACTATAAATATCTATGGATAATCAAATAAGTTTTCTTAGTAAGGAATCAAGATGTAACATCCTTCTCATTAAAGCTAGTCATGATCCCAATGACAATTACTCAAATATAAGTTATGAATTAAAAACATTATTCAATTGAAAAATAACATAGTATAAATCATCAAATCAAGAAAATAAATGTGGAAATAACCTATAGAAATCATCATAGTCTTGTCAAGTAGAAATCATCATAGCCCTCTCAAGTAGCACTATCCTCATAGTATTGGTCCCACAAGACCTTTTACTGTGACATATCCCTATTATGGAAACAAAATTTATGAGTGTCAATTACTTTGATTGGTTTTACCATGACCACCCTGGGTCCATAACCTACAAATAATTCCAATATAACACATGTGAATGATAAAATATATACTTTTTAAGATAAGAAGAAGACATTATGTAATAGAGATAAGATTGGTTTAAATACAAGCCTATACACTACAAGATTGACCACTTTTAACACTTTGAAGGGTCCCTCATATCTTAGTGATAATTTTACTAACTTCTCAATTTTAATCTTTAACCATAAGCACATGAAATCATCACAAAATACAAAAATAAATGGCTAGGGATAGTTCCACAAAGCCTTCTAGCCCCTATACACACCTATCTAACCTAGAGAGTATCTTTCTCATTCTTTAGAAAAGTGTGTAGAGAACATAGCCATAATGATGTGTATAAATCAATACCATCACTACTACACATATCTCCTCATAAGTATGACATGTCAATAATACCACTAATCCACGTAGTTCTTGACAAGTATGATGATGAATGGGAAATAGAAATATAGATTTCTAATGTATACCATATTAAGTAATAAACATTCCTTAGTATATGTGTATGGGTACAGAACTAAATTTTACAAGTCCCCATTTACAAATCTTGGATTCAACAAGATCCCCTTGTTGGATCCAAAATCAGTAACTATTGAGTCAATGTGAGACTAAGATCCACTCCCATCTCTTAGTACTCATGTACCTAATTCACCACTCATCTATTAGGTATCTATAACTTAATGATCTCTAAAATGTGCACATGATTCAATGAATCACAAATCCATACTAATAGTTCTTAGAGTGAAATTATATACACTAAATAATTTAAGATGTATCAATATCTATCATAAGAAAAATCATACAAAAATTCCATAATTGTATTAAGTTTCCATTAGCCAATCATAACCAGTATCAAATTTCACAGCTTAACCCATATTTATTATATTCATAGTTAAGAGGAAATAATGTTAAAATTAACATAACAAATAAAGGCCAAGGATCACACCATCCTTACAACCTTATAAAGATAACAAGAAAGACAATTCCTCCCCATTTTCTTGGATAGTTACATAATAAGTTATAAGCTTATCTCAAACCCTTAGACTAACAATATGTTCCACACATCCTATTCCATACTCATTCTAGGTGAAAGGTACATAAATGACTCATAAAAACAACATGTTTTAAGAAATATGAGAATAATAAAAATATAATAAATTAAAATCATAACATAATGATTATAATTAACTTATAAATCTTAATCTAGAACTAATATAAATTCAAGGTTCACCACTCCACATGGTCAGAGTTCACAAGTATAGATAAAGTATCATATGAAAGTATGGCTCAAAAAATACACAAGGGGAAAGTACATAACTAAAATCTCCCGACAAAACTCTTAAATAACCTCACTTGGTATGAAGAAAACACTATAACCCAAGCTTCTAAAATCACTACCCACTTAAAAAACAAAAAGAGCAGTATCAAAACCTATTTCCATAACCAAAAGGAAAAATATTAACCACGTAGATGCATAAATCCATTATATTCCTAAAACTTATATATCAATAAGAATTAGAAGACACTATCCAAAAAACTCTATGGAGTATTGTCAAAATAACATTTTAGAAACAAGTTTCCAATTAAGGGAACACTTAATCAACATCATGAAAATATGAATCCACTTAGTGAGCTTATAATTATTTCAAAAGAGGGGGAGATAGTAAAAAATCACCTATATGATATTTATGTGATACGAAACCTCTTCCTAATTCTCATAAACATGTGGGTTGTCAATCCATGAACAAACTCCTAACACATAGGAATCCTCAACAAAGATAACTACACTCCACTACAAGGAGAATTCCCACTGTGCTAGGTGGCACCAATCCATAATCAGTATTTTAGGATTCCCTCCCATTAGATTAATTTACATAGGAAAAAAATCTATCTAAATGGACATATTATTAAGTGAGAAGCATCCAATGATTTTTGAACACTTACTATACTAAACATAAGTGGAAAAGGTGTCTTGATTACCAAGTAATGATGTAATCATTATCAAGGTATTAGATCTAAGTGATCAAAAATATTATAGGAATCTCTTGTTCATGACTCGTGAAATATGTTATGCACTCACTTGCCCAAACATTTTATACATTCATCACCATCAAGACACTTGATAAACTAACCTTTTAACAACTTTAAGAGGGTAAGAGTGTTCCCAAGGGTATACACTCAATGTACCACATAACATTTCATGTTTAAAGAAAAAAAATCATGGAATAAACTATCAATACTCATCATTTCATAAAATTAGTCACATATAATTATGCCTTATCCTTTCTAGAATTCCCTTCTATTATCCTAATCTTCCACATGTCATATGATTTAGTTAAATAGGTTCTCAATAAAATTAGACTTGAGCTCTTTAATAGAGGCTAGTTGATTTTCAGTGAAACTTGTATAAAAAAAATTAAATCCTACCTAAAAATGAGGAAGAAAAACCTTGCTCAAGGTGTCAAAATATAAAATACAATCCTAAGAGATTATGTCATCTGATCAAATGTAGAATTCATCCACATAGGTAACATAATTCTTAAAATCATGGATGTCTATTACCTAAAATAGTAATCAATCCATACATGAATATTTACTAAATATCAAAACTTTAATTATGGTGTAGCATGATTTTACACTGAGGCACTACAAGTCCAAAATACACTTTACTTAACAAGTACATTACTACATGCCACTAGGTTTTCCATACATGGGTTCAACATGTCTTATCCAATAATGTAAAAATCAACATGAAGGGATAAATTTAAGTTTTAATGAAATGTATTGTTTAAGTTAAACTAAATCAATATATGTTATTCTAACTTTGATTAATAAGACCTCTAGTGAAAATTGATAAATCTACTACCATTTTGTTACACCTTTAAATTATATATAGCCTCACTGATGTAGATATCAAATAAAATATTGATTTAGTGACCTCAAACTAGTTTTGAATCTCAAAATACTTCTCTATCTTAGTTAACCATGCTTTGGCTCTTTCACCCAAAATAGTTCTATCAAACATAGGTGGATTCACCTTTTTCATAACTCTAGCCACTCTACACTACCTGTGATCTCACATCTTGAGGGTTTTCCTACTCAGTAGGATGATCTTCAAGTTAATCCTCATGGTATTCCTCTTCATGGCCATGAACTTCCTATTCCAAGGCTGAAATTTGGTCCCTAGTTTCATTCATGGCTGAGAGAATGTGATCCAACTTTAGTACTTGCTCAATGTAAAATCAAGTAGGCTCAAATAGAGGGTTATTATCATAGACATTTTAAGGACCCTCTTCAAATATTATAACCTTCACCACTCTATTTTATATTAAGTAGAAGGATATGAAAATGTTAGTGGACTCATTAAGTCCTAGAGTTTGAGTCATAGCTTTGATACCACATGTAGCATCCCCATTGAGATCTACCTAGGATAACATGATTTTTTGAAATTAATCAATGTATTCTTTCATTATATTTCTACATGATAATATAATTAGTGATCCAAATAAAACACTTTAAGTACATTAATTGTAAAATAAGCATGTCACTTTTGTCCATCATTGATCACTATCATCAGATGAAATACAACATAACTAAACATAAAAAGTAATTATAGATTTCCATCCATGAATGGTATAAACATGTAACCACTAATATCATGATACAATAATTAAATAATTAAATTTCATTAGAATAATGTCTCAATAATAATAAATATAATACAATATACAAGATACAAGGCTTCATAGAGCAAGAATTTTTTAACACTAATATTTATTGTAATCTCAAGTGTAGTCCCTAGATAAGTACTAGTTTAGGGAGGAATAACATCATCTAAGAAATTTTCCACACCAACCATGGACCATAGATCCCTCATAAAATCCCCCATCAGGGAATGGCCCTTCCTTCATGGATGAGAAGATAGTGATGGTGTGGGAATCCATATGGACAATATATTACCCATGTGTTATATGATTTCTAAGAACATGAAGTGTACCATAAATAACTTAATTCCAATATGATATCATATAAGCATGTAAATCATACATATGAAATGATAATTTCTAACTAACATTACATTGGCCAAATATTTCAATATTTATTGATCTTTGGGATAATTCAAATTCATACGCACCACTTGATCAGATTACCTTCATCTAGCATTGATGATGCTAGTAATCTTAGTGAATTCCATCTCACTACTTACTCAATACCAACAATGTGATATGTTGATAATATAAATATAACCAATAGATTCATAAAAAATACTTTCTAATAGAAGGTACAAAACATATTAAGCAAAAGAATAATTAGAATGCATACATTTAATCTATCAACTATATGAATGAATCTCCTCTATATTATTTACCTCATAAATAATAAGCATAGCTAGTACAGTTTATACCAACCAAGAATAATCTATATTTTCATTGCATAATTTTAATTTTCATAAGTAGATTAAATATAGTATATTCTATGATAAGCACTAATATCATAGTCCACCATTTTATGTACCCACTACTCGCTTTCAAATAGGTAGTCATAAATAAGAAAATTATAATTATCAAAATAAAATAATATATGTTTTAAACATCTTGTTATATCTTATGAAGGATGTGTTCATATTTAGAGTATCCTATCCTTCAGGAAACTATGACTTAGTTTTCTCAATAAATAGAACTATAGGCACACTTCATAATGCACTAGTATATGATATATTTATATATGCACTTGTATATATTTATATACCCATAGTATGTACCATACACAAGTTCTTAAATAGTAATGAAATATTGTATGTAAATTCCAACTATCATTTATAATTCTAAACAATGATTTCATAAGGTTTCAAAAATAATTTATCAGAACATATTAATGATCAATTATGAGATATTAATATTCCTAGAATATTAATGAATATAGTATAGATATCTAATAGACTATTTATATCTGTATTCTACTCTTCTTAAATTAAATCACCATCTACTAGTAATAAACCCTCACATAATTCCATATTACCATATATGTTTTGTTTAATATCAACTCCATTGACTTGTTTTATAGAAACTTTTATACTTTTTATATATCACTGACCACTAAAAGAGTTTGAAAATAAATTCTTACACCCAATAAATTACTAATTATGAGTTTTCTAATTACAACATGACTTGCCACATGCAATATCCTAATTATGAGTTATAGACTTATAATGTATTATACCCTTGATGCTCATACTAAAGATTGGAAACCACTATGACTTAATCATGAGATTATATTATCACTAATTAGTGAACCACATATCGAATATAATCTTCTTTATTAGGATTACATTATATTATCCCAAGAAATATGGGGAAAAATAAACATAACTTAATAAGTCTATATATCTTCTTTTCCTGATGTATGGATCAATAACATTGTTAACTATAGACTTGAGTTGTATTATATACCAATCTTTTAATCTTTTAGGGTAAGGAACTTAAGTATAAAAATAATTTCATATTATCTTCATATCCCACTATCTTACATATCTTGATTCATTTTCCTACTAATAAAATTGTTGAAAGATAGAGGAATAAAGAAAGTAACCCAGATGTAGATGGCATAGGTTTGGATATATACATATACTTATTATTGTACATATTTATAAGTTTGATGTACATTGTAGATAGATTCATTGTATATATACTTATTGCTACACATATTTATAAGCTCATTATACATTATACCTTATATATATATATATTCATTATATATAATATATATAAAGTTTTTTGTTTTATGACACATTCCAAACTCACATTTTAGATCCTAAAATGATGCACCTAATGTTCTTCTATTTGACATCTACATAGAAATGGGATGATTTTCAAAAGATAAAGGAATTTATGCAAAGCTATAGAATTTATATTTTTAGATTTTAGATATGTATTGAATGATGTGGAAAAGGAAGAAAGAAAACTGTTCCTCTTCCAACATAGTGATATGTTGGATATTGCAGGATTGTTAAACACATCTCTTGGTAGAGATAACTTGTTAAGATTCACTTGTATTTACCAAAATTTGGATGTATAATAAAAATCACTAGTAAAAGAAATGAAAAACATATCAAATGTATGTGGGCTTTTCATTTAGGTGCACTAACTACTTGTATTTTATTATTAAATATTTTAACATATACTTTTAGTTTACCATATACTTACTAAATCACTATATATAAATATTCTCATTTAATCATTTAATCTGATAGTGCTATATCCTAAAATATGAATGTTGACTTAATCAAAATATTCCTCTAATAAATTCATAAAATTATCTATGTCCATATTTTGCCTCCATTTTGAAAATCAATAATACACATATCATTATCTTTATATACCTAAGAAAATCCCACGACACAGTTCACCATGCAAGTTAGACACCAATAGTTACAATTTTTTTTAAATTATGACAAATAACAACACTAACCTCTTGATGGTGCCCAGTCAATACCATAAGTCCTCTCTCCTCTTACACTTTCCTTCCTTCTCCCCCACTATGGGTTGCTCTGCTACTCTCCAATTCCTACTCTTCTCTTCCCCTCTTTTACTATGTTTCATAATTTTCCTTTTATCTCCTTTTTTATTTCATCCCAAAGCTTTACTCTTTCCTCTTTATTAAATGACTTTATATTTTTTTTAAGATTTTATTTTATTCTAATTATATATTGTTATAAAAAAATCCATTCTCTTATTTAAATCTCACCCTCTTTTATTTTTCATGTTTTCTTTTTCTTTTTCACTTTATTCCATAATTTTAACATAATTTTTTAATTTCCTAATTTTATAGAATCCATTTATAAATAATTTTGTTCTAACATAATAAATTAAGGACAATATGACTAATATAAATTCAATCATATTATTTTAAATATGAAATGGTAAATCCATAAATATTATACCAAAATAAGATTTTTATTATAGTTATGTTATATCAATCATATAATCTCTTTTGTTATCTATTTATATTAAGGTGTTAAGCCCTATAATGATATTCCTAAACATCATAAATATAACTAGCTTATTTTCTCAAAATTACTAAGATAATTTGGTTAGTCTATATACTGTAGTACCAAACACAATTCACATAAAATTACATTTTTGAAAACATTAATAGTCATGAATATAATGACACATCATAAACACACAGTAACATTCATAGAAAAATAAACATTTTAACAAACTATCATGATGAAAATTGAAATGAAATTAAAAATAACATCTAAACTTCAAGCAATTTATGAAAAATGGGTGCTCTCTCAAAATTTGAATTAGCTGGTATGCAGGCAGGCAGGAAACTGATCAGTGAGAATCTGGCAGAAGGTATAGACCCTAGAGGAACTATAGGGGGTGTTGAGAAGAAGGATGGGTCAGATTTGTTGGCTGATGTGGATAATGGAAAGTTTATGAATGCATCTGATCCTTTTTGTGTCCCCCCATTGGATTCCCCTTCCACTTTTCATGTGTTGCGACAGGATCTTGAAAAGGAGAAAGATAATGTTGATTTTAACAAAGAAAAGTCCTCATAAGAGTTGAAGGGAGGATCCTCAGAATAAAGGACTTGGTCATCTCTGTTTGGCAAGAAACCTACTGGAAAATCTCTATTCCTGTTGGTGACTACTAAGTCTTGATGGGAGAAAGGTGAGTTTCAAGTTTTTATTCCAGATCCTTTAGTTGATTTTTTTGTGTCCTCTATGGATTTCACCCTAGTGGGCAAATTTTTAGGAGCAAGACCAGATCTAGAATCTCTTAGAAAAATGGTTAAAATGAAATGGGTTATTCGAAGAGAGATAGATATTACACCAATGTTGAATGGTTTCTTCTTGTTCATCTTTAACTGTAAGGAATATATGAATATGGTTCTTTGTGGAGGATCGTGGTCTTTTCGTAAATGCTCTCTCATAATTAAAAAATGGGAGCCTAACATGGATTTCTCAGATTCATTTTTCTTAACTACTCCCATTTGGGTTAGACTTCTTGGTTTCCCTTTAAAATTTTGGCATGAGGACATTTTTAAAGGTATTGCCAGTTCTTTTGGTGAATTGGTGGCATTGGATAATGAAACAACTTCTAGAACCAAACTTCAAAGTGTCAGACCTGAATCATCTCCCAAAAAAGGTGGAACTAATATCCAAGCTTGGTAAAAAAACTCAAGAATTTTTTTTTGAAGATTTTCCCAACTCTTTCTATGCTTGTAAGAAACAGGGGCATCTAGTTAAAAATTGTCCCTCCAAAAGAAAAAATTATCCTAGTAGTGTTTTGGATGGGAAAAAAACTAAGGTCCAGCAAAAGAAAGTCTAGAAACCCAAAGAAGATCACTGCCAAGAATAGAAAAATAATGAAGATTCTAAGCTATACATACTGAGGCAGATAAAGAACCTTATTTTGAAGATTCTAATGCTCCACATGTTGAGGTAGATAAAGAGTGTCCTTTTGAGAAAGTAAACTATGAGAAAGAAGGATATGGTTTGCAATCAGATACCATAATATCTGAACAAAGAATAGATGATCCGATATATATATCAAAACAAATCATTTCCTATCAAAGGATAGAAGATCGATGGAGAGATGTAGATGACAAAATTGTGCTAGAGGAAGGTGAATTCTTGGCTAAAGATGGAAAAAAATCAGAGGAGGGAGATCTTCTTTTTTCTCAATCCAGGGAGATCCAAGTGTTATCTTAGGCTGATAATGACGTTCCTATGGATGAGCCTCCTTCCCTAGAAGTTGTGAAAGATAATGGAGAAAATTTAAAGCATAAACTAAACCAAAGAAAAAGGGTCAAAAAAAAGATCAATACTAAGGGGGTAGAAACTAGAAGCAACAAAATAGATTAGCAAAAAAGAGTTGAACAACATTCTAAGGTGAAACCAGATGTTGGTTCCCCAGACAAAACTGGAAGAAGATCCACTAAGAAAACTAGAGAGTTAGAAAGTATGCAGAATATTGTTGATGGTAGGCAAGCAACTATTCTATATTTTACCCCTAAAAAATAGATACAAAGATTATTATTTGGAAAATTAGGGGGCAAAATAGCACTCATAAATAGGATATTGATGATGTCCCTATAAAAGCTGATTTTGATGCTACTCTTTAGTAGGTTTTAGGACTGCTTGTCTTGGTGGATGTTAATGCTTTATCTTTTTTAATTCTATTAAATGGTTTTGAGGTCCCTTCAAAACCTACTTTTACCTTAATCTAAAACATTCATAGCACAATCACATGATATTAATCCAATACAAGTATTAAACTACACTAACACATAACTAGTATGCATAAATAATTATCTAAATGAAAATAATCATCAAAATGTATTAATACTAACCATTCAACTATGCATATAACATGTCCTAACTAATGTGGTTTGTATATGGGTTCTATCTATTCCTCTGTCCTTACCCAACACATCCATCTATGCCACCCTCTCAAATCATGATCTCCTTACATCATGCTATGAGGTATGAATCTATCTTGCATCCAACTCATGACAAGAAGGTAGTTAGTCCATAACATCATGACATATATATCATAAAATAATAAATAAACATGATCACAATGTAAATAATATACAATACAAATAACTCATAGCAATGTGGTCATGAAAATAAAACAACATACATTTGTCCCATAACATCATATGACTTATAGATTAGTTAATCAAATAAAATTACCAACTATAAATATCCATGGATATTTAAGTTTACTTAGTGAGAAAATAGGATGTAACAATTGTGGGATTAATTACATTAAATTACTAGGAAATTTTCCATATTTTTAGCTTAGTCTTTGTAAAATAACCCTCTACGACTCTAGTTTGGTTCTCTTCCTCCTCCAAAAAATCACACTTATAATCTTATTCTGAAGATGGTGTTTCCAGAACTAAACTTTCACAAGTTTGATGGTAATTATCTACTCACTGGATTACTCTAATTAAAGATTTTTTTGATCTACATCATATTCCACATTCACAAAAGGTGGTTTTGGCCTCTCTATATATAGAACTTGAGAAGTTCATTTGGTATCAATGGTTATGTGCTCAAAATATAAAAAAAGCATCTTAGTTTCATGGTTTATATTTTTGTAGGATATATACCTCCACTATCACCACAATTTCTCAAAAATATAATTTTTCCACTATCCAAAATATTCCAAATAGGAACTGTAATGGATTATTTTCATCAATTTTATAATCTCTCCTTATGTGTGGCAGACATCATTAAGGAAAAATTTATTGGCCTTTTTTTGAATAGTCTCAAAGGCAGAATCTAATTGGAGGTTCACATGTTTAGTCTTAGTTAGGTATCTAAAACCATCCCAATTTAATGTATGGTAGAGGAAAAATAAGTAATCAAATGAATACCTTTCACTAATTTCTATGAATTCACTTTCACAACACCATCACTTCCTTAACCTACTAGATTGACCCCTTAGAAAATTAAGGATAATAATGAAAAAAAGTTTGTGTTTTGGTTGTGATAAAAAATAAATGAAAGGACATCATTGTAATGAAAATAATTTATTTTGAATTGAAGGTGTAAATGAGGATGATGAAGATGATGATACTTTAGCTACATGGTTAGATGAACCTGAGGATGAATCTGAATATTTTAAATGCACTTTTAAGTATTCATATTCCTCAAAAACTTAAGGTGGTGGGTTTTCTCAATAAATATAAGGTGACTATGCTTCTTGAATCTAGGAGTACACACAACTTCATTAAAAATCAGTTGTTTACTCATTTAAAAAATTTCATTCACCCAGCTCTAGAATTTTAGGTCATGATTATAGATGGTGGTATCATCAACTATTATATAAGATTCCATAGCATTAAGTTTTCTATGGGAAACTCCCTTTTATATTATCCTATGTTTTTTATTCCAATTTGAGGGGTTGACATTATTTTAGGAGTGTAATGGCTCACCAATTTGGGAACTATTGGGATTAATTTCTAGGAACTATTCATGTAACTCCTTTCAAAAGGCATGACATTTAAATTACTCGATTACGAGCTAAATATATAAAAATAGTTAGTTCCCATCAAATAATGAATATTCTTTAAACAGGTGCTAAAGTATTTATGGCATGATTATTTTCTATAGAGGTTCAACTAACCAAGGAGTCCATCCATGTTGATTTACAAATGGTTTTATATGACCATTCTATTATTTTTGGTGACATGCCAAAAATATTTCTGCCAAGTAGAGCACATGACCATACCATTAGACTAATTATCATAAGTACACCACCCAACATCAGACCATAGATGCATCCATATGCCTAGAAGATAGAAATTTTTAAATATGGTACAAGATATGTTGGAGGCAAAAATCATCTGACACAGTCAAATAAAATTTTCCTCCTTAATTTTCATGGTGTGGAATACGGATGACACTTGGAGGATGTACCTAGACTATAGATAACTCAATAATTACACCATCAAAGATAAGTTTCCTATTCCATTAATTGATGATTTTATAGATAAATTTCATGGTTTTAAATATTTTACCAAGTTAGATCGTTGCTCTAGGTATCATCATATTTGAATATGTGAATAGGACATATCTAAAATAACTTTAATAATTCATGAAGGCCATTATGAGTTTATGTTCATGCCTTTTGGCCTCAATTATTCACCATCAACATTTCATAATTTTATTAATATTATTTTTAGGCCATTTTTGAGAAATATTTTATTATATTATTTTATTACATCTTCATGTACAACAAAAATTGGGAATATCATTTAAAGCATATGAAATAGGTACTCTTAATTTTGGAATAACATCAACTTTATGACAAACCTTCCAAATGTGATGGAATTTTTGAGGTGGATTAATTTGATCATATTGTTTCACATGTAGTTAAATTTGATCTTAAAAATATCCAAGTGATGATGGAGTGGTAGGTTCTTGAGACCCTTAAGAACCTTTGGGGATTTCTAAGTCTAATCAGTTAATATCATAGTTTTATCAGAAATTATGAAAGCATTTTAGCTCCACTCACATCTTTGTTAAATAAACATCATTTTTAGTGGAATAATACATCTAGAAAGACATTTAAAAAATTGAAAATGGATATGTGCACAACTTTAGTTTTAGATACTCCTAATTTTTATAAAAAAAAATTGTTGTGGAATGTGATGCATTAGAATATATCATGGGGTTTTTACTCATGCAATAAGATAGACCACTTGCATTTGAGATTCTATAAGTAAAGTAAAATAATATTATTAATCTAATACATGAGAAATATATGGTGGTTATTTTTCATGTATTTAATTTATGGATTCCTTATGTGGATCACTTTCAATTAAATATTGATTATGATTGCCTCAAATAGTTTTTAGAATGATGATTATATATTTAAGAACAACCAAAATGAGTGACTAAAATTTTAGGTTGCGATTTTAAATTACTATTTAATACATTAAAAGATAATGTGGTGGAAGATGTACTCTTGTAGAAGGATAAAATAGTTGAGGAATTATTATTTGTAATGATCAGTTGGATGGAAGATTAGCTAGATGAAGCAAAATCATAATGGTAATATGATATTGCTACCCATGTTTTGATTAAAGCTATTAAATAGGGTTTCATGGGATATAAAAAAATTACATAGATTGGGAACACATTATGATATAAAAATATATTATATCTCTATAAAAATTCTCTCCTCAAACATAAAATCCTTCAAGAACTTCATTCATCACCAATATGTCACTCAATATTTTTGAAAACATATCATAGAATCAAGAAAGATTTGTTTTAGGAATGACTCAAGGGGGATGTCCAAAAATATGTCTCTATATGCATGGTATGTTAGTATAAAAAGGTGAATTTATTAATACCCTAGGTATTTTTTAGCCTTTATCTATCTCTCAACAACATTATCCATGGATTTCATTACTAGCCTACCATGATCTAAAGGTAAAAATGTTATTATGCTAGTTGTGCATTGACTCACCAAGTATGCTCATTTTTATTCCTTGTCATAGCCATTTGTTTCCACTATACTAATTTTTTATTTTATCAATAAGATAATAAATTCCATAATACTCTAAAGATCATTTTAAATGATCAAGATCCGATATTTACTAGTAATTTTTGGCCTAGACTATTTGCATGTTTGGGCACCCTGTTGGCTCATATCTCATCCTATCATCCTCAAACTAATGGATGAATATGTCAAATTACTCAAAGATTTATGAATGCCATTTATTGAATGAAAAATATAGTATTAGGTGAGATAAATACTACCACAACATAAGTTACATCAAATACATCAAAAGCTTCATTAATTAATTAGCTAAAAAGTACAAAAGAGGTAAATTAATAGTGATGGATTAAGTCACCAAAAAGGTAACAAATAAAATCATAATTATGAAAAACATTAAATGTATTTCCCTTGATTTATGTAAAAATTCTAAGTAAGCTAACTAATAACCATGTAGGTAAAACTAAAATTGTAGAAAAACTACACTAACACCCCCTAAAGCATAGCTTAGTTGGGTAGAATAATTGGGTTCCAACAATAAGGCCTGTATAGGTACCAAAGCACAATATTATCATATAAAGTAGAGATAATGAAAAAACCTAGATAAGAGGGCTAAAAATGCGCACTATAGTCTAAAACATCCTTTATCCATCTAGTATCCTATAATAGAGTTTCTAGGAGTGACTATGGATTAAAAGTAGATGTAGTGAAGAGTGGATTACCTTGGAATAGTGAATGTGTCTACCAAGTTCATAATGGATATTAAAACAAGGTGTGAATCCTATATAAATAACTACTCTCTTATTCAAGGTATGATTTCCAATTACTCTATGTAATGATTGTGCAATGGGAGTAGAAGAAATGAAGGACTGTTGAATGCTATGAAATTATGGGATAGATTTTCCAATTTTTTATGTTTCTTAGATTAGTATACATGTTCCTTGTAATGTCTAAAGTATAACAAGGCTATATTAATAAGGTAATAAGTCCTTAATATATATAAAGTGATAATGATATGGTGGGGGTGTCCACATTACTATTATATTCATATTTATTAAAATAAGAGTTATCAATGTTAGAAGTGTGTTCAGACTTAGAAATGTTATCAAGCTCAAATGAGTCAAAATAAGAAGAATCTAAAAGATATTTAGAAGAAAAGTGTTATAATACTTATAGTCAAGTTTTATGATCGTTCATTCCCACTTAAAATATAGTATCACTGTGTAGCTCTTTAATGTACATTAAATTTTGAGTGAACTCAACTCACATACCTCGACCAAGGAGAGTGATATAGTAAAATAATTGGAGATTAGTTTAAATTTAGGGAGAACTTAAAACACTATTAAATATTACACCACTCACTTCAACATACTATATCTCAAGAACCTTTTTCGAAGTGTTATCTCCCACTTGTATAAAGGACATCTCACATGCTTCCAAGGAGTTGAACTCTATTTGTGAAGAGGCCATGTGATGTGAAGCATTAGAATTAATAACACATGTAGTATTTAGAGGTACCACTATAACTAGGGCCTTTACCTTTTTTCCCCCATTAATATTCTATTATTTATTTCATTTACCATTATCATTTTTTTTAGGGGATTTATGGGTTGATTAATTTTGATTGGTAGAATTAAGGACACTGATATTGTGTTTCTTGAGCATCTTAGTCAATTGGCCAATCTAATTATTCAAACATTTACTTTCATTCATGTTTTATCAATTGAAACCCATATTTCATCCAATATTTCTTAGGATTAACATTGGAATAATATGTCTCTTTGTTTAATTTGTATGTGGGAGGATTTACATCCATCTCTTGATCCTTTTTGTTTGGTTTCTTCTCTTTATTATTATAATCCTTCTCTTTCTTAACAAAAAGTGCATGATATTTTGAGGAATTCACTATGCTCATTTTTATCAACTTATCTTACTCCTGAATCAATTTGGAAACAAAGGTATCTAATGAAGGCATCTTTCATACATATTCAATATCACTTTTTGTGGCATAGAAAGTGGACATAAACACATATTAGTTTGGACCTAGTTTGGTGAGTATAGATATAATAATTGATCATATTTATTATTTATTCCAAATTATTTTAACTACAACTTCAGATATCTAAACTTAGTGAATAAATCTTATAGTGCATCAAAATCACATAGGCTCAAACTAATGAGATCATTCTCTAGTTCATGACCTCTCATTACATATTACTTTTCAAATAGTTTTTCTAGTGTGGTCCATAATTCATTTGGTGTTTTAGTAGAGTCAATGTGAAAATGTAAGTTAAAAGAACTAGAAAAAATAAGAAAACCATTTGCTTGATCACATATGTTAAACCATTTATTTTTCTCTACGTATATTACAAGTTTAATTTCTTTATTAATATATATCCTATATAATCCTTGTTTTCTTAGATAAAGTATTATGTTTATTTTCCATTCATGATAATTGAATGCCATAAAAGGTGGAAATGACTAGCAATCTATGATGCAAGAAAAGAGGTTGTTTTAGAAAGGAAAACTAAAAAAAACTACACAATACCCATTATAAATATTATAGTGACCCCACCTAGGTTTTCAAATACAATCACACTTGTATATATGTTTAACACAACTAATAATGCATCCTGAGTAATTTTTGTGTAAGTATGAAAGAACTGGAAGAACATTAGGTTCAA
This sequence comes from Torreya grandis, assembly GCA_037957365.1. Classification (NCBI taxonomy): domain Eukaryota; kingdom Viridiplantae; phylum Streptophyta; class Pinopsida; order Cupressales; family Taxaceae; genus Torreya; species Torreya grandis. The sequence goes on along the minus strand of JARHVA010005045.1, from coordinate 521,037 downwards.
CCAATAATACATTTAAGAGATATAATTCATGCATGATAAGTAGTTTTAAAGTTAAAAAAAGGTCTGCAATGCATATATCATGAAAAAGTAGGCACTTTTGAAGAAGACAACACTCAAAAATGAGTTCCCAATCAAACATTATGAACATGTGAAAATTAGAGCTTACGTAGAAAAATACGAGGTTAAATTTGATTTCCTCTAGACCATCATTAGAGTTTTAGAGTTTTTTTTCAATCATTTATATTATGTGTTAGGGTTGTAGTGGTCCATTTAAGTTGTAGTATAGTTAAGGAGGTCTCATAGTGTTTGGGGTTCGAAGACTTCCTATAGTGTTGGGAGTTCATAGGGTTCCCATAATGATAGGAGTTTAGAGAGTTACTAAAAATGTGACCTGATTTTAGGGGTTAGAAGAAATAGTGTTAGGGATTCATATAGCTCCCATAGTGGTAAGGTTTCAAATAGTTCTCATAGTCATGATGGTTCTAATATTTCCTGTAGTGTTGGAGGTTTGAAAATTTCCTATAGTGCCAAGATTTTAGATAGTTCCCATAGTATCTAGGGTTCAAAGAGATCCCATAGTACCAAGAGTTAAGAGATTTCCCAGAGTGTTGGGCATTAAGAATGTTCTTAAAGTGTTAATATTTTAGATATTTTTTGTAGTTCATTTTTTTTTTGAATTTATAGTCACCTCTTATACTTTTTAAGGTTTTATAATGTGTTGGTAGTTAAATATTTGGCATCAATGTTTTGGCTTGTGCAAGTAACCTAAATTCTTGATGTCATTTTTTATTGCACATGCATATTTAAGTCTTAATGTCATGTTTTTTAGTGTATGTTTATCTTGAATTCCTAATGTTAGGTTTATTGACTATGTGTGCACTCTAAAGTTCCAAAATGTGCAACAAATGACATAAACTCTAATTTGTGCATATAAGTGTAAAATTACTATCAGGTTTATAAATTCTAGTTCTAGAACACTTATGGAAAATCCACAAAAGACCCACTAAGGATATCCAAAAACCCAAAAAAAATATACAATTAATTTTCTTTGGAGAACCTAACTATACAAATATGTGTTAAACCATTGAAAACCCCCTAAAACCCTCTAAAATAGTCCAAATTGACTATCACAAAACTAGGTCACATTTATGGTTAATCCTAGGGTTTTGGCACCTTTTAAATTTTATGGCAATATGTAATCACCTAAAAGTGTTAATTGGATGCTAAGAGTATCGCTTGAGTCACCCTACCCCTAGGTTTATCATAGACCTATTCTAGAGCCTCAGACTTACATTTCTAGCCCATCAATATACCTTATTCACTTACATCTAGTCAAGACATAGTACCTAAACTGTCATATTTGAACCTAATCCAAATTTCTCATTAGTATACCAAAAGGACATTAGCACCACATTTGGGACACTATAGCCACATGGCACTAGTGTCCCTAATTGGGAACTACTTTCCTTAAACCTAATTCTTCCCAATAGATATTTTTCAAATGTATACCCATCTTAGGGTTGGACTAAGCTCATTTTATTATCCAAAAAAACAAAATAACCCCATAAACACAATTTTAATCCACCTCTATTCACTAGATTTAAAATAAATTCAAAATCTATTCAAACCAAAGACAAATCTATGAAAAAACAAGATACATTATACTTATTCTACCCTAATTTCTCCACACTACCATCTATAGCAACCCTAAGTCAAGTTTTCAAGATTTTTAAATCTAAATAACATTCAAGGCATCTAAGGCCACTCTCATTCTATCATTCACTTGCACATACATTAAGAACTAAGTGGGAGAACTAAAATGGAATTGATCCCTCTTTAGAGTATTATTATGTAGGAAATTCTCTACACAATAGGGTGTTTAGGATGTCTAATCCATGCTAATAACACACTTAAATCTTGTTCATATCACACTTTTAAAGAGAATTAGGGTTTGTACATAAAATCAAGATTTAAAAGTATAATACATAGCTATATATTTTGATCACATAGAATAGAGTATACATATACATGCATAGGTGCTTCCCAAAAATAGGAATAATCTAACAAAGGGGATGTTATAACCACATTCAAGACACTACACATGGATGACACTAATGTCCAAATTGAGTGATATTATAAAATGAATAAATTAATATCATAATATTTCTTATGACACTCAAAACTACTTAGATGTAAAGTTTCATAACCCAAATCATATGTGATGGTTTGTTTTTATCTAAGTTTCTATTTCTCCATATTTATTGTGATTACTATAAAGTAAAAAAAAGTCAAAGGTCGTAACTAATTAGTAGGTAAATTACTATAATTTATTTTACTAATTTTGGAAATTCAGCCCCTTAGCCAAACATGGGTAATTACTCTTATGAAAACCCAAAATGGTTAAATCATTTGGTGAACCCATCTTACTTCAAGCATCACGTAAAACCCTAGATTGTATTAATTCCTATTTTTGTGAAATAAATTTAGGGATGCATACTTTCGATTTTCTAATTTTATTTAGATAACTTAACTAAATAAAATTATATTTTACATTAGGATTTCAATTTATTTTACATCTAATTTAAATTATTGCAAATAAACCCTAGCTTCCAAAACCCTAACCCTGGACATAATTAGGGTTTGTGTTATTTTTATATATACTTAGATTTCAAATTTATAAAATATTCCAATTTTCTACAATATTTAAAATTTGAAAACTTTCATAGATTACTATTCTTAAAAATTCTAAAATATACAAAACTTGTTTTCATACTTTCAACCTACAATGGCAGAATTTAACAATAGATTTAATGAAACTAATAAGCATAAACTACAAGAATTTGTATCCAAACATAAGGATATATAATATTATTTCATAAAAATAATTAAAGAGGAACTCCAAGATAACAACAATGGTTAATCTTCCACCCATATAGTTAATGATGTTGTTAGACCTTTAGTGGGGCCCACTCGACCAACTTAGATAACACAAACTAAAATTATTATTCAAGCATTAATGATAAATACTCTACCTATGGCTATTTCTTGAACTCCTAATATACAATCCCTTATGCATCAAGTTCTCTTTTTATAATCTATGGTTTTACATCTCAAGCAGGGGGAATATAAGCCTTCACATACTTTGGATTCTAACATTCTCTTGCATACACAATTAACACACCACATTGCGATAAATTATTTTCAATGCATTTTCATATCACCCAATGTCACATTATATTATTTCAAAGGTGAATTAGACCATCATCTCAGAGTCTTTCACATAACATGCTTTAACCATGTGTCCAATGATTAGATTTTTATGAATCTCTTTCCACATAGTCTCAAGGATCATGCCTTACATTGGTTTTATGATTTTACTAAAAAATCTATGATTACATTTAATACTTTATAATATATGTTACTATCACACTTTTCTATCAACATCATTGACAAGATATCATATGCACAAGTGGCATAGCTAAATCAAAGGTCAGATGAACTCATAAATGATTATGTCTTATGGTAAAAGATAATATTATCAAAATTAGCTAGCCCCATTATAGATAGATAAGTTCAAGATATATTTAAAAATATTCTATTACCAACACTTCAATAAGAAATATTATTTAATAATTTTACCACAAACATATATGTGCCATCGAGTTAAAGAATGAGAGGTTAAGCTCTTAGCAATGGGTAAACTCAAATAAACTAATGGATGAAATTAAAATATTAAGAATTAAATTAAACCTATATACAAGGTAAGAAAAATTTAAAAAATAAAATAAATCAAAAGACAACATTCAACACAAATTTAGAGCCTTCTCCTAGATTGGTTTTATAAGCTCCTCAATGTAGATTTTTCCCTAACTTACTAGAATCACCAGCACAAGTTATAAAATAATTATTAGAATGTAATGACATACCTCTCCCTCCCATTAAATATGTTGATACAGCATATATTATTCCAAATATTTATGATTTAAATTAATTATGCAAGTATAATAGGGCATCAAACCACACCATAAACATATGCATTAGCCTAAAACATAAGATATAGGATCTTATTTAGGAAAACATTATTGATGTGGGCACACCCACTAAGGCACAAAAATAATAAACAAATCTAAATTCACTTAAGATATTTTTGGATCCTTTTCCTAAGAATAGAGCTAATGAGGTACAGGGTACTTCAGGTGTTCATTATACATACCAGGATCATCCACCACCATCTTCATATCATACAACTATAGAATAGACACATCCTTTACATAACATTATTGGAATGTATCACACTATAATTCCACCTAGACCACTTATCAAATTTTTAGAGAATGAGATTATGGATGATGACATATATTTACATGCATTATTCATATGAGAATATATAGACCATCATCTTATTGACAATGTCATGGTTGACAATAGGTCAAGCATAAGCATGTGCATCATGATACTCTTACATCACTTGGGATACAAAAAGTAGGATATTTTAATTATATATATAGTTATTAGTGGTTTTAGTGGCCATGTTCAGAGCTCTATTGAGGATATAGTGTTTATATTATAGGTGGGACCAACACACATAGACATTTGGTTTTAGTAGTACCTAGTATGGGTGTATTTAACATATTATTTGAAAAGACATGGTTAAAAAAACTTAAATCCATCATATTTATATTATATTGATGCATTAATTATATAGATGCTAAGTGGTTAATATTGATGTTATCCCATATGAGTATCCTCTTCCCATCCCATAGGAAGTTCCAACACAGATTCTAGTCACACTTCAAACATTGATACTAGTTATAGTTCTAATTCTACTCCTAGATATTTCATGACTATCCATTATAGATCAAAGTTTATCTATTATGCATAAATCATAGTGTTCAACATATTCCTCAAAGTAGTCTAGGTTTACTTCTAAAGTGTCTACATGCATACATACTCTCCCTAAGGTACCATTACTAGAGAGATCATTACATCATAGATATGTTACATATTATAGAGTACCTTCCTCTTAATGTTTCACACCTAGGTTATAGGGGTTCTCAACATAGGTAACCTACATCACCTATAGATTCTAAATCTGCTATATGTGTCCCCAAGGCCCCCACACTTCATAGGGAATCATAGTTAGTGCCATTATATCATAACATCACTACTTAGGAAGCTTTAGGTTCAAATTATACATAACACTAGATCATGGGCTCATATTTTCCCTTTCACATAACATGCATGATCATTGTTCCACTCTTTTACATATGTCATGGTGATGGTTAGTCTCCCATGAGACTTATAGGTTAGAATGGTTCCTACCATTGCACATACTTCCTTCTCTCTTTTGCACCCTATACATAGTTTATTTTCATATGATTTTATATAATCTATACTCATAATAATTAAAATAAAAACATAAATATGTCAAAATAAAAATAGATTCAAATATTTAAAAATACAAAAAGATTGTATGCATTGCTTTATTTATATTTCTACTACCTACCATAAATTGTATATTACTAGCTATCCTAGTGTAGTTGGTTTTATCATATATGTATTCTTCACATGATCTTGTCTAGTGGTTAAAATTTCATAATATGACTTTGGTAGACTAAATTTGGTCTACTAAATTAGTCTATACTAGCTACCATCTACCCATTGGGGGTATTCACACTGATCCAGGTTTATACATTGATAAATCTACTCACTTGAGGGTAGCTCCTACATAGTTTTTGTAACCAAGTTTTATATTTACATACTATAAATTTCAGTTATGCATTGATTTATCTTGATATAGATCATTACTATTCATTACTCATATTTTTTTCAACTATCATTAGCTAGCCTCAGTATATATGCACCTTGGCATTTACATAGATTTATATTATAGAGTTATACAAACTTTCATTTCAAGTTCATAGATTAGACTTGATTATGTCTCCTATAATTATTCCATCCTCAATGTCATTTTAATATGATATTTTTCCTTGGATTATATGCCATTTATCTATATGTATGCATTTTACATGTGCCCATGTCCCTTGTGGGTGCTCTTTCATGATTCTATATATGGAAATTTAAACATGTCCTTATTTGTGTCTCTTTGCCAAATTGCTTGTTATTTATGTATGTGGACATTTGAACATTTCCTTTTATGTATTAATTCTCATATTTAGTGATAGTGACCATGTCCCTTGTATTGTATACCCCTAGCCTACTTTTTTCATGCCTCATGTGCTTTTATGTTTGCTTCTTTGTATGATTATAGACCATGATACTTGTATGTTGGTCATTATTGTCACCAAATCCTACACCCTAGAGTTAGTTTTTCAATCTTACTCTTATATCTTGGAAACACTAGAATACCTCTAGGTTGGTAGGTTGCCTATGGTAGAGGTATACCTCTAGGTTTAAGGGCTAGCTCCCTAGATTGATCATTAAATGCTTATCACCTACACTAACTATTTGTTTAAATGAAAATGGAAATATGTGACATGAAAATAACCTACCCTAATGAGGTTATTCACCACAAATATATCCACAATATTATCATAAAAGTGCACTAAGAGACATGACTCAAAACACTAGTTTCAAAATCCTAAATTTCTCTAACATTAGTATTTCAAACATGGAGGTGATATGCATGGAATTACTCAAGGTGATTTAACTATAGGTAATTTTTAGACAATAATGATATTCCTTATAATTAAATATAGACCAATGAACTTGACAACACTTCATGTGATCTGTTAGAGTGAGAACAACTTACATCAAACATGAAAGAGAAAAGAGAAAGTAAGGATAAATACTAATCACTTGACCTTTCACTAAACACCACTTCACAAACTTATAAAAGATGTTTGTGATATCAAAACTAGATTCCAATTATTATTGTTACAACATATAACTAGCATGGCTTCACTATTCTAGGTGTGGATTATCATATAAGAGCTAAAATGGCTTGTATTTATAGAACATTTGAGAAGAAAGAGAAGAAAATAAGTTAAAGAGTAGCAATGCCACATGTCAAGGCATGAAAACTAGTTATAGTGAAGAATAATGAAGTAAAGAATAGATATCTATAAGGTCATCTTGGACAAGTGTCCATCTAAAGCATCAAACTCTCTAAAACTAGTGTAGGGTCCTCAAACAGCCTTCTTAAAAATTACCTTCATGATGAGTCATCTCTTGACTACTCAAAACTACACTAGGGAGAGTTAAAACATGTGAAATATCTTATGGGTTTTATGAAAATTCCATAATAATCATCAGATGCATCCCTAACTCATAACCTTCTTCTGGACACTTATTCTTATCATCTACAATCATTCATTAGTCTTTTAGGCCTCATTATTTATATTTTTCACCCAAGTGGCCTTTAGTTTCTCAAAAAAAATCCATGGAAGAGGTATTAGGAAACCTATCTATAGTCCCTATACCTTTCATTCCATGAATTATAACTTAAAAGGTCCCAAAAATAGACTTCTCATTCTCTTACTTGATAGTCACTCTTCATTTTCACTGTCTATCAAAGACTGCCTGAGATGAATGGTGTAGAAAAAATGTTTCCATGTTATTCTGAGGTAAGAAATGGATATGGATATTTTTAATAGGCATAAATTGACCTCATCCAATGGTACTCATTCTTCAAATCTCATTTACACTTGTAAAACACATAAAAACCTAAAATAAACCCTATTTTTAGCCTATTTATATAAGTAGGATATAAACTAATTAGATGTGATGGACCCTGAGAGAGTCATCCCCAAGTCCAAAAAAATTATAGGAAATTTGGACATTTTTGAATGAATATCTAGTGATATTTCCTTCATTTGGTCTTAGACAAGGGTTTAGGAGGGTTTTAACATGTTTAAACTATCAACAATTTTTCATAAAACTTAGATGTTTAAACCTCATCCAAATTCCATGAAAATAAAGTGTAGGACCTCCTTCAACTCTCCCAAATTTATTATGTAACCATGCAATATGTCCATATAAATGTGAGATCTTGAAGTTGGTTTCTTGAGCTAGAGAGTGCATTATAGTTACCCTTGAAGTGAGTTTTAGTTTAAAATGACCCCTCTATGGTTGATCTCTACAACTCAATGGTTCTAAATTATCATAAAATCTCCCCTTAATGTCAACAATGGGATTGGAATGGTCTTGTTATCTTCCAAGTGAAACTAGACCCTTTAAGGGCTTAAGTCTAGCTCTAGGCGTAAAAGGCCTGACTATGATTGAGTTTTCCATGACAACTTGTGAATGGTTTTTAATAATTGTGAGTGATTCAAAAAGTTTGTCTACCCTCCTTATAACCCTCAACACATTCCTTAGATTCTCCAAGTCTGCTCATGTCATATATCTCTCATTTATATACCCTAATGTAGTCATATAAAACAAAAATTGGTAACTTGATTGTGGCTTGTGACACCCAACCCTTAGGTCCTTCTTGCTTACTCTCATGACCCTCATAAGAATATTTTCACTAATTCCTAGTCATATGTAGCCTTCTAGACTTAATCCTAGCTTAGACATACTACTTTCTCTATGACTAGTCCATCTCCCTATCTCCCATTTTCTTAGGATAATAGTACCACACTTGAAATATAGCATTGGTGCCACTCCTATCTACTTTTGGTCCTCCCATCCAAGTGTAAATTTGGCCCCAATGGTCAATTCCTTTCAATTTCCCATCCTTATCCCTATTGGCCTAATACGAGAACATTTAACCCATGACCAATAGATCCCTATAAAATCTTATTCAAAGATAATTTGGAAAGAGGTTAGAAAATATCACTTAGAAAACAATAATAAAATCAAGGATATTCAATAAATATTCCCTATTCTTTGCATACAGCTAGCTAGTATAATTATAATCTTATTAAAATACTTACACTAATTCATATCCACCTCAATCACATCTAGTTTAGCATTTTGCATATTCATACACTCAATTTCACAAAGAACATTAAGTGGGAGAACTATATATGGCTTGATCCATCTTTGAAGTATTGGTATGTAGGTAGTGTGCCCACACAAGGGGTGTGGATACACATTCAGTGAATCTTACACACATTAACCCCCCCCCCCCCTCTTTCTCAAAATTAGTAAAATCATAATAGATTAGAGGGTTTGAATAGAAAATATTCTCTAAAAAGAGCTATATAGACTTACATATATTAAAACTTCATGGATAAGGTCACACAGACTTCGTGAACAAAACATAGAAAGCTTAGATCCTCAGGACAACAGGGCAAAGGTGGACTACAACATTGGTGCCACTCCTATCCATGTTTATCACTCTTATCCAATCATAAAATGAATGTTATATCTTAGTTTTTGATAGTGTCTCAGTATTACACAATGAATATCAGACCCTATCTTAGTCATATCAGTCAATTTCAAGCTAAGCCTTTTTTTCCATCTCGTATTACTATTTTTATAAAGATCTAAATTGTAATTTAATTAGCATAAATTAGTATCTTAATTATTGAATATTTATTTACTAATTTTACTGCTCATACCCTTTGACTAAATTAGGAATAATAAACAAATATTCCCAAAATTATTAAATCATTTGTGAACCTGACTTACTTCATTTATGCACAAAAACCCTAGAAACCCTAAGGTAAATTTCCTACTTATTTTTATTATAATTTTTTTTTTACCTACATAATAAAATTAGAAATCAACATAATATTTTAAATTGTTTTAGTAATTTTAAAATAAATTTTCTTTCAAAACCTATTTGCCCATACTAGGTCCCAGTATTTTCCCAGTAATTTTCTAATAATTTTATGATTTTTTACTATCTTATTTAAATCAGAAATACATTTTAAATTTCAAAATTCAATAGTAATTTTCAAAAATAATTATTTTTCAAAACCCTAGTTGCATATATTAGGTCTTGTTCAATCACAAATTTTCCAATAAATTTTTGATTTTTTACTTGCATACTTAACTCAAAAATTCACTTTAAATTTCAAATTTTCATAGTAATTTTTTAAATAATCATCTTTCAAACCCTAGTTACATATACTAGGTCCCATTTATTATTTAGGTATAGCCTTACATATAAACTCACATTTCACATCAAAACAAAAATGGATCTCATTTATTTATAAATATTTCTTACATTTCTTGTAAATAATAAGGAGACCATACTTGGTATATCATGTACATGAATGATGAAGTTTACCATATGTTAATGCAAATTTTCATTCTTAATATTCATAATATGGGATTATATTAAAAAATAAACATGTACAAGATTTCAATATTTCTTTTCCATACTCTCTCTCTCTCTCTCTCTCTCTCTCTCTCTCTCTCTCTCTCTCTCTCTCTCTCTCTCTCTCTCTCTCTCTCTCTCTCTCTCTCTCTCTCTCTCTCTCTCTCTCTCTCTCTCTCTCTCTCTCTCTCTCTCTCTCTCATGCAGAATTATTTCCAACTCTATTTTGATAAACATGTAGAAATATTATGGTACAAGTAAAATATCTTTATGAATTAATTCACAATTCCATGATCTCTATCCTTTTCTTTCTATCTCGTATATGGAAAAAATTTCAAGTTTATCTTGCTACACATATTAGACATATCATAGCACATGTAAATTTTATTTATGCATTAGTGCATAATTTCATGGTCTTTATCCCTTGTTTTCTCTCTCTCATGTGGAATATTCTTTATAATCATATTACTATATGACATATAATAACACTTACATGAATTTCATCCCATATACATGGTTTCTAGCTAGATATACATAACTCCTTAGCTACATAGTTTTTACATAAGCTAACTACCACCTGTCAAGTTTGAATGTCATATCTTATGCAAAAGAAAGAATTTCCTTCTCCTTCTCTCCCCAAAGAGTGTGATAGCTACTTTCCTCTAGCTAGGTCCATGCTATCACCCCTCCAAAAGGTCAGGTAGACTATACTATTGTTCCTAATACATACATTCAGCCTATAGCTTCTTTAAACCTTCTTTAACATATGTGCTTACATATTTAATTAGAATCAACTAGGGTTTAAACTTGTAAGACTCTAAGGGATCAAATCACCAATATGAGCAAGCTAATTTCAGATTTACAAATGTAGAATCATCTATTAAATGAAAAGATCACAACATTATAAAATTAGATTGTAATACAAAATCCTCAAAGGAACCCTAGTGTCAATCATATATATGCACATTCACCTAGTCAATTGGTTACAAGCAATATTACATATCAAAAAAATAAATCAAAATAAAGTAACTCTATAACTAGTGATTCAAAAAGAATTAAAATATAAAATAAGAGTTCAAGTGAGATACTAAGTGAAATGATTTAATCTAAGTTGATCAAACCACCTCCTCTACATCCAGTGAGAAGATACATATATTATTATGCATATCATAGAATTCATGAACATCACATAGATTCATGTTTGGCATTAAAAAAACATATACAATAGATAAATGAGGACTCTATACAAGGTAAATCAGTCAAGAAATTGATAGTGACATAGGAACACATTCACAAAGGGTCAAATCTAGAAATAGTACAAAAGTGGTTACTAAATCATAACTCAAAACAACAAAATGATCAAAAAGAAAAATTAGAGCAAAAAATAGTACCATAGGCATAGGTAAATCATAAAAAAGATGCATATCTACCTCTCCAAAATGAGGATCAACTTTCAAAGAAGTATGGGTTTGGTCAAAAATATCTACAATAGTTCGATTTTCAAGGTCAAGGGTTAGGCAAGTAGTCTCAAGGCATCACTATTCCTATTCTGACAATTGATAATGTTTGTCACCAAGGTTTGGGATTTATTGAAAATCCTAAAGAAAATCATTCACATACATAATTTATCAAAGTAAAACATCTAGATACAAAAAAATTCAACACTTGCATTCCATTGGTTCAAAATCAAGATGATAAAGATGAATAGAACAATATAGGTTATTATGATTTCCAAGATATTGATAATGAATCTAAATATTCAGAGTCATATTCATATCCATTCCCTTATGCTTCATAATCATGCATGATTATTTTAATTGGTATAGGATACCATAATAGGGAGTCTCCCATGAGACTCATCAGTTAGTATCACTCCTTCCTAGCTACTTGTACATAATTTCTCAGTTACTTGTACATAGTCTCTTTTCAAATTACTTGTACATAGTTTCTTTTGTTTACTTGTACATATTTGCTTATTATTTATTATACATAGTATCCATATGATTAATTGTACATAGTTCATAACATTTAAAAAATACAAAGACATGCAAATAATCCAAAAACATAAAAAATATTTTAATTGTATGCATTATCCATGCTTTACATTTCTATTGCAATTCTAGACTTACATTTGTTGTTATATTGTATTGTTTTTTTATTTATCTACATTAACATTATTTACTTGATCTTAGTTGAGTGTGTATAGTAACATCCATCTCTTTTATTGCTTCATTCTACCCATTAAGGGGGCATCTTACTTCCACGTTTGAGACACACACACACACACACACACACACACACACACACACACACACACACACACACACACACACACACACACACACACACACACACACACACACACACACACACACACACACACACACACACACACACACACACACACACACACACACATATATATATATATATATACCCACTGGGGGCATCTTCTACATGACTACACCATCCAATTTATGTCATTCCTACAGCACACACTCTATTTATCATGTAGATGTATATTACTTACTAGCTTACATAAATTACTCTATCAACATTCACTATATAACACTTGACTATTTCTTGGAATTTACCTAGTCTTGTACTCCATGTCTTTCATAGTTTTATTTATTACTTTGATTAGTTAGATGTGATTGTATGTCAAGATTTTACTTACTTTACCTTCTTGACTTGAGTAGCTAGATATGATTTCATTTCTCAATTTCTCTTTGTCTCCTATATGTGCCTTAGGATGTTTGGCAATATCCTTTGCTTTTATTCATGTTTGCGCTTTAGGACATTTTCCAATGTCCTTTGCCTATACTCTTCTATGTAATGATGAATTTCATAGAAACATTGTTTTTTTCAATAATTTGTGTATGTGGAGTATGAACAAGCCTCGTATGCTTGCCTTCTAGTTTGAGAGACATGCGACCATGTTTCTTGTTTGTTTGGCCCCTTGACCACCCTTATATTATTCTTGATTCTTGGCTTGTGTGCCTGTTGCTTGATTTATTTTTAATTATTTGTAATTTCATGATCCACATCATGCATTATTCTCGCTTTTTTAGATGCCATGATGGGCATCATGCTCTATCCCTCCATAACAACTAACAACTAACTAGACTTCCAATTTTAGTTTAGTACATTACACATGATATTATATTGTTACATTTGTTTAGGCATACCCATATTTATCTAATAATCTCTCATTAAAAACCATGATATATGTTGATGTATCTTTTCAATTATCATTGCTATATCATGTATCTTTGTAGCATAACACACTTGTAGGGCTCTTTTTTTTTAGGGTAGTCATTTAAAGGTATTTATTCCTAACCTTAAAAGAGGGGGAAATAAACAAGGGTTTTTTCATAGAGATAATAGCTCCTAAAGATCAAAAAAAACATTCAAAATACATAGAATAACAACTAGAAGAGACCAAGTAGATAGTGAAAATGTCAGAATAGTTACCAAATTTGTCCCAAGATAATAACACCAAAATTGGACTATAGTATTGATTCCACTACTATTTATTTTTGGTTCTCCTATCCAAATAACAAAAAAACTAGACTTTCCAAAAGTAGGCTCAACTACAATTTTACATAGTCAAACTAGTTTAAAATCAGTAGTTTTTAGTACACTTTTGCTTAGAGAATCTAGATATAGGGGTCATTATGCATGACATGATGGATCTCACTTCTAATTTCAGATATGGTATCTATTATAACTTCTATATTAGAATTCATATCTTAGACACTAGTGATTCAGGGTAATGTGCATGATAGATTTATTTTGTTTTCTTTTCAAGTTTAACATTACTCAGGTATTCTCAGTAGTTGCATGCATTATTCCATTTTTAGGTGGTTGGTATCATTTTAGAGTGTATTTAATACAAGCCTACTCTCCATATTTCAGAGTGGATTTCATATAAGCCTAATGCACCAATTTTGGAATGGATTTCATATAAGCATACTCTCCATCTTTTGGATTGGCCAATAGTGGCCTAATTTCTAGTATACATTCAGCTATCCATGCTAAAATCCTTTAATTATAGAGTGTTCATGGGATTCAAGGTACATCTCATTTGACACACATTTCATACTAGTATCATTTCATAGCTTCACTTCATGGGGAAATGATGGATCCAAAGGACTAGTTAGCATTTATATTCTTGAGCCACCTATTTTGAGGGATTAGACACATAATCTAAACATCAATTAACATACACATGCTCACCTAGATTCACTTAGTGGGTGATGATGGAGCTAAAAGGCTAGCATATGTATTCTTGAGCCACTCTCAATAAATTGAGCACTCAACTCCATTAACGATATTACTCTAAGTAAAAATCATCTAATATTACTTAGCATCATCCAACATCACTTAACATCACAATAGGTTTTGATTGGTTCATGTACCTAGTGAGGTGTATTCATTCCTTTATCTTCATCTTTCTCTTACCTAGCTTTATACATTCTTATTTTAGATATAGTGTATTTATTAAGAGATAATCTACTCTTTTTTTCTCTTGAAGAGTAATAGTTCACTACATTCACTCTCTATACACACCCAACATCACACAACTTCATGAGCTTCACCATTGTAGGTAAGTTTAGGTATGATTTCTATTTTTTCATTTATCCTAGTATTTCACTTTTCTACATCACTAGAATAAAGGGGGGAAAATGTATTCATATAAAATTAAAAAATTGGTAACTTGAGTGTGGATTGTGACACCTAACCCTTAGGTCCCTCTTTCTTATTCTCATGACCATCATATCCATCTTTTCACTAGTTGTTAGTCATTCATATCATTTCAAAATTAATCCTAGCTCAGCCAAACTTCTTTTTCCATGACTAAAATTAAACCAATGACCAATATATCCATATAAAATCCCATTTAAATATCATTTACAAAAGGGTTGAAAAATATCACTAAGCAAGAAAGGATATAAGTAAGGCTATTCAAAAAATCTTCCCTATTATCTACATATAGCCAACCAATAGAATTAAAATCTTATTAAAATCCTTAAAAAATTCCCTAGCCACCTAAAACACATATAGTTTATCATTTTTAATATTCATAAACTCAATTTCACAAAGCACATCAAGTGGGAGAACTACATATGGCTTAATCCCTCTTCAGAGTATTGATATATGTAGGCAGTGTGCCTACACAAGGAGTGTGAATACATGTTCAATAAATATTACACACACTAACCCAATATTTATCAAAATTGATCAAAAAATAATGGATTATAGGTTTTAAATATAAAATCTACTATACATGGAGCTATATATACTTACATCTATAAAAACTTCACAGATAAGATCACACAGACTTGGTGAACAAAACCTAAAAAACTCAGATCCTTAGGATAATAACAATAAAGGTGTACTAAAGTGTTGGTGTAATTCCTATCCATGTTTGGTTATCTAATCCAATCATAAAAAAAATGTTATATCTTAGTTTTTGATAGTTTCTTAGTCCTACACAATGAATATCAGACCCTAGCTTAGTTGTATTAGTTAGTTTTCAGCTAAGTCTTCTTTTCCATCTCTTATTACTATTTTTAGAAAGATAAAAATTTCAATTTAATTTACACAAATAAATAAGTTAATTATTATATATTTATTTACAAATTTTACCACTAAGAACCTTTAACTAAATTAGGAATAATACACCAATATTCCCAAAATTGCTAAATCACCTGTTTGTAATATTGCCTTGATTGGGAGTGCCCTCTATCTCGGAAAAAATAGAAGGCATCTACCCTATTTTATCAAATAAATTAAATATTTATGAGGTTAAAATATGTCATAAATACATTATATACCAAATTTCAATAGTATATCTCTCTCCTATGATCATCAACTCCATAAATTTCCAAGCAAACTTTTGGGACAAGTGATTGTGCAAGGTTTTAAGAGACCTAAGTTGAGAGACAAGATAGGATTTATCTCTTCTCTATTTCCCTCATTGAAATAACATATGAAATTTGGCTTACCATTTTGAGTGTGGTCTAATCATGTTTCAATTCATATATACTTCTCTGCCAACTTCTAATTTGCACCTTTCACTAACCTATACTAGTCTATGGACTGTGTAAACTATAGGTGGCAGATTTTAGAGGTTTATTATAGGTAGAGGTATATTATTTATCCCTATATTAAATTTATAAGTCTATATTCAAGTCATTTAGATAATATCACTACTATTTGAACTCAAATCTCATGTATAGATACTTGTGCTAACATCCAAACATCTTATTCTTTTGTACTCTTAGTTTGTAGTCAAATTATAGGTGTCATTTTTAGACAAAAGGGAACTATGTAGGTGGTATTAAAATATTTAAATTTGTATTACATACCATAATATCCTCTCAATTTCATTATATAATTTAAAAATAAAGAGTCACCATGCCTGTAAGGTTCTTAGCTTCTAGTTTCTAACCATTAATATTGTGTATGCCTATAATTAGTCTATAGGTTATCCTCTAGGTGATCATCTATGTATGAAAAATATGTTTTAAACTCATTTTATTTACTTTGAGGTAATTTTATCATCTTGAGTAACCTACATTAATTCATTTTATTCTATTAATACCATATCTTCACTCAATGCTAGATGTCACTACAAATTAGGTTACTTTTAGTCCTTTTAGCATAGTGTTCTATGAATGTCACAAGTCAAAACCTACCTAAATTAGAAACCCTTCAAACACATTCATATATTGATAAATAAACCCTTTAATTTATCAAGGCATCACCTCTATGCTTGGGCTTCATAATGGAAATAACCAAACCTATCTAAACCTCAAAATACTCCACTATGAGGAGATCAAGTATATGGGCAAAACATGATTTAGAGAAACTAAGGTATAAAGTCTCAAATCCAATTTTATCAACTTGTAAACCTTGAACTCAAACTTTACTACATGAAATGATATCATAGTTATCAAAATGACATTCTACATGTTCCTAGACCTTAATGAATGTCTAAAATGAGTTCAACATCTTCATTCAAGTCCCTATGACCTCTATAAATCTACCTATAGGTGCACATCAGATACATGACTATGTATATTGAATCATTGGTTATCAAAACCAATATTACACCATTTTGGATAGCTCAAAATTATTTTTCACACTTTATGAATGTCAACACCTTGGAGTCTTTGTATCTTACCACCATGACTATTTAGGGTTTCTTTCATTTGACTGTAAGTGAATATTGTAGGAAATTTGATTGTGTGCATA
The DNA here is from genome assembly GCA_037957365.1 of Torreya grandis. Taxonomy (NCBI): domain Eukaryota; kingdom Viridiplantae; phylum Streptophyta; class Pinopsida; order Cupressales; family Taxaceae; genus Torreya; species Torreya grandis. Next base: position 503,543 of record JARHVA010005045.1, on the reverse strand, counting down.
TGTTAGACATTTAACTTCACATATAACACTCTTTAGACAAATAAACTTCATGAATGAAAACTATTCATGATTCTCAGATGTTAAATTCAAGCATTTCATCTTTACTTTGAAGCCACTATAGGAAGGTAAGATTTGTAAGACTAAAAACATTGTTTGTACACTATTAATGGAGTCCTTACTAGTAATAATTAGATGTTTATTCCTTCATCCTTCACACCACACGTTAAATTATGTATAAAACATTGTGATAAGGATTTTTATACTCCTTATGATCATGTACAACCATTTTTAAAACTATACAAACATAGAGGAAATCTTAAGGCTTCAGGGATGAGTAAGAACAAAAGAGGAGTTAAAATTCTTAAAAATGTTTCATAGATCACAAGAAACCAATCCTCTGAATATTACCATGTATTTTAAATATACAATAAGTGTTATCATCCAACAAAGATAATTAATGCAACTCACCTCATGTCATCTGTATCAAACTAAAACTAGTGGATCATTTTTGCATGCAAAAGAGAGTGATAGAAGAAGTAGGATGTTTTTTTTCCATTTTTGATATTTTAAAGATAAAAAATCATGGAATTGAGTTAAGGGGACCTAAAGGGACATCCATATAGTGACTACACATGACATAATTGCTAAAAAGGCCATATAATAACTAAAAACCATATGAAACTACTTGATCTTATTGATTTCAACATAACACCTACATTTGTCAATGCAAGACTACCATATATAACAATAATATAACTTTTAGGATGTTGAATTACATTTTGAGACACTTTTTCATTCATGGAAGTGTACAAACTCAATAAATGACTCAAAATGACCCGTAAATGACATAAGACCAACTAAGGACTGAAAATGAAAATGAGAAAGGATAAAGACACATAAAATGACCTATTTAGGACCATGGAATGAAAATAACACTATATTATACCCCTATAATAAGTTTTCAACTATAGGGGGTTGACCTAATTTGACTTATAGTCAAATTGGTCAACATTTTGGTAATTTCCTATCGGTGACATCTAGCTATACCAAAGCCCAATAGCCTACTCCTATCTATTTGGATATGGAGTCACCTATTAATAGTAATAAACTCTAAATTTCATTTTAAACCACACAAAAAAATATAAAACAAACACATAAGACAACACACCTAAATAAACACACTTATGTTTTCAAGAATAGTTTGGGAACACGCACATAACATAAGCAAAGTACACCTATCCTAGTACGTACAAGGCCTCAAAATCTTGAGGTGAATAAAAAATCACCATGATTAAAATAGGTTCAAATATGGTACCTCTTGCATCATTGCTACTCCAAGGAAGTAATTCATCATGTGAAGAATGTTTATCAATGAAGACTTATTTTTGTAAGCAATTAAAGGACTTACCATCTTTATCTCTTCTTATATCTAAAAGTGTAATACTTGGAGATTTCAAGGATGTTACATAATTCCCTTCAATATTATTATTTTAACTTATAGCTTTCTTGACTTATTCCATCTATGATTGGCCTTTCTCAAAGTGAAACCTAGGATTGATAAAAGTTGTCTTAACTTCACTCTCTTCACTATCATGATGCACTTAATGTATAAGACCATAAATTTTTTCTTCCTTCTAATATTTTAGGACTAAAAGTGGTTAAACTTTAATTTTAGGTTTGGATTGCCCCTCAAACACACACATCTCTTCCTTATGTTCATTTGACTTCTCTATTATTGCATCTTTCATGATAGTGACTAGATACTCAACTTCATACTCAAAAAGACACTCTCCTTCATAATTTTAGGCTCATAAAAAACCTCATTATCAGATACACACTTTTTAGGAGGGAAATTATACATATTTAATTGAATAAACTCTTGACTTATGGCATAGAACCTTTGGCATAGGTCATCCTCTTCTTCATGGTTGTCATCTTCATGAATTCCTTTATCATGTGTAGGAATAATGACATTGTCCTCACTATCCTAATTTAACATAATTCAAATAACATCATCATCATCATGTAAATAGATAAGGTAATTCCACTTAGTATCTTGTGGAAAAGAGTTATCAATGAATACCTCATAATGTTCATATCCTCCCTCATGGATGATGTCTGTGCCAAGGTCAGTTTACTCAAATTAATTGTATGGATCATATCCATAAGTGTCTACATCATAAAAATATATGAAAAGGTTATATATTTCCTCAAGATTATAGGATTATCCATCATCCATAACATATTCCTCTTGATCATTGATCATGAAACTGAGGTTAGAGCTTATTTCTACATAGGGCTCAATATGAAACTTACCAAGGGGTTGAGTTTTGATTTTTACCTTTGATCCATAACTTGTCTTTATGTCTAAGAAGTACCAATGAGGTAAGAGGTACCCTCTTATCTTGGCTATGAAATCCCTTGAGAGACAGATAGAAAAAAGAGTAGTCAAGTCAAAAACCATAATATCTTGAAGGATAGGGAGTTTAAGATAATCATGAAAGAAAACTCTCACCCCTTTGATAAGTCCCAATAATTTAGCTAATGTATGATCAATTTAAATCAATCATTTTCTATATGGTTCATTGTTAGGCCTAGTTTATTTTATATAACTTTGGGAATCACTAAGGTGTTAACCCCATTATCCAATATGCAATTATGAACAATTTTGTTTCCAATAATGAGAGTGGGTTAGAATGGTAGAGGATTCTCAGATTTGGAATATTTTTCCACAATGTTATTAGTATCATTGGTGAGAGTAACATTACCATGATTTTATAGTTGAGTGATAAGGTGGATTTGAGATAACTACTCTTGAAGGATTTCTTTCTAACTAGGCAAGAAAATAATTTCCTAAAGAGACATAGATGCCTTATAACTCTTTAAATAATACATAATGTTCAAAACATGAGTACTCACCATTTATTGAGTCCTTGAAGGAAAGAAGGTGTTGGAGCCTATTGTATTGAATAACTTTGAATCACCCTTCCAACATTTTGATTTTAAGAAGGTGTAGAAGTTGTAGGGATTTATATGCTTGTAATCACACCTTACTACCATTTAATAAGACTATTTAAACTTGTATGAACACTATGGGTATCTCCCAATGCTTTCCTCTTTTCTCTAGTATTATTTTTAACTAAATAATTTTGATTGAAGACATAAGTATCTTAAACCTAAAATTTTTCAAGATTTACCTTTTAGGTTTGTCATCATTCATCTACTTACATTAGAACTTCATATTCTAATAATAGTTGAGAATTAACTCCTCCTTGAGAAACCAAGGCTTGTTCTCCACCTTCATTTTCATCCATGAACTAACCTTGATTCCATTCCTCTCCTTGTACCATGTCACTATGCACCAATACTATGGCTCTTGTGTTGGAGGTGGAAGTTATCTTATATGCATTGGTTGGCCTATTAAATTTAGATTGTCTTTGACCTCTCCCCTAACCATATTTTTGAGGTGGGAACCTATTTACTTATTGAGGATAGGGATAGGGGTTTTGGTTAAATCCATACTACAAATTCAGTTGTCTAACTTGAGCCTCTAAGGTTTATATTCTTCCATTTTTATCAATAACATATACCTTTTTATGGGTATCTCTATAATTATTTTTTTCATTATGAATTTGAGAAACACATGGAGTATCAATATACATTTTTGGTAGCAAAGGCATGGATACTTTTGGAGGCAATTTTCTAGATTGTATTAGGCCATTCTCATCCCTAATTTCAAGGTCATATGCTTTAGTTAAGGTGCAGCCACCCATGGATTTCAACATTATGTCTATGTTAGTTGTAATAGACCTTAAACATGTAGGAAACACAAATCTTGCAAGCAGTCTCATGGGAGGATGTAGCCTATTCTTAGTCCTTTAGAATCTCTCATTAAATTCATTCATTATCTCCTTGGGGGATCTTTGAATCACATTTAGTTGGTGGATAAGTGATGTGTGATCACTTTTGTATTAAAACATTGATGTTCAAATCTCTTCAAAATCATCCCAAGTTGTGATACACTCTCCAAGCAATGTCTTATACTAGTGAAGTAATTTCTATATAAGGGACATAACAAGTAGTCTAATGGAAATATTGACTTTAGCGACATTGTGAAAACTAAAAAAGTTTGATATATTCCTAATATTATCATTAAGAGTGACATGACCTTCACAATTGAATGTGAGAATACTTTTGGTAGCATTAGGGGGTATATCATCATATGCATTAAGGCAGATGGGATTTTCAATGTTAAAGGCTAGGAAGGCATGCTGACTAGTCATATTGTCCTCAAGTTCCTCTTCACTCTCTTAATATTATTAGATTTTAATGTCCTCTTATTCTTAAAATGTCAAGATAGGTTAAGGATGTTGAACTTCAAGAGGAAGTTCAGGTTGAAAAAGTGGGTTTATGGGATTGATACCTCTACTAGTAGATTACCTAGTAAGGATAATGAAGTATGAGCATAATAACTAATAAAATAATGGTTTATAAATATATATTACCTTTAATGGAGTTTCTAAATGTTGAGTATAACACTATATGTAGTTGTGATGTTTTTAAGACCAGAATTCACCTTGACAAGATATCTTTGATATAATGGTTCCATCAGATGTGCCAGAACTATTATCATAAAGTCTTTCACCCTATATTTTTTTTTTCAATCCTAATCTAAGATTTTGGAAATATTGGAATACCTATATTCATATGGGTTTCCTATGCTAGAGGTAGACCTCTAAGTTTAAGGGCTATCTCCCTAGATTGATCCTTGAATGCTTCTCACCTACGCTAATTATTTCATTAGATTACAAGGGAAATAAGTGACATGAAAATAACCTACTATAATTATTTGATAAACCATAAATTTATCCATTATATTAATATATAATTTCAATAATAGACATGACTCATGACACTAGTCTCAAAATTTTGAATTGCTCTAACTTTAGTATTTCAAACATGGTAGTTATATGCATAGAACTACTCAAGGTGATTGAATAAAAGGTAATTTGTGGATAGTAATGATACTACTTACACTTTAATATATACCAATTCACTTTACAACATTTCATGTGACTAGTTAGAGTGAGAACAACCTGCATCAAACATGAAAGAGCAAAATGAAAGGAAGGATATATACTAATCACTTGGCATTTTACTACACACCACTTCACACACTTAGAAAATATTTTTATGACATCAAAAATAGATTTAAATTATTATTTTAAATGTAAATTACAATATCAAACTATAATGGCTTCACCATACCAGGTGTGAATTCTCATACAAGAGCCATAATGGCTTACATTTATAGAACATGTGAGAAGAAATAAAAGAAACTAAGTTCAATGGTCATAATTCCACATGTTAAGTCATGAAAAATGGTTAAATTTTATAATAATGAAGTTAATAATAGAGTTATATAAGGTATTATTTTACAAGTGTCCATTTGAATCATCAAACTCTCTAACTAACGTAGGGTCCTCAAATGACCTTGAAAATTGCCTTCCTGATGGGATATCCCTTGAATACTCAAAAATATAATAGTTAGAGTTGACACATGTGAAATATATTAATGGGGTTAGAAACACAACATAATATTAATTATATTCATCCCTAACTCATATCCTTCTTTTGGACACTTGTTCTCACCATCTATAAACATTCATTTCTCTTTTAGGCCTCATTCTTCACATTTTTCACATAATTGTCCTTCAAATTCTCAACCAAGTATATGGAATATATGTTAGGACACTTTTATAGATTACCTATTCCTTCCAATCCATGAATTAAAAATTAAAAGGTCCTAAAAACAAAATTTTCATTCTCTAACTTGGCAGTCACTCTTCATTTTCACTATTTGTCAAAGACTACCTAAGATGAATGGTGTAGAAGATATGTTTTCATGATAATATAAGGTGAGAAATGTATATTTATAGTTTTAGTATGTCTCAATTAACATAATATAATTCTCCTCATTCTTAAAATCACCTTTTCACCTATAAAACACATACAATCCTACAAGAAACCTTGTTTTTGGCCTATCCATACAAGTAGGGTATAGACCAATTGGATGTGATGGAGATTGAGATAGTAATACATAAATATACAATAATTTATAGTCCATTTGGACATTTTTAATTCTTCTCTAGTGATATATCCTTCATTGGGTCTTAGATAAGGGTTTCAAAGGGTTTTGCCATGTTTAGAGTGTTAACAATCATTCATAAAACTTAGTTGTTAAAACCTCATAAAAATTCCACTAAAATCAAGTGTATGACATCCTTTAACTCTACCCAAGTTCTTGATGCACCATTAAATATGTATTTATAGTTGTGATCTCTTGAAGTATGTCTCTTGAGCTTGAGAGTACATTTTGGTTACCCATGAAGTGAGTTTTAGCCTAAAATGACCCCTTTTTTATTGTTCTCTACAACGTAATGGTCATAACTCATCATAAAATATCCCATTAAGGTCATAAATGGGGTTGGAATGGTCTTGTGGTCTTAGAAGTGAATCTAGACCATTGAAGGGCTTAGGTCTAGCTTTAGGCCTAATAGGCCTAACTATTCTTGAGTTGTTCTTGACCAATTATGAATAGTTTGTAGAAGTTGTGAGTGATTAAAAAAAATTATCTACACAAATTATAAATATCAACACCTTCCTTAAATTATCCAAGACTCCTCATGTCATCTATCTTTGATTTACATACCTTTCCTATAGTTTTTCCTCGATTGGGAGTGCCTTTTATCTGAGACAAAAAAGAAGGCATCTCACCTATTTGATTAGAAAAAATAAGGTTATAGGGTAATAAAATAGGTCATAAATATATGTACCTAATTTATATATTATATCACTCTCCTATGATCGTCAACATTACACATTTCTAGGTAGACTTTTGGGACAAGTGATTGTGTAGGGTTTTAAGAAACTTAGGTTGAGTGACAAGTTAGGAATTGTCTTTACTTTGTTTCCATCCTTCCAATAACATATGAAATGAAACATACATTTATTATGGTTTTTTAATCATGGTCAATTCATCTATACTTCTGTACCAACTTCCAACTTGCACCTTTCACTAACATGTACTAGTCTATGGACTGTGTGTAAACTATAGGTGGTAGTTTTTTAAGGTTTCTTATAGGTGAAGTTATATGATTTATCATTTTATTACATGAATATATCTCTATTTAAGTCCTTTAGATCATATCATAACTATTTTAACTAATATCATGCCTAGATACTTGTGTTAATATCCAAACTTCCTATTCTCGTGTACTCTCAGCCTATAGTCAAACTGTAGGTGATATTTTGAGAGCAAAAGAGACATCTATAGGTGGTATTCAAATATTTAAATTTGTGTTTCATACCATAATATATTATCAAATAAATTATGTCATTTCAAAACAAATATTCACCATGCCTGTGGGGCTATCAACTTCTATTCTCTAACCATCAATATTATATATGCCTACACTCAGGCTGTAGGTTCTCTTATAGGTGATCATCTATGTATGACCACTATATTTTCAACTCATTTTATTTCCTTTTAGTTCATTATATCATCTTTATTAATATTTATGATTTCATTTTATTCCATTAAGACCATATTTTCACTCAATGTTGGATGTCATTGTAGATCATGTTACATTAAGTCCACTTAGCATAGTGTTCTTTGAATGTCATAAGCCAACACCTACCTAAATTAGAAACCCTTCAAACACCTTCATATCTTGATAAATAAACCCTTTAATTTTGTCAATTAAATGACTCTATGATTTGTATTTCACATTGAAAACAACCAGACCTATCTAAACCTCAAAATAATCCACTTTGAGGAGATCACGTATATGGTAAAAACATGATTCAAAGAAACTAAGGTACAGAGTCTCAAATAAAATTTTCTCAACTTGCAAACCTTGAACTCAGACTTGACTATAGTAAGTGATCTCAAAGTTTTAACAATGATCCTATCCATGTTCCTAAACATTAATGAAAGTCTCAAATGATTTCAATATCTTCATTTAACTCTTTGTGACCTCTACATAATTGCCTATAGGTGCACATAAGATACATAACTGTGTATATTCAAGCATTTGTTGTCACAACCAATATTACACCATTTTAGATAGATTAAAATAATTATTCACACTTTAATAATTTACTCAACACCTTTGAGTCTTCTTAACTTACCACCATGATTGTTCATGGTTTTTTTTCACTTTATTGTAAGTGAATATTATAGGAAAGCTGACTATGTGCATATGTTAGACCTTATACTTCACATAGAAAACTCTTGATACAAATAACCTTCATGAAGGAAATTTTTTTACCATTATTATATGATTAATTAAATCATTTAATATTTGTTTTAAAGCCACTATAGGAAGGTAAGCTTTGTTAGACTAAAAATAATATCTATAGACTGTCAATGGAGTCCCTACTAACAAGAACAAGATGTTTATGTGTTCCTAATTCACACCACACATGAAAATAAGTTTAAATTTTTTTAATAATAAAGTTGATACTCCTTATAATCACATATAACCACTAAGTTTTGTAAATTTATGAAAATAGAGAGGAAACCTAAAGGATATGGGGATGGGAATGCATAAAAGAGGAGTTAACACTCTTAGTAGCATTTCATAGAGCACAAACAACCAATCTTCAAAATATTTCCATGGATTTGAAGTATACAAGGATTTTTATCATCCACCAAAGTCACTTAATCTAAATCACCTCCTATTTTTTGTACCAAATTGAAATTAGTTAACTATTTTTATATGTAAAAGAGAGTGATATAATAAATAGGATGTTTTTTCCAATTTTGACAATTTTAATGATACCCAAGTGTGTAAGTGAGTTTAGGGGACCTGAATGGACACTCATAGAGTGACCACATGTGCTAAAACTAATATAAATTAATATAAAAATTGAAAACCATATTAAACTACTTGATATTCTTGTTTTCAACATAACACCTACATTTGTCAACCCAAGAACTCCATCTCTGACAAGAACCTAACATGTAGGATATTAAATGACATTTTTACACACTTTTCCCTTTATTAAAATGTAAAAACTCAAAAAATGACTCAAAATTACCCCAATATGACATAAGACTAAAAATGAAAATGATCAAAGCTAAAGACCCATAAAATGACCTCATTAAGATGATGGAACACAAATCACACCCTAATAGACCCCTATAATAGGTTTTCAATTATAATGGGTTAACATAATTTAACTTGTGGTCAAATTAGCTAATAGTTATTACACACACACACACATACACTAGTTTTTAATACCATAATAGATCTCATGCATCTACCTATCCTAAATAGGAGCCTTGATGTACATCATGCCCCATCCCCATATGTAGTTACTCACATTTATCAAATTTTATAAAAAATTTACATCTATCTTAAAACCCTTGTGTTATGTTAGATTACAACATACATATTATATTTCTTACTATTGCTTAGATACATTTACATTCTGATGTTATGTTTGTACATTGTATTGGAATATCATGATTTGGCTAACATAATTTTTAGAGATACTTATTTAGAGGGTAGTTCTTCCATAGATTTCAAAACTTAACTAAATATAGTGGTAATTTGTAGGGGTTATCATAGATATTAGGCTCCTATTTTTACTTTTCATAAATACATTTCAACACACAAGCTCAGTTAGAGAGATCATACTTAGGGTAGACATAGAATAAAACAAAGGTTCAATAATCAATTTAGACCACACAAAAATTAGACTAGTCAGACATTAGCACCTAGATTGGGACACTATCACCACATGTAACTATTCTCCACAATAGGGTGCTACTCTCTAGTAGCCCAAAATTTAGCATAGTCTAAATCAATTAGATCAATACACTAGTTACAATATGGATATACACATATACAGTCACAAGTTTGGAAATCATGTTCAGATTTAGCTTAAATTTAGTCATTTCAATTTTGATTCATACCAGTTACTTAGATTTTGGGAAATCATGATTGTAATGATTATTCATACATTCATATTAGTTACATATATTCAACTATTACATACTTGATTCAAATTTAGTATACTCAGATTCCATATTTGGGGCATGTGCACAACACATAGTTTCCATATACTTAGCTTCAAATAGGCTAATTAGATGGAATGGGAAACTCCATTTCATTATATAAAATATATACACTTTCTATCACATTATAGTATATCACTAGATTCATCACTTACTCTATATATAGTGGTTAGAATTCTTGAGTGGCCCAAAGGTACCTAATATACCTGAGTGGCTACGAAGCTGAATACATAGTTATATACTTTCATCACTTTACATAATATAGTTATAGATTCACATACTTCACATAGGGGAAATGATGGATTCATGGCCTACTTGAGTTATTGATCTACCTACATGAGAGGGTTATACATACATACAATCTTCTAACCTATTCATAGAGATCAAAATCCACCAAGTAGGGGTGGGCAATGGTGGAGTCAAAATTTGATTGAGTTCTTGAGCCACCCATATGAGGATTTAGCAAGCCATAATCTTAGTTTAAAATATTAAATGATAAGATCACTATGCAATTCACACCTATAGGTTATTATCAGGTTCATGCATTGGTTTGCATACCCAATAAGGTGTATTCATTCATTTTCTTTCTCTTTACTCAATTATTTCATTTCAGCATAGCTTTTTGATTTTGATTATCTCATCAATAAAGACTAATTTTTGCATGTTTCATTATAGGACATTACTTTTGATCATGTTTCACATATGCATAACCATATTCACATATTCAAACTTAGATACATGGGATTCACTTCCAAGATAAGCCTATGTATGATTCTTTTTCATTTACACTAGTCATTTCACTTGGCATCATTACTAGCATAAACAAGGGGAAAATTTAATCAACTAAAAGTGGTAAATGGATGAGAAGAGTGTTTCTTTAGTCACCCTATCCCTAGCATTATTATAGAACTATTCTAGAGCCTTATACATACATTTATACTCATTCAACATACCTTATTCACTTATAACTAGTCAAGACATAGTCCCTAAATAGTCACCTCTGATCCAATCCAATGTTTATCAGTAGTTTCCTAAAAGGACATTAGAAACATATTTGGGACACTAGTGCCACATGGTACTAGTGTCCCCAACTAGGCACTACTATCCTTATCCAAACCTCTTTCAAATAGATTCTTTTTCAAATTTATACCCCTTCTAAGGTTGGCCTACGCTCATTTTATTCTTTCCATAAGAAATAGAACCCTATAAATACAATTCTAATCCACCTATATTCACTAGATGGAAAATATATGCAAAATTTATTAAAACTAAAGATAAAGTTATAAAAAATTAAGGTACATTATCCATATTCTACACTAATTTATACATAATACCATCTTAAAAAATATTAAGTCTATTTTTTAATATTTACAAATCTAAACACATTCAAGTAATCCAAAGTGACTCTCATTCTAGCATTCACTTGCACATGCATCAAACACTAGGTGGGAGAACTACATCAGACTTGATCCCTCTTTAGATTATTGGTATGTAGGAAACTCTCTACATAGTGGGGTGTTGAGGATATGTAGTGTATCCTACTCAAACACTCAAATATTAATCATATCACACTTGTAAATAAAACTAGGGTTTCCACATAAAATCATGCTTTCTAGGTACAATACATAGCTACAAGTTTAGGTCACATAGGATTAAAGTATATAAATATAAGCATAGGTACTCCTAAAAACTAGTAGTCCCATAAATGGGAATTTATCACCACATTCAGGACACTACACATAGATGATGCTACTATCCAAACTAATTGATACTATCCAATGAATAGATGAATATCAAAATCCTATTTGTGACACTCAAAATTGCTTAGATCTCAAATTTTAGAACTCAGATCATCCACAATAGTCTATTTTTAGCTAAGTATCTATATTTCCCTATTTATTTTTATTATTATAAAGTTAAAAGAAGTCAAAGGTCATAAAAATTAGTAGTTTAATCATTTTAATTTATTTAACATATTTAGGCATCTTAGTCCCTTAACCAAACATAGGTAATTACTCTTGTAAAACTCCAAAAAGGTAAAATAACACTATTTTTTTATAATTTTATACTAAATCTAAATTTTTTGCATGGATTTTCATGAAATTCCACCAAATATATGAAAAAAAAGTCATGTAAGATGCATGAAATAAATATCTCACCAAGGATGTTCAAAAATGACAAAATGGTTGTAAGATCAGAGCTATGATACCATGTCAGATTACTCCAAGATCTATGAATGTCAAAACTTCTATGAAAACTCTAGTATTAGGTGAGATAAAGATTTCCACAACACAAGTTACATCAAATGCATCAAAAGCTTCATTAACTAATTATCCAAAAATTAAAAAGGAGGTGCATTACATAGTGAGAGATTAGATCACCAAAAAGGTAACAAATCAACTCATAATTAGAAAACACGTTAATTTTATTTCCCCTAATGACCTTAACAACCCTAATAAAGTTGACAACCAACCATGTATAGAAAATTGAGAGCAACAAAAATCCTACACTAATATAATAGAGGTAGTCAACAAATGTCTAGAAGGGTGTCTTCATTATTTTATTTCTGACAAATAGGATAAATATTTGTCTAATACTTGTTGAATGGTGGTATAACACTTATGTTCATAGTTCATCTAAAATCTCTCCCTTTCGATCCTTCTATGTATATCACACCCATCCATCACTTCAACCTTGGAGGTCTATCCCAAGGTTAGAGTTGTTAAGGAACACTGTAATGTCCCCATTTTCATGAGCATCAATTCATAGAAGGATTAGCCTAATATGCAACCTTCGTAGGCTGATAGGATGGATAGAGGGTCATGATGGAGCTTGGCTTGGCTTCGACTAGCAGAATTTTTCTAGTTGGCTTTTGTTCGAGCTCTTTTAGACACCATTTGCATGGGTTCCTATTTTGTAGGGGTATTTGACATGCAATAGAGCACCCCTATTTTGGTATGGTCATGTGCAAAATCACTCCCTTGTTCACCAACTTCAGGCGAATCAAGAATTGGATATGTATCAAGGGAGATATTAATATTTAATTGATTTAATTAAATATTAATTGTTTTGGTGTAATTATGACTATGGGAAAATTAAAAAGAAAAGAGAACCCTAATTTTTAATTGTGAAACCCTAATTAGGGAAAGCACACCTTTTTGAGGAATATAAGGGTTTCTTCTTGGGAAAAGAGCATATTGATGTTGAAGATAATTTCTGCTAAGTATTTTCTGAGAAGACTGAGCCAAGGGTTTCTAGTATTCTATTTGCATTGAAGAACATGCACTCTTTAGTGTGTGTAATTTAGAGGTTGTCGAATATCAGATGATCTATTGCCATTTGAGAGATAACTTCACATAGAGGTTATCATAGAGGTTTATAGGTATTTATTTCATCAAAGTTTTGATCCAAAAATCATCCAGATAAAGATCTTCAGTATTAGCGCAATATTTATTGAGACCAGGCTTCCAGAATACAAGCCATATTATATTTACTACTACTATACAAAATTTGAAGTGCATCATCAGTAGAAGTGCATAGCAATCGCAGCCAGCAGGGAGCACAGAGACCAACATCGGCCAACTCACGACTGACCGCGACAGTATTCTAACCGATCGCGGCAATATTCTGACCAACCACGACAGTATTCCTACCGACCATGGTAGTACTCCTACCGAATATGGAAGTAATCCTACTAAATGCGGTAGTATTCTTATCGAACATGGTAGTATTCCTACCGACTGTGATAGTATTCTTATCGACGGTGGTAGTATTCCAACCGATCGCAACAGTAGTCTGACTGACCACGGTAGTATAATTGATGTAAGCGACTGTGTTTTGAAATAGTGACCAAAAAAAGCTTATTTATACTAGATCTAGGATTTATTTTTAGATTACAAAAAAATCAGGTTTTGAACAATATTTTATATTATTTTTATATGCATAATAGAGGAATTATATTGTAATCATTTGGGATGAACAATAAGATCATTGATTAGCCAGTTAAGATATTATACTGCTATTTATTTATTTATACAAATTTATCTTGAAAATTTGCATTCTTCTTTATTTTAAGTAAAAACACCAAAAAAAATCAAAATACACAAAAAGGTTAAAAAAATATTCAATTCCAAAATTTAGAGGAAATAGGGGTTTCTACAGTGGTATCAGAGCTTTTGTCCTGCCATCCTGTTGGGTAGATTGGACATTGAATCAACTACTTAATCATGGTTACTTCAAGTAATTAGAAATAGTAGGACAAGAATATGGAGATTCTTAAACAAAGTTTGAACAAGTTGGTTGAAAACCAGATGAGGATGAATGAATTGGTCTCACACCCTACAACCCAAGACAAATTAGCATGGTATATGACATCCATTTTTCAATGAGCTACATTACAAAACAAAAAGGAGGAAGAGGAGGTTGACCAGATTTATCATGAGCTAGAGGATACTCAGAATTCCTTGGTGTGTACTGAATTGGCTCTCTAAGATTCTGAGTGGCATGTGGATGAGCTTTGTCTTAAGGGGAGTTCAGTTTAGGAGTTAGCACATGTGGCAGGGACTCAACTTCCTTTTATAGTCAGGTCACATGTTGATGATGATATGAGTATGTCTAGCATTCAGACTCTAGATATAGAGTCTATATAAGAGTCCCAAGGATCTGATTAGTGCAAATGACACCTAGGAGGATATTGTGGATATTGTTGAGGACTTAGTCTCTTCAGCAAGTTCCTTTGATACGGAGGTTTATGTGGATGTTTCAGTCACTCTATTTGATGATATGAGTTTAATAGTTGGTCTATCAAATTTGGATGGTAGTATTATAGATGATAGCTATTTTGAGGTTATTCCTTTGGATAGTTTTCTAGGGGTAGAGTATAGGAGTTCGACCAGCGAACACAATCATGTGTCTAGTTAGCTGAGAGTTAGTGAGCGAGACATTGCTATCACTTGTGAGCATTTCAATGTTGCTCATTATTTGTTAGCAATTAATGGGTGGGGTTCTCCTACTAGTGATGAGCAAAGAGGTAGTTATTTTTCCTTGACAGAGATCCACTCTTTATGGGAGGCTATCCAGATTTTGAGATAGGATTATATGTGGTTGGTAGCTGAAAGAGATTATCTTAGGGAGTGGGGCAGTATAGTATATGATGTATTATTGGTCAAGGAAGATAAGGTGAGTGAGCTTACTCAATAGCTCAAGGTGACTTTTGAGATTCTTGAGAGTATGCAGTTGGCTTTCAAGGAGTCACAGTTTCATTTGGCTAAGGTGACCATGGAGTTAGAGCGACTTCAGTCTTTACCAAAGTCTGTATAGTCATAGGGTGTGGTATCTGGTGACCCAAGGATGTCCATAGTCGAGATCATTAGAGATAGTGGGGAGGAGCATATATCTATCCTCGATGCTAGTATTGGCTTAGCTGGTTCATTTCCACTGAAGTTAGATTTAGTTGAGCTGGGTGTTGTAGTTGAGCATGATAGTCATCTTGACATGGTGATGGTCTCTACTACTGATGGCACGGGGACTAGTGAGGTTGTATCAGGGATCAGTTGTGATGTTGGTGAGCCAGTAGTTGGTTTGGTTCATGTTTTTGATACTCCTCCTTTGGAGGTGTCTTTAGAGGTAGTAGTTGGTTTGAGCTTAGTTAGTGATCAGTTGCAGTTAGTTTCTTCCAGATTGCAGTCTGAGCCACTGATTGAGAGTGGTGTATTTTATCGACATTACACTATAAGTGCTTGTCATCAGTTATGGGATGGTTTGACACCATGGCATGAGAGTTGTGATAGACATATCATGGTGGAATGTGTATATGGTATTTGTGACTTTGGTAGTTTGAGTTGTCCACTCTACTTGGGTTATGATATTTCAAGAGTTTGTTTCTTATGGGTTCCTGATTGTGATAGTTGTGATTTTGGAGTTTGGTTGAGTTGTATTTGCTAGTTTGATTATGGATTCCTCTTGATTATATTTCAAAGGATATTGTAGGAGCTTGCATTGGTTGACAGCAATATAGATCATAACTACATTTGGGATCCAGGTGGAGTAGATTTTTCTTGGTAGCTGAGATTGCTTGGGGATAAGCAATTTCAAGGAGGGTAGACTGTA
Source organism: Torreya grandis (assembly GCA_037957365.1). NCBI lineage: Eukaryota > Viridiplantae > Streptophyta > Pinopsida > Cupressales > Taxaceae > Torreya > Torreya grandis. The sequence goes on along the minus strand of JARHVA010005045.1, from coordinate 487,348 downwards.
ATGTCCCCATTTTCATGAGCATCAATTCGTAGAAGGATTAGCCTATTATGTGACCTTCGTAGGCTGATAGGATGGATAAAGGGTCATGATGGAGCTTGGCTTGGCTTTGACTAACATAATTTTTCTAGTTGGCTTTTATTTGGGCTCTTTTAGACACCATTCACATGGGTTCCTATTTTGTAGGGGTATTTGACACATAGTGGAGCACCCCTATTTTGGTATGGTCATGTGTGGAATCACTCCCTTGTTTACCAGCTTTAGACAGATCAAGAATTGGATATGTATCAAGGGAGATATTAATATTTAATTGATTTAATTAAATATTAATTATTTTGGAATAATTATGACTATGGGAGAATTAAAAAGAAAAGAGAACCCTAATTTTTAATTATGAAACCCTAATTAGGGAAAGCACACCTTTTTGAGGAATATAAGGGTTTCTTCTTTGGAAAAGAGCATATTGATGTTGAAGACATTTTTTGCTAAGTATTTTTTGAGAAGACTAAGCCAAGGGTTTCTAGTATTCTATTTGAATTGAAGAATGTGCACTCTTCAGTGTGTGCAATTCAGAGGTTGTGGAATATCAGTTGATCTATTTCCAATTTGAGAGATAACTTCACATAAAGGTTATCACAGAAGTTTACAAGTATTTATTTCATCAGGGTTTTGATCCAAAAACCATCTAGATAAAGATCTTTAGTATTAGGACAATATTTATTGAGATTAGGCTTACAAAATATAGGCCGTACTATATTTACTATTGCTGTACAGAATTTGAAGTGCATCATCAGCAGAAGCACGTAGCAGTCGTAGCTAGAAGGGAGTGTAGAGACTGACATTGACCGACTCACAACTGATTGCGGCAGTATTCCTATAGATCGTGGTAGTATTCCAACTAATTGTGGTAGTATTCTTACCAATCATGGCAGTATTTTGACCGACCATGATAGTATTCCTACTGACCACGATAGTATTCTGACTGACTATGGCAGTATTCTAACTGATCACAGTAGTAATCCAACTGACCACAGTAGTATAATTGATGTTGGTGACTGTGTTTTGAAACAGTGACTAGAAAAAGCTTATTTATACCAGATATAGGGTTTATTTTTAGATTATATAAAAATTAGGTTTTGAACAATATTTTATATTATTTTTATATGCATGATAGAGGAATTATATTGTAATCATCTGGGATGAATAATAAGATCATTGATTAGCTAGTTAAGATATTATACTGATATTTATTTATTTATATGAATTTATCTTGCAAATTTGCATTCTTCTTTATTTTAAGTAAAAACACCAAAAAAAATCAAAATACACAAAAAGGTCCAAAAAAATATTTAGTTCCAGAATTCAAAGGAAGCAGGGGTTTCTACAAACACATTCAACATCAACATGAGGTATTCACTAGTTTGTGAGAAAATTTAGCCATGGCATAGAATCAAAAGAAGTAATAAGTGGATCAACATCATAGTGAGTATAATTTTGACATTGGTGATTAGGTATTTATATGATTACAACTATATAAGCATATGTCTTTAAAACAAAATAAAAAGGATAACAAATTAGATCCCAAGTATTATGTCCCTTATCAAATCTTGTATAAAATTGGTAGTGTGGCCTACAAGCTATAATTACCCCAATCCACTCACATATATATAATCTTCCATGTATCTTACTTATATAAGGTAATTATAAATAGAGTTTCTAATCAAATTTATTAACCTAAATTTGATGAGGAAGGTAGGGTTATTCTGAATCCTAAAGAGATTCTTCAAATTTGAACTAAAAATTATGAACTAAAGTGATTGAGGAGTATTTGATAAAATGGAATAATCTTCATTATAAAGATGTAACATGGGAGGATGGAGCATTCCTATAATAACATCTGGCCTTGATTCAACATTGAGGAAAAATTTTCCTGAATGGGAGGGGCATGTTATTCCCTTAACCTATGGTGTGTCTAGGAATATGTGTGGTTTAATTGTGACTTACATACCTCTTATATTATCTTTTTACATTTCTCTATGTTCATATTAGATTAAACCTATGGAATAACCATGGATAAGTATAGTATATATAGGAGGTAGTGTTTAGTATTAGATAATCATATTGTGAATTATGCTTTTATTACATTTTTCTAGAGATTTCCCCTTAAAGTGGCTCAGCTATATTTATCAAGTATTATTTTCTTTTGTCAATCATTGTGGTGGTTCTAAATATTTTTCTCTTATACCCAAAATGTAATATTCTATGTTTTAAACATCTAAGTAATTTGAATAAAACATACTTCAAAAAAAATCTTATACAACATTACTTGGACTCTTATTAAAATTATATAAATTTTTTGAATCATTAGTTGTAGATTTATTGTGTTTTGGAATTCATGCATAGGAGGAAAGTTTTTGAAACCCAAAATTTTGTATTTTGAAATCAAAGGTGTAATTAAATAGTAGTATGTTTAGGGTTGTGAGTATGTGTAATATTTAATTCAAGTTATGTAAACCTTAGACATAAGCATTGAATTTTTTTTTATTATTATCTCTAACTATAGCCTTTTCTTTGTCATTTTTATATTGTTATTTCATTCAAACATTAATATTCTTATTATATGAATTGTCTCAACACTCTCTTAGGCCATTAAGTGTGAGCATGTTATGATATGATTACCCATCTAGGTTGATAAAATTTAAATTCAACTTACCCAATTTATATTATGTTCGATCTTTAATATCATCATTATCACTATCATACTAATTTGTAACTATGAAATTAGGATATTTAGAATTAACCAAAACATCAATATTTGGCATTTGATCCTCTTTCTCCATGATAACTTGTAACTATTTACGTGTATATTATTTAATTATTATGGTTGGTACTTTGTCATGTTTTTTACTTGAGCAACCACCTTATATGTATATATTTATCCCATGGGATGGATTGTGATAGATAAATTATATAATGATCTTCAAACTATGATTGGTTTTCATTAGTAGATTAGGTAATACTATAATATATAAAAGGGTCAACTTCTATTGGTTGTGTATAATAATAACCTTCATATATGAAAATAATAAATATGTATAGTGTGGATGATACTACTTACATGTCATATTAGTAAGGTAACCCCAATATCAAGTTGTAATGTAACTAATTAGACATAACATGGAAAGTAGTAGGTAACATAATTCGCCCTATTCTCACATCCAATGATATAGTTATAATTATTTGAGATTTAATTATTGAATCATTTTATGATTTGATGTAATTTTTCAATAGGGCATGATAATCCCCAATAATTTTATGAAGTTATTATTACATATGCTCACTCCATAACTATTATCTACCAACACAAATTTGAAATCTTTTGTTTGAATATATTTTTAAATGAATAATAGAATTTTTTTATCAATAATTTATTTATATGGTAATTAATCTGTATCATAGATTGTCTTACATATTTTAATTTATTCATGATTGAATATAAATATGGTTTTTTGTAGTACTAGGAAGATTTATCTCATGTAAGATGTTCTTGTAAATATTTGATCTCATTAGCAACTCTAGGATATAAATTTTAACATGGGTATTCTTTAGTTGATAAATGATGGCATACCCTTAATATTTATGGAGGTGGATGTTGGAAAGTTGTCAATTATGTCATGGTGATGTCATGGAGGTTTTAAAATGAGTGTATGAAGTTCCTTGATAGTCTAAGTGATAATGACAAAGTGTGTAATGTGTTTGTCCTAGTATGCTTGGATCTTTAGAGTTTGTCTATTTAGAGATGATTAGGGACAAATCTGAAGTACTGAACATGTGAAATATGTTATATCAAAGGTTAAGGATGATTAGAGATCTTGTGTGAATAAGTGGAATTAATTTGGTAGTCCATAGTTTTCATCTAGACATTTTGGGTCCAGTGGCAGAAAAGTTGAGTAGGCATTTTGATGTAGTCATATTTCACACATGTGGTAGATTTAGGAGAAGTGGATCATATGGGTTTTTTCAATTTTGTGCCTAGTTGATATGTGTTAAATTTTAGGTCATGTAATGAATTAAAACATAATATATGCAAGTTCAAAGTTGGGTTCCTAGGTAATTTGACAATGTTCTCCCATACTTAGCCAATATATAATGTGGCAAGAAAAGTTGAGTAGGCATTTTGATGGTGTTATATTTCACACATTTAAAGGTATCAATATAAAATTATTATATGGGTTTGTTTAGTTTTGTTCCTATTTTATATACACTAAATTTAAGATCATGCAATGAAGCACATCAAGAGATATGCATGTTCAAAATTATTCTTCTAGATAGTTCTTGACGTAAACAGCTCTGTGGTAGAAAAATTTGAGTAAGTATATTAATGGAGTTATATATCAAATGCACAAATGTTTCAAGATTAGTTTAACACATGGTTAGATTCCCCTATAAACTAATGTCATATTGTTTCAATTTTAGAACATTTGAGTGAGCGAGGTAAAATATATGACTGTACAAAGTTTGACTTCTAGGCAAATAGAAATAGTCCCCACATTTAGTCTATTTTTCACAAGGTTAAAGATCAAGACCAAATGGAGATATAATGGTTCATGGGTGATCATAAAATGAATATATGTGGTTCATAATGAGTCAAATTTTTTATTGGTTAATGAATTTAAAGATTGATTCCTTATAAAAGGATCAATGGAGCATGTGTGTTCTAAAGTGTTAGGAAGTAGCGAGATGAGGAAAAGTGTTCAAAGTTTAACATTAAGCAGAGGTAAAGATCAAGATTATTATAACATATAATGGTGAGTGTATGTTGATACATATACATATAAATTTTACATATTGAGTGAGATTATTTTAAGGTGTCTAATGTTTAACATAAATAAAGACCAAGCTACATATAGGAGATCAATGGTGCATATGTGGTTAAGATTGCAAGATTACATGAGATGAGGTCAACTATTCAAAGTTTAACATTTGCTTAATAGAGTTATATGAGTTAAAATTAAAATAATATCAATTTTTAATATAATATATGAGGTCATGAGATGTGTTTTAAGTGATCAAATTTTAATTGTGACCACTTGGATTTAAATATTCAAATTTGTGAAGGAAAAAACAATGCTTAGTTTTTGTGATATATCTTTAAATCTATGTGGAATTTGATCATGGTGTAAAAATATAATTTGTAGAGAACACCAAGGTTAATATTTAAATATATATTTTAATATTTTAAAGTGTGTGCATTCAACTATATTGAGTTTCAAACTTGACTACGCATTTGTGCATGTTCTGTAAGTAACTCGAGAAGGATATTTGAGCTTGTGTTGTTGTTGTTTCAATGTTTCATGATGACTTAGCTTTTATAAGCTATTATAGAGTTCATAAGGATATTATATATAGATTTTGGATGTGTGATAAATCTATCTTGAGTATGAACAATTTTTAATAAGTTTATTGAGTGTCCATTCAGAATGTTCCTATGTGCAAGGTCTATGTTTGAGTTAATTAAGCATATGTAGAAGTGACAAGAGATGATTATGATCATTTGAAGAAGTTGATTGGGTAGTTATTTTTGGACCTATACATTTTTAATTGGTAATGTCTTCTTTCCTTTCTTGATGGAGTGCTAAAGGAGTGGATGGGTCTCCATGAGACCTATAAGGGCTATAAGGGCCTAATTGAAAGGTGTAGTTTCTTAAGGGTGACCCATAAATGATATGGCTGAACTATGTGGATAGTTTTGAGCTATGTATTTTTATGTTATAAGACTTAATGTATAATACATGCCTAATTTTTTACCATAGTGTTGATAATCAGGAATGCTTTATAAATAGTGGAACCAAAGATGATGGTTTCTAGATTTGTGAGATGTTTATGTCTGGTTTAGAGTGAAGGGTTGAAAGGTGAAGGAGAGTAAGTGTGTCCAATGGATGATTTATTAAGTAGATTATATTTATGTCTATGTTTATGTCCATTTGTTCATGTTGTTGATGTGGTAAAAAAAAATTTGCTAAGGAGTGAAGAGTGATCTAAAAGGTGGCCTTGGATACATTAAGTGTGCAGTGTTAAATAAACCTAATGTACTTTGTATCTCCATCAAATTGATAGGAAATAAATGTTTAGGATATGCTCTATTCATAGGTATTTTTGTGGTTACTTAAAATCTAGGGGGTTGTAACCTCATTTCAAGGTCAAACTTGCTAAAGGTTTAGTTGTTATGGTAACTCAACTAGATTTATGTAGTATTTCCTTGTGGGATTGCAATCTCACTAAAATAAGGGATGGTATTTCCTTGATCAATTTTTTCTGGTTTAAATTGCTGCTTATTATTATAGGATAATATTCCAATTGAATATTTTAGTGGGTTTTCTCCCCTAAGAAGGTTTCCCATATATGTCATGTTTTATGTGTTTGATCTTGCACTATCTCTATTGTTCATTGCTATGAATAATGTATATGATTAACAAATATTTGTGGAACTAATTAAGTGTTTTTGAAAGGTTTTAAATTAAGTTTGGATTATTTGGGATCATTTATTCACCACCTCTCAATTATTATACTTCTAACAATTAGTATTAGAGTGGGTCCTTTGTTAAGGCTTGACAACTTGAAGGTTATCAAAGGTATAATATGGGTAATCATCAAATGCAAGGAGGTTTCTATACCATGCTTGCACTAATGTTCCAAGGATATAATTATGCTTTTTGGATTATAAGGATGAGGACATACATTATGTCCCTAGGTTTTAATGTATGTTAATATGTTGTGGATGGTTATGTTTCTCTTACTACTCCTCTATCTAGTGCTACATACAAGAAGCTATTTGAGAATAATTCTAAGGTAATGAATGCCGTAACTTGTGTTCTTATAGAGATTTAATTCATCAAGGTAATCCATTATAAATATTATAAAGATATATTGGATAAAATGCATATCATTTATGAAGGAGATTCAAAGGTCAAGATTGCTAAGTTGTAGACTCACATAAGGCAATTTGAAAGTCTCAAGATGAAGGAATAAAATTATGTGCTATCCTTTCTAAAAAGATTTGATGAGATTGTAAACATCATCAGAGTTCTTGGAGATAACCTTGAATATGATACTATAGTTCAAAAGGTATTAATGTATCTATCCCTTAAGTTTGATCCAAAAGTATATGCTATACAAGAAAGTCATGATCTTACTCAGTTGAAGATGGATCAATTGCATGGCACCCTTACTACCTATGAGATGAGAGTAAATGATGATATACCATCAAATAAGGAAGAAAATTTAAAGATTGAAATGAAGACAAAAAATAATTTCTAAGGTAAGAAACCTAAAGAGGATGACATTTTTTATATTGATGAGGATGAACTAATTGCTTTGTTTACAAATAAATTAAAAATAGGTTTAGGTAAGTATAAGGGTAAACTACCCTAGAGATGCTTCAATTGTGTTGAGATAGGACATTTTACTATAAATTTCCCTCATAATCATGATGATTAATAACATGGTGAAGACCAAGATGAAAACAAGAAGACATACAAGAAGAAAGGATTCAGAAAGTATAACAACAACAAGTCCTTCAAGAACAAGAATAGTCTGTGCACCAATTAAGATTGCATCTCATCAAATGAGAGTGAATATAGTGACTCAGAGTATGATCATGAATATGATGGTTTTATTCAAGATAAATATCTTTTCTTGGCTGAGGAAGGAAGTTTCTTACATCAAAATTAGTATACTTAGAGTGATTCAGATGATGATAAAGATGAGGTGGACTATGAGACTAAATTGATGAATGCTCATGAATAAATGAATGTTGAGAACAATATTAATAAGATAAAGTAATTAATTAAGGACTATAAGGATAAATTCAATGTATTTGAATCAAGAATGAATGAATATGCTAAGGAGAATGAAGATATGGTCAAGCATCTCAATTGTCAATTAGAAATCCTATCTACAAGTTTGAAAGCTAAAGAAGATGAATGTGCAAGGTATGTAATTGAAAATGAATCTTTGAAAGCTAAGTTAGATAAGACATCTAGTAAGGTAAAGTCATTTTTGAGATTTTAAAAGATCTTAATTGATCTAGATAATATTCTAAATGATTAAAAGCATGCAAGTGATAGAACTGGTCTTGGATACAAAGAAGAACTAGAGAATGTAAGTCATGATAAAATGAAGACTAATGTAAACAAGGACAATCATAGTTTGAATATAAATCATTAGAAAAGGAATGAATGTGCTAGTAGAATGAAGACAAATTAAATTAGATAAAAGTGATAGAACTGGTCTTGGATACAAAAAAGAACTAGAGAATGTAAGTCATGATAAAATGAAGACTAATGTAAACAAGGACAATCGTAGTTTGAATATAAATCATTAGAAAAGGAATGAATGTGTTAGTAGAATGAAGACAAATTAGATTAGATAACCAAATTCTATGAGGTATACAAGTTTTAATGGTTTTTATTACACATGTAATCAGTTTGGGCATAGACCTAGAGAATGTAAGAGACCTATTAGAAATGAGTTTGCATGGAACTATGATGGGGGTCATCAGTCAAAATGTGTGAAAAAATATAAGTTATTTGGCTATATTAATGAGGGACACTTTAATAAGCAGTGTCCAAATAAGGCTAGGCAAGGTGAGTCTTCTTCAAAAGGAAGAGTTTGTTTCAACTATTATGACATAAGACACATTGTAAAATTTTGTCCATATTAGGTAGGGTAAGATGAGTTCACTTTAATAAATATGGTTTGATACAACTGTGAATAGAGAGGCAACATTACTATAAGCAAAGGCCTATAAAATATAATATGTTTGATTAGGCTCCTAAAATGAAAAAAGGAAGGAAAGTTAATTCATGGAGACCAAATGTGGTAAGTTTGAGTCATGATGAGTCTGTTGGTCCAATTAATCTATTTTCTATGATAGATAATTCTATAGAAGTTGAATGGTGATAAGAGATCTCATTGTCTACACATATTATGAATAGAGAGACCAAGCTGAAGGAGAATACCAAGTTACTGATTAAGGCTAGTTCTGAGGTATGTATAAATCTAAGTGAACATTATATTGTTGTTGAGAATGCATCATGAAAAGAACATCAATTATTTGTGCCTAATGATGAGGTTCCTAACTACAAGGTAGATTCTTTATATGAAAATGTATGTCATGAATCTATGTTGTCTCCATGTATTTTCAATTCAATCCTAGAAGAAAAGGATAATATTGTAGTATATGAGCATGTTGCTTCTCTTAAGCCTAAGAAGAAGAAGAACTATAAGTATCAGATAACCAAGGAGGAGAAGGAATATAAGGAGTTGTGGGAAACTCCTAATTTCACACTATTATAGGAAATTGTGAAGTAAATGAGGTCTATATATATGCTTCTTAAGAGACTCCTTTCATTGGAGAAACATGTGTTGTGGTGTTTATTTAGAAGGTCCTAGAAGGCAAGAGTTGGGTGTTTTTCTAGTTGCAATAGTCTGCAAGGTAAAATTGAAGGTTTTTATGTGGAAAAAGAGGATTTATGAGTTTTCAAGATGATATTTTCGCATGGAAAGGTCTGCTGACTTTATTATAGCTTTTTCCAAGTGGTTTTGTGGTCTGAAGGTATGTTGAAGTAAAATTGAAGACTTTTGAGTACTCTCAGTTTTCTTAGTTTTGACTTACGGATAAGTAAGACTAAAATGGGTTATAGGATTTTTGGGTTCCCAAAAGGTATGGAAGCTCAAATATTTGTCCATAAGTGTGTGATGGTTTTCTCCAAATGTGAAAAATGTTTTAGAGGCAAACATTGACTAGAAGGAAGTTTGTTGACCCTATTTGTTTTGAGATTCTAGGGTTTTGGGTTATGCTAGAGAAATGGTTTGTCTTATGATATGAGGTATAAGACTTATTAATTAGTTGAATAGTCCAAATGGGTTGTAAAATCAATATTCATAATTATTTGAAGGTTTGTGTTTATCAAGTTATTCAAGTTTTTGCCAATTTAGAGGCCTAATTGGCTAGTAGGTTTGTGAAGGAAGTATGTTACAAAGGATGATCTAGGTGATGAAAATTGGTTTGGTTAAAGAGGCATATTATATATATATATATATATATATATATATATAAATTTTTAGGTCTTGAATGTAAATATACTAAAAGTTTTGGTATTTGTAAGTTCTAAGTAGGGTTACAAGGAGTCTAAACAGGCCTAGTGAGAAGAAGAGTGCTTTGTGTTTAGTTTCTTCAAAATATCAAGGTATGAGTATATCAAGGATATTTATTAGGTTGGATTAGAGAATGTTTCCTATTTGGTGATTTAGATGAATTTTTTTTATGTTCCTTGAGGTGGTTTGAGAGAGAAGGCTAATAAGCTTGTATAATGGTGGTTCTTCATGGTGTGTGGAGATCTGACAATGCTCAAGAGGTATAATGGCTCATAAATCTTAGGGGGATTCACTCTCAGATGTTTCTTGAATATTTACATTATATTTCAATACATGGTTTATAAGTACAAGGTGGTATGCATAGAGTTAGGGGGAGCTAACACAGATAGCTTGAATGGCTTGAGGAACTTTGCATGATGTAAGGGGAATCATATATGAGATGCTTCATTAATAATGAATATGTGGTGATATATTCTATAGATTATATTTAAATAAGGTTGGTATGATGACTTGATCAAACTTAGTCATAATTGTGTGTTCTTTATTCATTGGTTGTAATGCTTGATTGAAGAGAGTATTGGCACGTTGTAAGAGGAAGTTAACAAGGAAAAGATAAGGTAGGCTCAAGATAAGATGGATCTTTTATCATCTTCCTAAGGTGTTCCTCTCTTGTTTTTTGTATTTCTGGGTCATCAATATTAGTTATTTCCCACTTTGTCATTGTGTCAAAGGGGAAGAAGATTCTTATTATGAGAGTGCCTAAAGAGAGAAAAGGAAGGTGAGTCATATATTATTTTATGATAGGCGTTAACATCAATGACAAAAGGGGAGATTGTTTAAAATTTGTCAATGATTTAATGGTGATGTCATGGAGGTGTCTAGGTGACTAGATGAAGTGCCTTGATAGTCTAAGTGATAATGATAAAGTGTGCAATGTGTTTGTCATAGTATGCTTGGATCCTCAGAGTTTGTCTATTTATAGATGATTAGGGATGAGTATAAAGTATTGAGCAAGTGAAATATGTTATATCATAGGTAAAATATTATTATAGAGATTGTTTGCATAATTGGAATTCATCTAGTAGTCCATAATTTTCATTTAGACATTTTGGGTTCAGTGGTAAAAATGTTGATGTAGTCATATTTCTCACGTGTGATAGTTTTAGGAGAAGTTGATCATATGGGTTTGTTTATTTTTATGCTTATTTTATATGTGATAAATTTAAGTTAATATGATGAAAAACAATATAATATATTCAAGTGAAAATTTGGGCTCCCAAGTAGTTTGATAGTGTTTTCTCATGCTTAGCCAAATTTGTAATGTGGTAAGAAAAGTTGAGTAGGCATTTTGATGGTGTTATATTTTGGACATGTGAATGTGTCAAGGGAAAATAATCATATGGGTTTATTAAATTTTATTCCTAGTTGATATGAAATAAATTTTAGTTCATGCAATTAATTTCATAAAATATATGCATGTGAAAATTTGGACTTCTAAACGTTTCTTAACGTAGATGGCTTTGTGGCAAAAAAATCAAAGTGAGCAAATTAATGGAGTTATATCTCTCATGTGTTAAGGTTGTAGGATTAGTTTGACACATGGCTAAATTACCCTATGAACTAATATCATATCGTTCAAATTTTATAACATGAAATTGATCAAGGTAAAAGATATGCATGTGCAAATTTGGCCTTCTAGGCAGGTAGTAATGGTCCCCATAGTCTATTTTACATGATGTTAAGGATTAGGACTAGATGGAGATCTAATGGATCATGGGTGATCAAATAGTGAATAAATATGGTATATTTTTTGTTAAATTATTTAAATTAATTTTTTATTAATGAAGTTAAAAATTGATCTCCTTATAAAAGGATTAATGAGGCATGTTTGTTCTAATGTGTCAGAAAGCATTGAGATGAGGACAAGTGTTTGAAGTTTAATGTTGAGTAGAGGTAAAGATCAGGATTATTATAATATATAATGGTGAGTGGATGTTTTTACGCACACACATGCAAAGTCACACACACACACACACACACACACACACACACACACACACACACACACACACACACACACACACACACACACACATAAATGGTGAATATTGAGGAATATGAATTCAAGGTCTCCAATGTTTAACACAAATTAATATTGAGTTATGTACATGAGATCAACAATGCATATGCGCTCAAGATTGCAATATTGCATGAGATGAGGTCAACTATTCAAAGTTTAACATTTCGGTAGTGGTGCCCTATGATTTAAAGTTTGAATAAGGTTGAATATGCATTATTAATGTAATATGTGAGGGAAAAATATGAGTTTTAAGTGACTAAAGTTTAATTTTGTCCATTTGGATTTAAATATTCAAATTTGTGAAGAAAAAACTAGTGCTCAATTTTTGTGCTATATATTTTGATCTATCCATAATTTTCTCATGGTGTAAAAAGTGAATTTTTATAAGACTCCAAGGTGAATTTATAAATATATATTTTTATATCTAAAATTTTTTATATTTAAATATATTGAGGTTCAAACTTCACTGTGTGGTCGTGCATGTTTTGCAAGTAACTTGAGAAGGATATTTGAGCTTGTGTTATTGTTTCAATATTTCATGATGAATTAGATTTTGTAAGGTGTTATATACTTTATAAATATATTTTTTATGGATTTTTGAGGTGTGATAAATCTATATTGAGTATGAATAATGATTAATAAGTTGACTGTGTGTCTATTCATAATGTTCACATATACAAGGTCTATGCTTGAGTTAATTGAGCATACATAGATGTGAACAGAGATGACTATGATCATTTGAGTAAAGTCTAAAGGGTCATTTTTTGTGGACCTATAAATTTGGAAGTCGTATTGTGTTATTTTTTTTCTCAATGGAGTGATCAAGGAGTGAATGAGTATCCATGAGACCTATAATGGCTATAAGGGCCTAATTGAAAGGTGTAGTTACTTAAGGGTGATCCATAAATGCTATGGCCAACCTATGTGGATTGTGTTGATTCATGTCTTTATATGTTAGAATACATAAGTGATAAGGCATACCTAATGGCTGACCAAGGTGTTGATAATCATGAATTCTCTATAAATAGTGAAACCAAAGATGATGCTTTCTAGATTTGTGAGAGGCTTGTGTATGTGGTTTAGAGTGAAGGGTTGAGATGTGAAGGAGAGTGAGTGTGCCCAATGGATGGTTTGATGAGTATAAAATATTAAGGTCTATTTTTATGACCATTTTTTCATGTTGTTGATGTGGTAATAGAGTTTTTTCTAAGGAATGAAGAGTTATCCAAAAGTTGGCTTTAGATGCATTGAGTGTATAGTGTTGAAGAAACCTAATGTACTTTGTATCTCCATCATATTAGCAAATAATCACTTTTCAAGAGATTTTTTATTCATAAGTTTTGTTATTATTGCTCAAAATCTATGGATTCATAGCCTTATTGAAAGGTGAAATATTTTAAATATCTAGTTGTTGTGGTAGCTCAGCTAAATAGGTGTAATATCTCCTTGTGGGATTGTAGTCTCACTAAAATAAGAGATGGTAGTTCCTTGATCAGTTGCCACTGGTCTAAATTGGTTAATTTTATTATAGTAAAGTATTTCAATTATAGGTTCCAATGGGTTTTATCCCCTAAGAGGGTTTCCCACATATGTCATGTGTTATGTGCTTGATCTTGCATTGTCTCTCTTATTTATTTCTATGAATGATGTGTATGCTTCATGAATTCTTTTGGTAACTAAATAATAGTTTTGAAAAGGTTTGAAATTGAAATTGGATTATCTAGGCTCACTGATTCACTACCCCTCTTAGTTATTATACCTCTAACAATGGAAGGGGTTAAGGAGGAACTTATTGACTACCTTCACTCTATCATGCATGATGGGCCACCCTACCTCATCTAGTGTTCACATCATGGACCTTAAATTTTAAAATGATTAATGGGTGACTAATGAGAATGGGATGGTATCTATTACACTATTGGAATCTTGGGGGGGGGGGGGGGGATGGAAAAAATTATTCATGCATGCCCTTTGTTGTTTAGTGGTAATAATATGCATCTTAGATTGGATGTTGTAACAATATTGTATATTTTTTATCATGTGTTTATATGGATTGCTCTTGATTAAATTTTTATTATTATTTGATATTAATATTTTTAATGGTATAAATATGGGCTTCAATCAAGTTTAAAATCATAATTCATAATTTAAGACATCTATTTTTATAATGGCCTATGTATTTGTGAGAATCACAATGCTTGTAAACATTGAATACCTTAGATTGAGGTTTATTCATTTCAACATTGAATGGCAGAGGGAGAGATATGACTTTATATTAAATCAATTTTGGTAATAAGACATCAATATATTTATATAACCATGAGTATCACCTCCTTTGTGGAGAAATATGATATGACAAGGAATCCGTAGGATGAGACATATTAAAGTCTTGGGAATGAATAGGCATAGAAAAATCCAAACATTAGGATGTCAAAGAATATTAGTATGAGGATTAACCCTAGAATAAATTAATTCATGAGGAATTAGATTTAAAAAATGTAATTTTGATTTAACAATATGAAAACCTTTGAAAATAAATAAATACAACCCTAAAGGTGTATATAGTTAAAAATAAATGACTTAATGAGTTTTAATTAAATAATTAACTAGCCCAAGATATTAATTAGGCTTTTTTGAAATCCAAGAGAAGCTTTTGATTAAAAAAAATACTATATATAAGAAACTTGGGTATTAATCTCAAAATAGGTACATCGTCTATCCTTTAAGAATAATTTTCTAAAAATAATAAATTGTAAATTTCAAAAAATCCATCTAATATTTTGGAAAACTAAAATATTTTATTGATCCACTCAATATGACCATAAAAAACATTAGAGAGTCTAAAAATATATTCATTTTGATGCAAATATCGTCCAATCCAAAAATAAGCCTAGTAGAGGAAACCCTAAAGGAGAATGAATATGAAACCCTAGGGATAAGGATAAAAAATTATGATCTACATAGATGGGAAGGGGAATTAATAATTCTAGTCTAAATATATAAACTTAAGGCTAAAATATGAAACCTTGTGGAAAAACCTATGATTTTTCACTATTCTATATTTGTATGTGTTCAACAATATGTTTTTCCCTAATTTTAATTAATGAGTGAGATTAAAATAATTAAGATATAAATTTGAAATATAATTTGGATCAATAAATATCTTATTTAAGAATACAAATAAATCTAAAAAATAATTATTCATTCTTCTTATTTGAAAAATTACATGTGATAAATATGTAAAGTAATAGAGAGATCATGATACTTCAATTTTTACAGTTAGTTATCTAAATATGATAATATTTTTGAGTGAAAATTGTAGATAAGAAAGACTATCATTCATTTGGTTCTATAACTAATTCAATATATGTGTTGGGTCCATTCTATAGTATTGGGTCAATATTGTCAATCAATATTGACATGTTGGTTAGTATTAAGCTACATAGAAGTAGGGCACATTAATTGTATAATCACCTACCACTATATTTTCTTAATATATGTTTGTAATCATAAAACCTAATTATGTGCGTAATTCCATAAATTGACCTTTCCCTTGAAACCCTAGATGTACTTATGATGGCTAAAAACACTAAAATTATAAAAAAGTGGTGGAAATTTTAATGGTATAATATGATAAAAATCACCCCCATATGATGATTGAGCACTAACTATGTATCCAATACTCCAAGGAATTAAATCAAGCCACACATAGTTATCCCACATAGTTTTATTGTGTAATTGTGCTCCTTCATTATGTGTATGAATCAAACAATTTTTATTGATACTTAATAATGAATTATTTGGATCATATTTGGTATGATTCAGGCTTTGCTCATGACTAATCATATCACTATGTATGTACATTAGGAATAATAGAGAATATTTACTTAGTGTGTAATAGTGTATAGATTTATATCAAATAATTACCCTATTTCTTTTGAATGAGACCTTAATTTATTTATGTATGGATCTAATTGATTAATTCATCACATCACCAACACAGTAGGATAATGGGTTGACCTTAAAGATGGGTTTTATTTTAGAAAGTATTAATTCCTAGCAGAGGGTTGGTATTGACTAGATCAAGTCATTATCGATTGGAGATGCTGACCATATCTGGTAGAATTAACCTATATGTATGTGGATTGAGATGATCTTTTAAATATGTTTATGAAATATATTTAAAAGGATAGGAAAAATGGTGATATTACTGTAGTTTTATATCCAAATAATGTAATGGTTGACTTATAAGATAGTATGCAAGTTGATAATATGGCATATTAATACCTTTTTTAGTGCTCAAGTATTGTGTGGTAAATGTGTGTCAAGTTTGTCATTGTCAAGTACCAAAGAAAATGTTTTAGTATCTACACATATAAAACCCTAGGATTCTTAGAGTTTCCTTCTATTTTCATATAATTTCATATTTATATAATTATCTCTACTTTTCAGATCTAACTATTTATCTCCCCTCATAGGTTATCCTTCTTTCTTAATCTTTCCATTATCTAAACCCTAATTTTCATTATTTGGCATATCCAAACCCTATGTTGCCTTTAGGGTTTTCCCATTGTATTATTTTACCTCATTTTTAATTTATGGACATGAAAATATAAAACTAAGGAACTAATTTATATTATATAATGTATAGAAATAAACATTAATTTGAATGTAAAAGGTATAATTTTATTTGATAATTATATTTTGTATAAAAGGAAATGACTTAACAAGTGAGATACTTAAAATTTTACTATGTTGTGTATGTATAAGACTAAATGAAGATATTATAAAGGGTGGAAAACTTAATTATGAGTAAATTGGATCATGCTTTGTCTTTAGATTGACTTAGTCAAAATGGTTGGCTTTAGGACAAAACTAATTTAAACTATGTTCTAGATCTAACAGTTCCATATGAATGATTTTGTATTCTATTTTAAATAAAATTCACTACACCTTATTTAATCCATCTTTATGTTAAATCTTAGGAATATGACTATCTACATG
The DNA here is from genome assembly GCA_037957365.1 of Torreya grandis. Taxonomy (NCBI): domain Eukaryota; kingdom Viridiplantae; phylum Streptophyta; class Pinopsida; order Cupressales; family Taxaceae; genus Torreya; species Torreya grandis. The sequence continues at coordinate 470,109 of JARHVA010005045.1, read as the reverse complement.
ATTCTATAAACATGTTTTCTTATCTTTGAAACCTTGGGTCCACTTTTAACACTATGGTTTGGTCTAAAATGGGGGATAGAATGTGGGTTGAGTTAACCCCAACCACCCCCTAATAAATTCCTACATTTTTCATATATATCCAATAATATAAAGATGGAAGTCAAGACACAAGTAGTTCTCTTTGATAGGTGTATGTGATCAACAATACTCCTTTAATGAATTAAAATTATGATCTAGCTTTTGATACATGAAAAATTATAATTTTAACTTTTTCTTTTAAAGTACTTTAGACTTGGGTACAACCCACTCATTATGAATGATTTACAAATTTTAAATAATAGGGAAGTGCCATTAAATGTATAAGTATTTAATTATTATTAATAACTAATTGATAGATATGGAATAGGCTTAGACCTATTGCGTATTTATATCGGACTATTTTGGTACCTTGTAATGACACCAACATGTGAAACATATGGGTTGGCCCATAATATTGATTTGAATTTAAAAAGTAATTATTTCTTGGCATGGGATGAGTCCATAAATTTTGGACAAGTCTATAATTTCATAATAATATTATTATGATAGCTCTATTTATAATGTGTGAATATTTATCTCATATTCTAGATATAGTTTAAATATGATTTTAAGTATATTATAAAAATACTATACAAATATTGTAGGATACTAATAGCAATTCAAGAAGGTTAGAACCATGGAAATCATGTGGATGTGAGAGAATGGAAATTAAGATTCATACGTGTTTACACATGTCATGTATGGTGAATGTACATCACAAATAACATTTCAAAGTTATTAATACCAATTTTAATGTGTATTAATAACACCCTTTTATTATAGTATTGAAATGAAATATAATGCTAGAGTAAAAATAAAAATAATTGTACCCATGTGTGTAAAACACACTTTATCTTTGGGAGAGACTCTAAATGTGTATATTTATCATTTAAACCTATAGTGAACATGCATCAATTAATGTCTATGTATGAAATCTGAAATCAAATTGAAACTTTTAAAACTTCAATATTAAAGAAGGAATACACCTATAATTAGGTGAATCATGTTACCAAGTATTATTAAATTGGAGAAGTCAATTATTTATTGAATCAATTGAATAATTGGGGGTGATCATGCCCAATTTTTTTTAGTAAATAAATTCCATGGGTTTTGGAGATTCATTCCCCAACCCTGATTTAAAATGGAGTAGTGCATAGGTTATTGAGGATGACTAAAGCTCAACCATACTACTCATGTATATAATATTATACCCCAATATTATAAGGTGGGATTAATATATGGGATCACTTTGAGTAATTAATAGGTTATTAATCATCATTGAAAATCAACCACATTATCTCATTATACATGATTCAACTATTGTAAATAGACTTATAGATTCAATGGTGATCACTTTTAATTGACATTGAATATGTTTTAAATTATAAATTAAAATAATTTGTGTGTGAAATAATAATTTTAATGCACCATATTTGGTCCTAACATGATATAAAATGTTATCCATATATATTTTATTTTTTCCCAAACTTTAAAACCTATAACTTTTATTCTTGTAATGTGTGTAGATATGCATGGAAGATACCCCAAATCTATCTAAATTTGTAAAATAACTAAAACCTCGTGACTTTTGTTTTTAAAAGGTGTTTGAAATATCATGTAATATACCCCCAAAAATATTTCTTAATTTGAATGTATTTGTCTCACATATTATAAAAAATATTAGGAACTCTTTTAATCCTATAATTTATACCAAAATCTATTTTTATGTTCATGGAGACTTAAGTTTATATGATAATCCAACTAATATGCCCCCTTTTGAGGTGAGATATGTATATTGTCAGTCATTTATATAAAATGAAAATAGTTAACCATATCATGTTATGTATAAATATGTAATCAAGTAGAATAATACCAACATGTGGAGAATATGTCATCATAATATGAGTTTACCCTCAAATAATATATGATACATGTAATGTAAGGCATGAAAATGTCATGTCAATATGGCTATATAAATTATGCATAAATTAGTAACCATCACTAATATCAAAACTTAATAAGACTAAAAATTAAAGGTGAATGATGTGAATCATGTCACCACACCTAAAAAATAAAAAATGGGTGATATGGATCACAACACAACAAACTCATCAAATTGAACAAGATCATCATATAATCCTAGATTTATTGACCCATAAGCACACAATGTCATGGACATGATTCATAAAAATATAATCACATGAAATATCACTCTTTATCACACATAACAACATGAACTACATGCAATGGATAGTAAATGTCTCATACATAAGTCCAAGGACCACAAATACTAGACAATAAATTATTATCTTATTATGAAAATAAATAAAAGAAATAAAGAATTAAAAAATTAAACTAGTCTCTACAATCAAATTATGTCAATGTTATAACATATTAAATTATAATATATGTGAAATATAACACTATAAATAATATGAGTAATAAAAAACATTTATAATCAAGAAATTGAGATAAAAATATTGAATGGAAAGGTTATATAAATACATAACCTATATAAATTAAACATATGGATTAATATCCCCCAACATTGGCATGGCCCCTTGGTATATAAGTCTCTTGAGTTTGTGTATATATGTATCATGTAACTTGTATGCCCTATATCCACTTATATATACTATGAAATTCATGTGCATACAAAAAAGGATATGTAATCTACCAAACATGTAATAAATAACATAAATGAATAATTAAAACTATAAGGAATGTCATACATAAGTTCTTATTTTTATTTTTGGAATATTTTTATTTTTTAAGGTTTTGAAATATTTTAAATTTTCACATATATCGATATAATCAAGAAAATAAAAGTAACAAGGATTCAAAAATAGAAGAATGGGAGAGATATAAACAATATTAAATATATTTTAAGACAAAGTTCATTGAATGTGATAGCATGGTAATGTGGATAAAGTGAAGGTAATAAATGTTTCCCTACTATTAATGTGAATCATAATTTCACAAATCAAAATAGTATATGAGAGGTGGAAGGGAATGAGGAGGAATCGATGTATATTCATATAAATATATTTTATCATTTAAGATAAATAAAAGCAATAGTGGATATAAGTAATAAATATGTAGGAGTGGGAAATTAACATGATACAATGGATATGTACTAGAAGAATTGTAGGATAGGTGTCATAGATGTCAGGATCAATATAAGTAATAAAGAGGCAAAGAAAAATTCACAATAAATAAAAGGATAGAATATTTATTGATTCAAGTCATATGTGTGCATGTGTGTGAAATTAGATGAGTATAATAGGTAAACAATCAAGAAAATATAAATAAGAGATGTAAAATAGATCATGTTTCAGCCATCGAAGGAGTCAATCAATAGGATTCTCCTCTATAGATCATGTATCTACCGTCCACCATTCATGTATATCATATATTAAGTCCTTTATTATATCATTATTTGGAATATCATTAATTTAATCATCTTCATATTCACTACATTCATCACTATTATACCAATCCTCTTGACAATCATAATCATAATTAGAAATATATGAGATAAGTAATTACTTAAATTTTTCTTGATCTTTAATATGTCCCTCATTATCAATCTTTAGAATCAAAGGACCTATATATAAGGAAATTTTTGAATTTCCCCATTATAAATCATATTTTTTACATTATCATTTTTATGCACATACTAATTTTGAACTTATTTCTTAGGAACCTCTTTGTTAGTCAAATCTGATTTCTTACTTTCCTCTTTCACAAGTGCAATTTTCTTCTTTATCATATGCTTAATTGTTAAAGTTTTTTTTTTAGAGTTTTATTTTTCCAACTTTTCTATATGTAAATTTTCTTTTTACAAATATTCCTTATGTAGATTTTATTTGTCAAATTGTTCCTTAGAATATGTAACCATAGTTTGAGTAGGTTACTCAATTACAGAAGATGTGTTTTATTTTAGAGGTGCACTAGTGGATATGTCAAATGTAAGATTAAAAATACCAATAATATTTTTAAATTTTCTATTTAAGGCATAAAAATTATCCTTATAATTTCATTCATTCTATGATAGGTAAAATATATTTATATTTTTTTGTAGAGGACACATAGGAGGCAATGTAATCAAATTATTTTGAAACATGTCCCTTATAGTGTGACTTAGTTTATTTCTAACCTTGTTATAAATATTTGAACCATTATTTTTGGATGTTTTATATTTAAAAATCCATATTTGGGATGATTATTTTTAAGAAAACATGTTTTGGATGGAGAGGTAGAAATGTAATTGACATTAGCATAAAAATGATTGTTGGCATGTGTGATCTTATTATAAAGTGATGTAATAGCTAGACACATTTAATTTTTGACTGCCATTATGGACTCCATCATAGAAATTATATGATTTATGATAGCCTCATTAAACACACTACTCATATTCTAGGAAAATTAAATGTTCATACATAATTCTTTAGGATTATACACCCTACAATTGAGGATAGTTATAGTATTGACCTAAATAATAGAGGAATGGTTGTTATAAAATGTTGAGTTTAAAAAAGATAGAATAAAAACTTAGATATGAGCCCCACTATAAAATAAATATAAAACCCTTAAAAATTATTAAAATCTTAAAAGCATATATAGGCAAAATATATGACTTAATAAGGATAAAATAAATAGCTTGTAGACATCTAACATTGACCACCAATGGCTTCATACCAGACTTTAGACAAATTCTTACTAGCCTTTGCACATCTAGCCTAAGAATTTGTAAATGTATAAAATTTGGATTCATAAAATACAACTTGGCTTATAAAATAATTAAATGGTATCAAATGCACACACCAATTAATTTAAAAAATATTCAAAATGTCAAAAATCCTAAATAAAATTAATTAACATGCAAAATCAAATAAAATGACTAAATTGAATTAACCATGATCAATTAAATGAATTATCAAAAAGGAAATTAAAAATTCTAACAATATCTTAAGAATTCAAATTACCTTTTTATGAGTTATCAAATATCCCAAATATCCCACCCATGCCTATTCATTGTTAATCATGACAATTTGACACCTTTTAACTTTACTAGGGTTAATTAAGTCAAAAATGTAGGGTTTGAACCCATTCCAAGCTCTAAATACACCGTAACTCACATTAGGTTGGGGTTAGTCTCAAAACCTATAAATACAAGCCTAGACCTCCTCATTTAAGGAGATTAGAACATAATAGTGTGATAATGTAGGTTTTTGAGCAAGTTTGCATGATATTAGTGTTATAATGCAAAAATCCCAAGCCAAACCATGAAGCTACATCAATCTAGCATGATCTAAAAAAATGTGGTGCAAAGGGGAGAAGGAGACACATAACTCCAATTGCCAATGATCTCTTGAGAACAAGCCAAGTAATCCAAATGGAGAAATCTCTTAGAGTATTCAAGGAAGGTGATAAACATATGTTTTCTTGCATTTTAGTTTTTCTTTGTCAATTATTTTTATTCACTATGCTCATCCATTTGATCTAGGAAAGATAGTGTTATGCATGTTAGTGTGTTTGTTTTCATTTTGATTGAATTTTATTGCAAATCTAATATATGATCTAACCACCCTTATTGGATTCATTGATAAAAATGGCACACCTGTTGGGACCATGAGCACCCCACATAACAAATAAATGAAGATCCAAGTCAAAAAACATAAAAAGAATGCTTAAATATTATTAAAATTACAAATTTGTCTTTGATTTTTCCATATTTGGGATTATTTTTCTAACTTAGATCTACACAGAGATTAGTACCGGTCAGGCCTAATGAATGTAATTTTTCCTAAATTAACCATGGTTATTCCTAACTGAGATCGATCTTATATGATCATCATCAATCAGATTATATAGTAAAATGGGTTTAAAGCTTGCATTTTGATTTTATTCAATATTCCTTTGTGTGCTTTCTTGGTTTCAATAGCATTCAAACTCTTTGATTGAACTTTGCCTCATAGGTTTTCTAATATTTTCATCTAACCAAGGCCTAAATTAATATGTTTATCTATTGTGGTTTTTCCTTTGGGTCCATAGGTGATCAATGATGGTCTTAATCGACCCACATTAATTCTTCGTGATTGGCATTTTTTCTCTATGAACTAACTACCATAATTATCTTAATTGGTATTGATCATCTCTAATTGACCCTAATCACTGTGTGTTCTAATTAAAAACTCAAGAGCTCTTTTTTCAGAGATCATTTGATCAAAACCAAAAGTGATTCAAAGTAGAAGGTTACCACCTAGAAATTACAGGTCATGAACATGATTGAAACACAAATTTGCATGTTTTAGCTAATACCTATTTTGTTTTGGGATTTTAAAAGGAATCTAACTAAATCACTCACATTTCATTTTGGTGTTGAAATAAACATGTTAAGTCTCATACATTTTCTCTTTAGTGCCTAAAAGGAGTTAGGATTGTTAATATCTACAAACACTTCATTGTTGATTCTTAAAAGGAATGTTTAAGTCTTGATAACTTACTTTTGGTTTTTAAAAATGAACTTAGGCTAAAAATTAAACATTTGTGTTTTGGGCTTAGAATTAACTATATGGTTTTTGTTTAAATTTGTTTTGATGAAATTCTTTCTATATTTCACACTTAAACCAAGGGGCCAAGTAAAGAACATAATCACATTTAAATTCGGTGCCTAAAATCAAAATTCAATCATAATTTCTTGTAAATTATTTGTTGTGTGTGTGTTCTTTTTACAAAATTAATAGTGTGTGTATGCTCTCCCTCCATCCACTATAGTGAAATAATGGGATTAAAATCACCTTTTCATTACATTTAGTTACTATTCCAAGGTATAATAAAAAATCCTAGTCTCTCCCGAAAACCTACATGGTATTGGGTGATCTAAAAGCAGTCCTAAAGCCTTTATACTTGGTCTTTATTTTCATGCATTTTGGCTTATGAAGGGGATGTCATTACCTCTTATAGGATTTCTAGGGAAGCATTGACCTAAGGCTTCATTTCATGGTAGTATTTCAACCATGATCCATGGTGGGGTATATAAAGATAGGAACATATATTGCTAGAGCTAGGGGATGGAATGACTAAACTATCCTTTAGTAATGAAGGCGTGAGTCAGGTCTAGTCAACCATGGGATATGGCTAAAGAGTCCAAAGATTGTATCATCATGCAAAGGAATATAACCTTGCATGATAAGTTGATCGATATGAATTCAATTGACATGATGCTTCTATTATGATAGCCGCACTTGGGATTAATCTAGATAGTCATAACTTGTAAGTTTTAATCAACCTCACTTGCTACACTTTGATAGAATTTATGATGATATACTTAGTTATATTTATATAATTTATTCTTTTATTACTTGGTGATAGACTCTAAACTTTGTTTGTTAAACTATGTCATAAACATTTTTATTTATCTACACTACTCCATTATTTGAGGAAGCATTATGCCTTATGTTTGACACCTTGATTTAACATAGAAGAATTTCATGTCAAAAACATTGTGTGTGTCACTTGATTAAAATAGGTAACATTATACTACCTAAATTAGTTCAAGTTTTAACCTTAGAAGTCCTTGAAATAAAACATTCTTGCACCTTTTGAGATTGATAATGTCATTATGTTGCCTAAATTATTTCATAAACTTGTCACGTCTTGTATCCAAATTTTCAATGTTTGAACTAATCATTTGTGCCTTGTTGGAAATTTGTTTAGCAAACTCATGCTATTCAAATTTTCCTAGCTTTTTTATCAATAAATTTGAAGTTTTCTTAAGTTGAGTGTGCGATTAACTTTTCCAAGTTCAGATCTAAATACTAATTTATTTTTGTTTAGGCCTTGACATGCAGGAATTGAACATACATAGATAATTCTCTTTTGGGTTCCATAACTTAGGTTAATTTTTTACCTAAAATTTGAAAACTATATTGTTTGTGGCTTCATTTTTCAAAATTAGTCCATATTCAAATGTCTTTGTTTAGTGCCTTATAACAATTTTATCACATTTATGTCTAGAATAAAGTGCATTATTTATGCCAAAGTATTCAAAATTTGTTAGATTAAAAATCATCTTTGTGTTTCAAGTGTAGATTTTGACATCATTTTTGGCCAAAAGACCTAGCAACTTTTCCCTTTCCTAGTTTAGAACTATTTGGAACATCTTTGGACCTAGATTTTGGCATCTTATTTTTAGTTCATTTTACTTGACCTTTCTTGTGTGAAGAATTTAACATTTGAAATTTGACATTATACTATTTTTATCAAATCTTTTCATTGACGTTTTAGACAAATAGCTCCACATATAGACCAAGTTATACCTAGTTGAAACTTTTATCTTTTAAGACATAGATTTATAGAGTTTATATAACTCTAATTATCTCTTATCATAAAATATTTCCCATTTGATTTGGCCATGTCTCACTATACACATAGTGAATCCATGCATAATATAGGATATGGAAGTGTTATCACATAAGAGGACTTTATTCAAGACCATTATGGAGATGATGTTGATTGGGAGATGAATTATTATCTACCATACAACAATAAAATAAGGGAATAGAATCAAGATCCTTTGGCCAATTATTTGGTTAACATTCCTCCATACACAGAGCAAGACCAAGAATAGATGACCCAATATTTGGCTAGCATTCCTTTGATTGCAGAAAAAGTTTAACAATAACCTTATTATGTTACAATACCATTAGCCTATTATTCTAATAGATCTATAAAGATAGGGGATAGTCTTCTAGTATACTTTCCCTATGAAAACTTTCCAAGTCTTGTAAGAGGGACTTACAACATGTCTTATAATCAGAACAACAAATAGGCCTCTTCTAGTAATACTAATGCCATTGTACCAATGTTGTTTCAAAATATATGTATGTTTGTCACACAAATATTCCCCATAGAGGATCACATAATTCAAATTAAAATAACATACCAAACATATAAAAATGTATCACATAACTTTAATCATATAGCATTATCAAATGCACCTCTTATTCAGTCTTTCCCTTTGACAGGAGTCTTATTTGAGTTGACAAGTCAAGAAAATCAAGGTTTTTACCCAAATACATGAAACACTTTGGGTGGAAACATGTTCAATATCCAAAATATTGAGGAAGTGTCTTCTACTTATACACAAAATATTGATCTAAACATAGTTTACAATACACCAATAACATCCAATTTAAACCAAAGTATTGTTAACACACAAACCAATAGTCAACAACAAAATGTGTCTTTAAATAAGACCATGAGTGGTATATAAAATCATGGAGTAAGATTATATACTTCCCAACCTTATCCAACTACCTCTACTCCTCACACAACTACTTCTTTGAGCACCCAACAACAAGGATTAAGTAGTTAGCTAGTGACTAGTGTCATGCCACAATAAAATGTCATAAATCTTACTCCACCCCAATAGCTGATAAATAACATTCCAAAACAAAAAGCACCATCCAACATGCCCATGTAGTTGAGGTAAAACATATTTCCACCTCAAAAATGGGCAACCAATGTTCCACCTCACAAGGTAGAATCAAACATACCTCTTTAGTCATAAACTAACATGTTGATCTAAAACCAAATGATGTCTAACCAATAACATACTAGTATTGGTCGATGATAGATACCAAATATCCAACATGCATTAAATTCCAAATAGGTATTCATGCAAAAAAGAGGTTATAATTTTCCCTAGGTGCCTTTTCGGTAATAATTACCTTTCATGCCAATCGTGCCATAAGTTTAATGACAATATCTTATGTCATAAGTTCTACTCAATCAATAAGGTATGACTAGTTGATAAAATGACCTTATTCAACCTCAATAGTCATAGTATGTCCATATACATCCATCCAAACCACATTATTCCCAAAATTAGGCCTACATAACCAATACCAACTAGACTATCACACTATAGTAAATATAATTTTAATAACTTCACCATAATCCACACATGAGTATTATTGGTCCATTCTCTAACCAATCTAACATTCCCCAAAAAATTCCTCTATCATACCTCGATCAAAGTAATCCAATTATGACTATACATCTTCCAACTTAATATGCCAATGATCTCAATAGTTTTCTTGCATAAGAACTACAAAAAATGAAGAATGTAATTTCCCTCATTCAAGTAGGGAAACAAACTAAAAATTTCAAGTTAGATGATGTGATTTCTTACCCTTTCAAAATGCAGTAATTATAGATACCATTTCCTCCAAGTTATGAGCCACCAAATTTTGATAAATATAAGGGGAAAGGTGACCCCAAGTCCCATTTGATATAATTATTTGTTGTGTGTTAAATAGTGGCCTATAATGACATATATTTATTGTTATTCTTTCCATAGAGCCTAGTAGGGCAATGGGATTTTCTATCTAATTTTGATAATCTTTCAAACAAGTTCATGCAGTACTTTTCTTACAATCTTGAGAATGATATTTCATTAGTAGACTTAACATAGGCCAAACATAAAGTTGGTGAAATATTCACAAGCTATATGCATTGATGGAGAGCCCTTAGAATTTGATTTACCCATAGTCTACCAGATATGCAACTAGCCATTGTGTTTACCAAAAATCTACATAGTGAGATATCCTATAATTTGGATTTATAATGTGTGCATATGTTCAAAGAGATAATTCAAAAAGTTTTTATGATTGAGAGATACCTTATTAATAAAGGTATCATTAAAATAGCCTCATTAAATCAAATCCATAATTAAAACTAGAACCAAAACCAAAACAATGGCAAAATCAAAGTCCAGTCCAAGTGCAAGTGTCATAGTAAACCTAGACCCATAATTCTGATAGACCTAAGCAATTCAATCACAATAATAATGTTATTGGTAATGGATTAACAAAGTCATGACATATTGAAATTGTGTAACCACCATTTTCATAGCCTATGTTGCATATGCACATACCTCTTAACAAACAACCTATTCAGCAAATGTAGCAAGTGTAGCAATCAAAAAAACCTAGACTAATGAAATAAATACAACAAATTCAATAACCTATGTACTTTAAAAACCCTCCTCTAATAATATATATGCCTACACATCACATTTTTAGTAACCTTGGAGAGCCTATTGAGACTTTGTTTTTCAAACTTGCCACAGCTAATTTGATTATATGGCTATTCCAAAGGACCTTCTCGAGGGTGCTACCTATCTAGACTAGTATAGACCAAATGAATTCTATAAATATCATTAGTTTAATGGCCATAATTTGTAGTTTTGTGTGAAAATTAAACATGTTATTGATAATATGATTGAAAATTGAGAGATCTAATTGGATCATGGATCTTCTACATTTAATTAGAACCTTGACATTTATCAGAATCCATTTCCTCAACAAACCAACAAAAAAAATAGTAATAAAAATGGCCAATGTAAGAACAATAAAAACAGTATCAATAACCAAAGATGAACCAATATAATAAATAAAACCATTATTAGAACCAAAAACATCAAAATAATGCAAACAACCAATAAACATATAATTTAGTTTCACATGACTAGAACCTAGTTGTAGGCAATATTGTAAGAGGTTGTGTTAACACTATTTCCATTAATCCAAGACCAATAACCAATCAGACAAGACTATTACTAATCATTCCCAACCAGCCAACTCATTCTAGTATTTCTTCCTTGACCTAGGACTGCATATAGGTGAACTAGCAAGAAGGGATTCCCATGTGTGGACCTTATATTGATAAGTTGTTGTTAGCACATGACCATGCCCAAGTACACCAAAAACCAAGATTTATCCTATTTGGACCCCTTCCACCATCATTTATTATCAACACTAGTCATGTACCTAATCCTAATTTTTTAATCATAACTCAATGGTCAAGGATTACCATATTAGGCCCACAACCATCTGCCACTTCACCCATCATCCAACCAACCATTTTGCTTTAGAACAAGCCATTTCCTATTGTCTTAGAAAAAACATTTGACAATGTGGAATAATTGTATAAAATTCCAACATAAATCTCTATTTTGGATTTATTATGTACGTCTACTATCCATAAAAACATCTTGACTAAATTTCTTGGCCAATCCAAAGTTCTAAATGACATATCTCCTAAAAAATTTCAATTTTTGGTTAGACACCTAGCTCTAGGCCAAAAAATAACCTTCAATCAAAGTGATATGTCACACCTTGGCCCACTTCATAATAATCCTTTGTACATAAAGGTTTACATAGCATGACATAAACTGAAATTCATCCTTATAGACAATGGATCAGTCCTAAATATTATGTCTCTAAAGCTTATCAATCTTATTGGGTACATAGTAGCATATCTCTAAGAAAAAAACAATCATAATTAAAGCCTATGACAATGAGGAATGAGAATTATATGGTACCATCAACTTACCAATTATTATTAGGCCCTTAACCCATGATACACTTTGCCATGTGTTATATCTTGACTTGTCATAGAACATGCTTTTGGGTAGACCTTAAATACATGAGATTCATGCAATCCCATTGACATTGCACAAGTGTATCAAGTTCCCCCATTCAATGATGGAGGTCACTATTCTAGGTCACTATTCTAGGATATTTGCATCCATATGAGCATTGTGAAAATTTAGAGGCTAAGTTTTGGAGATATAAATACCATTTTGGCATGAATCTAGTTACCAAAGAGGACAAGGGGTAGAAAATACTTATTTATTCATCAGAGGCCAACTACATTGACCCTGATACCCTTGATTCACTTTCCCACATGCCACCTCTTGATATGTCCAATCATTATATTATCTCAAATAATGGCCCAGGAGAATACCTAACCCATGACACCTTTCACATTCAAAAGCTTCCATAGAACCCCAAGTACTTTGGAAAACCAAAATCCAAACCACTCATGTAATGGTAATGAAAGGTCAAAGTCCATACACATAGTCTAGCACATGTTACTTTCATACCAACCTCTAGCCAAGAAAAGGACCATATTGAAAGAAATTAATCATGGTTATATATAGATAAATTGGCTAATTATTAAAAGAATTCCAAATATCCTATTCCTAATCAAATTATGGAGCACCATGAATATGAGGGAAGAGGTCTTAGGCCAAATCAACAAGGAACAATTGAGCCAATTTATATGACTAAGTATAAAGGAACCTATAAACTTGAATTTAAATTACCTAGGGGTGACCCCATGTATCTTATTCAAGTTCCTTCACCAATGACTAGTGATGATAATTTTGATAGTGAAATAGAGTCTAATCATAACTAGTTCAATGACCTAACCCATACCAATATATTTGACAATACTATCATTTGTACCTTTTGACCATTAATTCATCATAATCCATTACCATTATATTATTCCCAACTAATAGATTAGGGCCAATAAGGATCCAACATGATGGTTGATGAGTTTCAAAATGATAGGGCCTTTTGCAATTTTCTAGGCCTTAAGGACAATATTTCATTGGGAGACCACAAAAATGGGTTCTAAATGAAGTTAGATATTGAAGCCTATTTTGTAAAGTGGATGAACACCCTTCAATAAAAACAAACAAATAAAATATTGAGTTCCCAAAGTGAAAACCTCTTTGAGGTGATTTTAGACCATGGAAAAAGTAAAGATAAAGGCCAATCTAGTGGTGAAAACATGTTTTAGGCACCATTAGATGGGGGTGTTTACCTTTATTCGAATATAGACTAGGAGACCACCAATGATGAACTTGTCTATGGGTCTAAGTTTATTATTAAAGAAGAACATGAATTTAATCAAATTCTTTAGGATACCAACAATGATGAACTGGCCTATAGGTCTGAATTTAGTATTAAAGAACAAAAGGCTTTTTATTACATCATTCAGAAATTCACAACAACATTTATTATATGGCCATCCCTCCCATTGGGAGATTTTGATTTATCATGCCTAGGATCACTTGAAGAGATAGTCCTTATAGAGGACTCTTACATTACAAAATAGTTCAAATCTTTGCCCACTATTCTTGAAAATGGTTCAACCCTTTTTAGTGGAAGGCACTTCATAGGTTAATATAGAGACTCTAGATGATCTAACATGGATCAAATTAGGTGTCTTCCTAATTTATGAGGAATGTGAAGTCCTTATATCCATATTGAGGGAATTTATAGATATATTTTCAAGGGCCTATTCTGACATGCCTGGTTTAGACCCCACCTTGGTTGTTCACCATCTTGTGGTACATCTTGATGCCAAACTAGTGAAATAAAATTTATTCAAGATGCATCCTTGCATTTATATATTGGTAAAGAAAGATTTGGAGAAGATATTATAAGTGAGATGTATCAAGCCAATCAACTATTCTAAATGGATTTCCAATGTAGTGATAGTCAATAAAAATCTAAAATGAATCAAAATCTGCATTGATTTTAGGGATATTAATAAATATTTCCCAAAAGATGACTTTCCATTACTAAACATTGACATGATTGTCAAATCCATAGAATGTTATGATATAATTTCTCTGATGGATAGATTCTCAGGCTATAATTAGATTCAAATAGCACCAAAAGACCAACACAAAATAACATTCACCAATATGTGGGGAACATTTTGTTATCAAGTTATGCTTTTTGGTCTTAAGAATGTAGGGTCCACCTATCAAAGATCCATGGCAATCATATTTCATGATATGATATGTGACATTGTTAAATACTATGTTGATGACATACTAGGAAAATCAAAGACTAGGCATAATCATCTAATAACATTGAGGAGGATATTTGAGTGACTAAGTGAATACAAAGTCAAGATAAACCCTAAGAAGTATGTTTTTGGAGTTACTTCAAGTAAATTTCCTAGCTTCATTATGTCTCATCAAAGCATTGAAGTCAATCCAATCAAAGTATGAGCCATATCAGAGATGCCACCACTAACCAATTTGAAGTAGCTCCATAGTTTATAGGGCAAAATATAGTCTATTAGATGATTCATATCTCAATTGGATGATAAGTCTCATCCTTTTACTTATATTTTAAATAAAGGTGTCACATTTATTTGGGATAATGATTGTTAAAAAGATTTTCAGTAGCTAAAGGACTATCTAGAAAATCCACCAATTTTATTGCCTCCTATCCCAAGAAAACCATTCTTTCTATAACTATTAGTGATAAACAAATCCCTAAGAGACTTCTATCTTAACATGATGATAATTCAAAATATCATGACATGTACTATCTAATCTATACATTGGTCATGTATGAGTAAAATTATATGCTCATTGAAAGATCATGTTTATCTATGGTATTTACAACTCAAAAATTATGACATTACATGTTGAACAATAATATCATGGTCATTTCAAAAGTAGATCCACTCAACTATCTACTACATTAAATAGATTTACAATGTTGTATGGCCAAATGGATCATTCTTCTCAATGAGTTTGAGATAGAGTATGTGAACTAAAAAGACATCAAGGTGCAAGTTCTTATAGATTATCTTGTTGAAGTACCCTTTACAGATATAGAGCCACTAACATTCCAATTTATTGATGAATCCATCATGACCATCATTGAAACACCTCTTGAAGAATAACATTAGAATTTTTATTTTTATGGATCATTCACAACACATGGATCATGAGTAGGCCTTTTGTTTATAGTTCTATAGGGGGATTTAATTCTTGAGTCATTTAGGATTACCTTTCCTTGTACCAACAACATGGATCAATATGAAACATTAATTATGGGGCTTTGATAGGTAGTAAAATATAACATATCACATCTAAAGGTTTATGATTATTCTTAGTTAATCATCAATTAGGTTATATACCATTTTTAGACCAAAGATGATAAGATGGTTCCCTATAAGGCCATGGTTAACACTCTCAAGTAGTAGATTGATGATGTATAGTTTGAATAAATACCAAGGGATAGTAATAAAATAATATATTCCATGGATACCATTGGGTTAGTCACATGACAAATAGATACAACAAAATACTACCAATTTCTCATTAAAAAATATGCTAGTACCAGCTCATGAACCATCAACCATTGAAATGATCTATGATATTATCAGTCCCAACTCTACCTAGTATTCAAAACTTTAAACTTACCTTTATGACCATGTTTTACGACTAGACTTATCCCAAAAATAATTGAAATCCTTCATAGATAATTCCTAGTGTTATACATTACTCAAACCAACCCTATACCACCATAGTTTTGATGGAACTCTACTTCATTGTTTACCTTCAATAGAATCTATACTAATGTTATTAGAAGTTAATTAAGGGTTATATGGTGCCCACACCAATGGTACCATCTTATCTAAAAATCGCTCATGTACTAGGTACTACTAGCCAATGATGGATGTAGATGTAACTGCATATGTGAAAAGATGTGATAAATGTTAATGGCATGCCAATCTAATTCATGCCCCCAACTAATACTTTAAAACCAATGTTGATACCATTTCCATTTTCTACATGAGGCCTCGATCTAATTGGGAAGATAAAATCCACCTCATCTTGTGTTCATAAATAGATCCTTACTACCTTAGAATATTTCACTAAGTGGGTTGAAGCTATACCCTCATTTATGTGACTAGAAATCAAATTTCCAAATTCATCTTCAGCCATATCATTTTCCACTATGGCATCCCCTCCAATATTATATCCGATAATGGTAGATCATTCAAAAATAAGGATGTCAAATTTTTATGTGTTGAGTATAAGATTACTCAACATTTTACATGGCATATTACCCTCAAGGTAATGGTTAGATAGAAGAATAAAAAAAGACCATTGTCAACATCCTTAAAAAGATTGATAATGACACTGGTCATGATTGGCACCTTCATATATTCCATTCCCTCTAGGCATACCGTACCAATCACTATACTCCCATAAGTGTCACTTCATACTCATTTATTTGTGATACTAAATCCATTCTTCCCATTGAGGTCAAGTTACCTTCATTACACATCTCTTTGAAGCATATCCTAGATGATGAAGACTATCAAGTAGCTCTCCTATATGAGTTGGAGTTACTTGATGAGAAATGCATGGATGTAATCAATAACATTCAAGTTTATCAGAATCAAATTTATGGCCACTATAATTGGTGCATGAAACACAAAGACTTTAAACTTTGTGATCTTGTCCTCAAATAAAACTAAAAGAATACCACATCTGAAAATAAGTGTAAATTCAAGTTCAAACTTAATTAGGTTGGTCCTTTCATCATTCTTGTAGAGTATGGCATGAGACCATACAAGCTCACCACACCATATAGGGATGAACTTGATGAGCCAATGAGCATTATACACCACAAACAATCCTACACTTGAGTGACTTGGTGTATTTTCTATGAGGACCATTTCAAGTTGTACCATATTATTAACATTATTATTTTTACCATACCATTCTACCATTATATCCCTTTGTTGTTCCACCATTACATTCTATAAAATCTTTTCTATCAACCAAATTTTTTTGACCCTACCTACCTAGCCCAGTTGACCTTGGTTCATCCATTAGTTCTACTTTTAGCATAAAGAATTAGATCAATTTTAGTAGTTGTTTCAAAAATTATATATAGAGGCCATATTTTGGATTAGTATGATGTAATTTTGGTAGTTTCATCATTAATTTATTATTTCATTCTATATCATGCTTTGTTTGTGTGAGCTTGATTATAACTACCTATGGGCAAATTAGTATCTCACTGATGTTACTAGTAATCATAATCACCTATGGGAAAATTAGTATCATTGATCTGAGCTATTATATCCTAGTTATAACTACCTATGGGCAAACTAGGGGAAACATTTGTTTATTGTGCCTTGACATACAAACTTGCCATTCATATGTCATACTCTACCATTATGCCAACTATGCCTATTTTGTTTGAATTGGCAACCATACTAGTAAGATTCCTTCATTGTAAGATGGAAATACTATGCCCTAAGGCCATTTTTGGACTATGTGGGCCATGCTCAATACTTTTTTAGGTTATCTCAATCACATTTTTCCATATTCTCTTGCCATTTTGTGAACAACCTGTAGACACCGAAATCATGTCGACTCCCCTGGTCATTCCCCGTCTTATTCTTCTTCGCCTATTTAACCCTTGTCGATCACTTGTTCCACCAACCTTGACCCTGGCAGCATGTAAAAATGAGCACAGAGCTAAATCTAGACTCTATCCTCATTATGCATCTGCCGACGATGGTCTTTACCCGGCTGATGTCGCCGACGTCGGTCACCTATCGGCCGACGTCGGCAATCCTGCCGACGTCGGTCACCTTGCCGTTATCCATTACCAGTTATCATTCGGTTTCCTGAAACGGTTGACGAACCATCTCTGGAACTGTCCCCCACCTTCATCAGCGTCTGCCAACCATTCGAGACCCTATCCCGAACGCTATTCAACCATTCGAAACGCTGATCAATCGAACCCGAGCAATCATTCAACCAACCTGCGAACTCCGACATCAACACTCTCACGATCAACACTCTCGGCATCAACCAATCTGCATTCAACCCAGCACTACACAAACAACTCCAACTATGGCTTTCATCGCGTCTTCTGGCAGGTAAGTATTTATTCTGTTTGTTTTATTTCTTCCTTGGTTATTCTTTATCAGTTCTGTCATCCCAATTCTTCAAACTACAGACCCAACATTTCTCGTTTATATCCCTGCCTCTGTCTCGACTAAAACCCCCAGACCCTGTCCCAACTCTGTTCAGACCCAGCATCCCTCGTTTACATCCCTACCCCTGTCCCGACTCTCTCAGACCTTGCCCAGACCCTGTCCCAACTCTCTCAGATCCTGTCCCGAACCTATTCAGACTTTTCCAGAACCTACCCCTATCGACGCCGGTCACTACCCCGACCAACGACGGCACCTCAACTGACGTCGGCACCTTCCCTAACCGACGTCGGCACCGCAGAGACCGACGCCGGTGACTGTGCAGAACAGTGCTACATATCAGGTACACACCTTTATTTTTTGTCATTTATTTCTGTCATTATTATCTACTTTCATCCAATATTCTGCTTTTTTATCAGTGGGTTGATATCCTTCTAGGAAGTCTTCGTACTTCTGGGATCGGGCGTTCGCCTGACATCCCACCATATCTTTGACTAACGTTTTTCCGTGTTTTAGCCTTTTCTTCACAGGTGTCATTCCTCCACAGCAAAAGAGGAGAATCTTTCAACGTCTGATTTTGGTGCGCACGACTTTATTAGGTACTTCTAGCCTTGACCATTTCGTTAGTTTCTTTATTCTTTTGAATGTAGAAAGCAATTTTGCATAGAAACATTCTGGCACGCCCGGTGGGACCCTAGGTCCTCCTTGGGTTCTTTCTTTCATTCATTCATTTAGGTGCATTAGGTTTCTTCCTTTTCACCTCCTTTCGTCTCTTCTTAAACGACATCATAAGCAGAACTAAAACGAACATTTCTTTCTTTCTTGCACTTCTAGACTAGCTAAAACTCATATCCTTCGACTCTTTCTCCATTTGTCTTCATACAAACAAACATTTTGACTTGGGCATTAAAACACTTTGCATTCATCTCTGTTTGCCTACATCTTTTAGACCACACATAGTAATTAAACCGCATATTGAATTAATCTAGATCACTTGATGTTACACGACCAAACCACCTACACAAAACAAACATAAAACTTACCTGAGACAAGGCCCAACTGGGATTTCATCCCCCAGCGGATACCTTACCCGTCCCGGTGACCCTACTTGGATTTCATCACCAAGGGGGAAGCCCACTCCGTTCTCTGGCGGAGGATAAACTCTAGTGGAAGTATATTTTGGCTAAGCGAAACCAGCTAACCACTGGAATCGTGAAGTGAGGGGAGCTTGCTCCTTAGCACCAGGCCTGTATGGAAGCTAACACAGATTTCTTGAGCACCATAACAAAACCCGAAACCATCCATAGACTGCTTCTTCTAGGACCCGACTCACAAAGCCAATCTTCCTCTACACACATTCTAAGGCATAAGCCACTATAATCCTAAAAATTTACTTCTAGGGTTTTAAGATCTACTTGTGTCTTCATCTTTTTGGTTCTTATCTGCTTGTTTGAGCTTGTGAGGACGTTCTTCCTTGCCTTGAATGGTTCTGACTCGTAGCCAAGCCAAGGCTCTAGTCGATCACGCGAGGCATCATCCTCTTCCATCTACCCCGCCTACAACCAACCCTATAATGGAGTTCAACTCAGAAACTGAAAGAACTCCTACCAGACCATCTCCGACCCAAACGCCTATTATCCCAGAAGGGGACCAAGACTTCACACGATTCTTGGACCTCAATACCAAAGCCTTGCAACACTATCTCGTGAATAGCCAAACGCGAGACCCCTTTGGCAATCCAATTTATGGAATGCCGACTTCTCTCCTCGAGACTGCGGCCGTATCAACGACATCTGTAGTCCAACCCTTAGACACCCAGGCTGTTGCCTCAACCAATGACCAACCTTTCACCAACCATCCAAGTGTGGCCTCTCCTTCCATCGTTGGGCCCACTTTCACCGGGGTTTCGGCCCCCAATCAATCTCAGTCCACTCAACCACTTTCTACCCCCTTTCAAAACCTGGTTGTCTCTATTTCACCCACCCTTACTCCTATCAACACTAGGGTGGCTACCCATCCATTAGCCCATGTTACCTCTAACCAACCTCCCATGACAACATCAAACCTAGCCATGCCTTCCATCCAACCATCCTTAGTCACTTCTTCTGTCCCTACGACTAGTCATCTGTATGTTGCGCCCTTATTGGTACAACCGACTACGTCGTATACCTCTTCCAGCCTCTTTCAAGCGCCTTACAATCTAGGAGGTGCTCCACCTGCCAATCCGTCAGTAGATATTATCAAGATGCTGATGGATAAAATGTCCAACCTAGAGACCTCCATTACCGGCTCACGCAACACTCTCTCGTATGAACAAATCTGCAACGAGCCCATCCATCCTTCCGTCCCCATCAGACCATATCCCAGCCAGTGGGAACTTCCTAAGTTTTCTCGTTTCCAGAGCAAGGAAGACCCACAACAACATTTACGGGCATTCAGACATGCCTGTTACCTTATCGCCCACGATGATGCGTTGCTCTTACGCACGTTTCCCATGTCCCTCTCGGGTGCTGCACTTGACTGGTACAGCTCTCTTCCCAGCCATTCCATCCTCACGTTCACTCAGCTGGCCCAGCTCTTCCTCGATCATTTCTCCATCAATATCACCAAGAAGGTCTCTATCACAAACCTCTATTCTATTCGCCAGTTCGAGGATGAATCTATTGCTGATTTCGTCACTCGGTGGAGGAGCCTTATCAATCAACTTTCATTTTCCTTACCTCAGCCTGAGCTTATTGAACTTTTCTCTCAAGCCTGTGCTAAACATATTTCTTCTACCTTGAGGGTTCAAACCTTCTGCACTTTTGACGAAGCCTTCACGATGGCTCGTAAACTTGAGTTACGTGTTGTTGAGGAGAATAAAGTCAAGTTGCAGAGTAAGAATCCCAACTCCAAAACCAATGACCCTTCTTCTAAGCCCTCCTCATCCAATCCTAAATCTAAAGCTTTAGCAAATGTTGTGGTTGTTAAATCTTCCTCTTCTTCGCCTTCAACTAATCAACCTGAACCATCCACGTCCATGAGCGCCACTCACCAATTTCAGCAGAGATACATACAGCGACAGTTTACTCCACTTGGAGAATCATACGCGTTTGTGCTGGAAAAACTCGTCAAACAAGGGGCCATCAATCTCCCTCAGATCCGACCTCCACCACAATTTGATCCCTCACACGCCATCCCTGCGTGGTATAGGGAGAATGACTTCTGCCACTACCACCGTGTTAAAGGTCATGACACGGGCAACTGTAAGACCCTTAAAAACACAGTCCAAGACATGTTGGAAAAGGGTGACCTCATCCTCGACAATCCTAATGCCCCTCCTAATCAGGGTATCGATATCTTCAAACAACCATTCCCTAATCATCCACCAACCCAAAACAACGTCCAGACCTTGACTGACAATACCCATGAACATAATATTCGAACAGTCAATACGGTCTCGCCCCTCATTTGTAACCAACCTCAAGAGGTGAGTTCATCCATCAGTCCATCACATGTGGATGAACCTCTTTCTCCGGCTAGTTCTCCCTCAACTTCTCTCATTTTGGAGGACGCCTCGACCTTACCAGCACCACCAGTTTCACCATCTTCCTTCTTGCTGCCCATGGAGGACCCAACCTTTCCTACTCCTCGACCACAAGTGGAGGGCACTATCATCCCTGCCCTTTACCCGCTTGAGGAGCCTCATTCTCCAGTTTCTTCTCCACCCAGGGAAGAACCTATCTCTCCTTCATCTCCAACCAAACATGAACCTGTCACGACTTCACCATGCCTTGGGCCCGAGACTACTACACCTGTCTCACCTTCAGTCCCACAACCATCGGCATCTTCTCAAGAGCCTAAACCTCATCCCGCATCTTCTCAGCCATTTTCCCGACTAGTGGAGAAACTCGAATTTCTCCCTTCTAGGAAAGTGGAACATCAGGGATTGTGGGACCATCTCACAGCTCTTCAACAAACCCGAGCCCTCTCATCTCATGCTGCTAATCCTCCCATGGCAAAACATCCTAAGACTATCAACAAAAATCAGATCTCCACTTCCAAACCGTCTACATCTTCATCAACTTCATCAAAACCAAAACCCTCATCTACTCTGCCTAAGCCTATCAAATCACTTGGCGTTCGCCCTGTCTCCAACCTCACTCATCCACAAGTGAAGGTGGACTTAACCCAAACTTCAACTAATAGTAGTCTTCAACCTAAATCACAAAAGACTGCCAAACCACAGAGGCGAATGCCTCCTCTTCTGTCACCATTGCCCTCCATTTTGGGCCCGCATCCTTCAACCTTAACCATATTCCTTCCCGCTTCAACCTCTAACCAAAACCAGTTGCCTCCTTTGCTTCCTTTACCTACCACTAGCCTACCCTCTCCCAAAAGGGTGATACCTCTCACGAAGAGTGTACCATCTCCGCCTGTCATCGCACCATCAACCCAGAAGGTGGTACGAAAACCCCCTCCCATTTCGCCTAAGCAAAAGTCACCGACATCGCATACATCGATGAGCATGGACCCTTTAGTGGGCTCATACTCTTTGATCTTGCAACGACTTTTGCAAACTTCTAGCATAACTCTTCCACCCATCAAGCCCTTTCAACCTCTCGGGTCTAAACCTTCCTGGTTCGACGACACAAAGATTTGTTTATATCATCATACCCAAGGACATGACACCGAAACTTGCTATGCCCTCAAGGCTGTCATTCGCCGTTATCTGGAGAAAGACATTCTTCTCTTTGAGGACACTTTCGACCGCCCCCTGACTCCTTCTCATAACCCTTCAACCTCTTCAAACCCATCCACATCTCATCAACCGGTTACAACCCCTTCATCATCTTCACCTCCCATCTTTGAAATCAATACCATTCACATCACCACTAGGTCACAAAAGGATAAGGCGAAAGAAAAAGCCGCCATTCCTTGGACCTACCCTTTTGTCAATCCACCTCAACCGCCTAAGCCTAAGATTTCTATCCTTGGCGCGCCTCAACCCTCTTCTTCTTCTTTTTCTTCTTCCGGAACAATCCACGACTCCATGTTGAAACAACTTCACCAGACGCCTGTGAAGATGTCCCTCTACGATCTCATCCAAACCTCACCCCAACATCGTCAGGCCCTCATCCAAGCCCTACAGGCAGTGGAGGTCCAACCTGAGGATCCCCAGCCACTTGCTGCCCTTGTCCACTCCTTAGCCCCTGTTGCCTCCATAACATTCAGTGATTCTAAGATTCCCACATCCAACACGGAAGATCAGGACGCCGCCCTCTTCATCACTGCCTACATCGATCGGACACGCATTAAACGCGTTATGATCGATGGGGGCACTAGCATCAACATCATCTCCACCCATGCCTTTGATCAGTTGGCTCTTCCCAAGAATTGCGTCTCCAAAACTGACGCGATCTTGCGCTCTTTTAATGACACTACTGCCACGACCATTGGCACAGTCATCCTTCATATTCGCATTGGTCCACGCACAGTCCCAGAGCTCTTCTACATCATCGAAGGAGAGTTCCAATACAACATCTTACTGGGCCGACCCTGGATCTGCGCCATGGCCTGTGTCCCCTCCACCCTACACTGTTGTGTGAAGTTTGAGCATGACGGACAAGTCCACACCATTCCTGCTGACCCTTCGCCTTTCAAAACATGCAATACCACCTACCATCCAAACGATGTCCTCATTCCTATCAATCCATCAACCTCAGCACCGCCTCCATCCGTGGAAGCTTCGACCAGTTCGCAACAGGCGGTCGCCCTTACACCTCCCCTTCAAGCGACAACCACAGACCCCATGGAAGATGTCTTCCAAAGACTTTCATTGGGAGAGTATCGCTTGCTGGCTTTAGACATGTTCCAAACTCTGCAAGAGTATGGACGCCTTCATCACAGCCCCAGCTACGACCATTGGATCGGGATGATCATACCTTATGGTCCCCCTCACCTCTGCACCAACCTCATCTATGGAGGGCTTAATCAAGCTCCTACTGATGGTAATCCTCTTTCTTCACCCCAACCTTTCACATCAGATTTTTCGTTTCTTGGCAACCCCGCCTTTGTACATACTTACCTTTACAGGTGTGCATGGAAGGGTTTTGGTTTCGGACGCTATGAGCAGGGCTCCCATTAGCCTATCCAACCGCTCAATGATGATGACACCAAGAAATGGTATGGTCTGGGATATCACGACCCCACTCAAGACCCTGTAGACCTTTATCCTGAACCAATCCTTGACCAATCTCCTCCACACTCGCCTATTTTGCCACCTTCACCTACGGAGTCAGTGGTTTCCATTCCTCCTAGTTTTTTTTTCCATAAACACCATCCGCCTGGACCCCTTGACTTATCAGCTCAATGGGGTATCCAAGTCTCTCCCTCTCATTCTTCCCAGCATGATCGAAGATGAGTCGGCAACCATTCACACTGTTCACTGCGTTGACGATGACGCCATTCTTTCCTACATGGGCGCTGATGATTCTTTCATCCAGCGCTCCCTCCCTTTTGAGACCCAAGTTATGTTAAATGAATCAACCATTGACATCAACCTTCCTTCTTCTGATGTTCCTCATGTCTTAAAGATCGGCCAATCTTTAGACGCTCAGGAGCAGCTTGACTATACCCAGTTCCTCTCCGCCCATAGCAAGGCCTTTGCCTGGACTTACAGTGATATGCCTGGCATCAACCCCACCATTGTTACCCATAACATTGTCACCAAACTAGAGGCTAAGCCTGTCAGGCAAAAGCTTCGAAAGATGCATCCTCGCGTTGCCCTCCTTGTCAAGGAGGAGCTTCAGCGTCTCCTTTCTGTCTCCTTCATCTAGCCCATCGATTATCCACAGTGGGTCTCTAACATCGTCCCAGTCACCAAGGCAACTGGGGGGATTCGGATCTACACAGACTATCATGACCTTAATCTAGCCTGTCCTAAAGATGACTTTCCTCTTCCTAACATCGACCAGCTCGTTGATCTTACAACCGGCCATGAGATGCTATCTCTTATGGACGGGTTTTCAGGATACAATCAAATCCTGATTGCTCTGGAAGATCAGCACAAGACTACTTTCATCACCCCATGGGGGACTTTCTATTATCGAGTCATGCCTTTCGGCTTGAAGAACGTAGGCACCACTTATCAGCGTGCCATGACCTACATTTTCCACGATCTCCTCCACAAAATCATGGAGGACTATGTGGATGACCTTCTCGGCAAGTCCAAATTTTGCCGTGACCATCTGACCATTCTCAAAATCATCTTTTCTCATCTTCTTCAGTACAATGTCCGTCTTAACCCCAATAAATGTGTCTTTGGGGTCCTCTCTGGCAAGCTTCTCGGCTTCATCGTTTCCTTCCGTGGCATCGAGATAGATCCCGCCAAGATTCGCGTTATCCTCGAAATGCCTCCCCCGACCAATCTCAAGCAGCTTCGCAGTTTGCAACGCAAGCTCCAGTCCATTCGTCGCTTCATCTCGCAGCTTTCTGACCGCTGCCAACCTTTTCATCATCTCCTTAAGAAGGACGTCATTTTTACATGGGATAAGGACTGTCAAGAGGCTTTTGAAGCCTTAAAACGCTATCTAGTCTCTCCACCAGTTCTCATTCCACCTAAAGATGACCAACCCTTCTACCTTTATATCTCAGCCACTCACCATTCGTTAGGTGCCATGATCACGCACCGAGACGAGCATCACCGTGAGCAAGCCATTTATTATATCAACCGAACACTGGTCGACTATGAAACTCGGTATACCCATATCGAGAAACTCTGTTTGGCGTTAGTCTTTGCTGCTACTAAGCTTCGCCACTATCTTCTCAGTCACAAAACCTTTGTCATCACCCACACCGATCCTCTCAAGTATATGCACTCCAAGCCATATCAAAATCAACGTATGGCTCGGTGGCTCATGCTGCTTGCTGAGTTTGATCTCAAATTCATCCAGAAAAAATCTATCAAGGGGCAAACCATCGCTGATCAACTAGCACATGCCCCTCTTCCTGACACTCAACCTTTGCAGTGTGAATTCCCTGACGAGTCTATCACTGCGCTTTCCTCCGACGACACCACCTATCAGATGACTATGTTCTTTGACGGATCCAAATGTCAACTAGGTGGAGGTGCTGGGGTCATTCTCATCCCACTCGAAGGGGAGCCCATGCCTTTGTCTTTTAAACTCAACTTTGATTGTACCAATAATATGGCTGAATACGAGGCCTTAATTTTGGGACTTCAGACCGCCCTCTCTCTCAGCATCAAGTCCATCAACATCTTTGGCGACTCGCAGCTCGTCATCAATCAGGTCAACGATTCATACCTCTATAAAAATGAAATTTTACAAAGGTACAAAAACCGTGCTGACATTCTCCTTGCATCTTTCAATCATTTCCTCCTGCAGACTATTCCTCGATCCACGAACAAGTTTGCTGACACCATGGCTTCTCTCGCTTCCCATATCCCATCTTCCTCATCTGCATCCAGACTTTTTGTCACGGTGCGTCATGTGCCGTTGCCTTCATATATCTCTCCTCACATTCATCATGTCAACACTATAGACCCAAGCCCACAAGATGCTTGGTATAAGCAACTTGTGGACTTCTTATCTCTCTCTATCATTCCTCCCAACCTCTCTAGTAATGCACAATGAGCTTTTATCAAGCATACTACTCGCTATACCATGCTAGGGGGTCTTCTCTATAAGCGAGGCTTCGATGGCCTCCTTCTTCACTGTCTAACCTCCACTGAAGCATCTCACGCCATTCAACAAGTCCATGACGGGATTTGTGGCAGACATTTCAGTGGAAATTCGGTTGCCAAGCGCATCCTTCGTCTAGGCTATTATTGGCCTACCCTTCATCAAGACTGTAGCGATTATGTTCGGCGTTGCATCAAGTGTCAGTAGCACTCTAACTTGCTTCATCTCCCCAGTCACGCCTTACAAATTGCTCAGGATTTCTGGCCTTTTTCTCAGTGGGGTTTAGATCTCATCGGTGAGATTAACCCTCATTCATCTCTTCATCATCAATCCATCATCACAGCCACTAAATATTTCACCAAGTGGGTGGAAGCCATTCCTCTCGTCTCTACAAAAGCTGACAAGATCGTCAACTTCATCAACACCCACATCATCTACCGTTTCGGTGTCCCTCATAAAATCATCACTGATAACGGCAAGTCCTTCAAAAACAAAACTGTTCAAAAGCTATGCGACTCCTTCGGCATCAAACTCAGTTTCTCTTCGCCTTACTACCCACAAGCAAATGGGCAGGCCGAGGCTTCCAACAAAATTCTCACCAAAATTCTCATGAAAGTGGTCAGTGACACAGGTAGGGATTGGCACATTCACATTCCCTTCGCTTTGTGGGCTTACCGCACTAGCATCCGAACCTCCACGGGTGCTACCCCTTTTTCTCTCATGTACAGAACAGAGGCTATCTTACCTCTCGAAGTACAGATCCCATCTCTCCGCATTTCTCTACATGATATCCTTTCCAACGATGACTTTCGTCAAGATCACTTAACTCAACTTGAGTTACTTGACGAACGCTGTCTTGCTGCCCTTAATCATCTCCATGTCTATCAACATCGCATCAAGCACACCTATGACAAAAATCTGCGAGAACGAGATTTCAACATTGGAGACCTCATCCTCAAAGAGAATCAACACGTGACCAACATGGAGCGAAGTAAACGAGGCAAGTTTGCTCCTAATTGGCTCGGACCTTTTATTATCACGCACAAGTATGGATCAGGGACTTACCATCTGTCTTCTCTTGATGGACGCCCAGAACCTGAGCCTCTTAATGCATTGCATCTGCGACCGTTCTACTGCTAGTCGAGTATTCGTCCACTTGACACTTAACTTGAGCTCGTCCCCTGAGCAATCCCCATCCTCTTCGTCCTACTTCCTTTCAACCCTA
This sequence comes from Torreya grandis, assembly GCA_037957365.1. Taxonomy (NCBI): domain Eukaryota; kingdom Viridiplantae; phylum Streptophyta; class Pinopsida; order Cupressales; family Taxaceae; genus Torreya; species Torreya grandis. Next base: position 441,483 of record JARHVA010005045.1, on the reverse strand, counting down.
TTCCTCTTAACAATTCCTATAACCCTTTTATGATGTATGGATGCTTTGTCCTAATAAAAGGGAGTCTTTGAACTTCTATAATCTTGTCCATGACTCACACTTCTATTAAAACAAATCAAGATGTCAAAACATATCCATGGTCACTATATCAATATCAAAATCAAAAAAATAGACTGCTCCCTCGAAGGACAGCTATACCATCACTGCTGTAATAAATAGACTGCTCCCTTGAAGGACAGCTATTCAAAAGCCTTTATATTAAACAAAAATCTAGACCACTCCCTCGAAGGATGGCTATGACTAATCTGGCAATAAACAGCATTATTTTAGAAGCTTCCCGCATTGATCAGCTTCACAACCTGACCACTAAATCAAATGACATCTCTATGCAGGCTTCCCGCATTGATCAGTCTGCACCCAAAAAAAAAAAAAAAAAAGTAGTCATGGACTTGACTTATAGTTGTCTCAGGGTCTCCTATAAAAAGGGGCAAAGTTATCTCTGCTCTTAAAACGGGTTACCCTCTTTCCTCCTCCTATCACCTGCTCAAGGGACTTCGAGCTCACTTTAATGTCTAAGTGATTCGATTACCGCTCTAACATAACTATGGTCAACGATGTCACGCATGAATGGGGCTCTTGGTTCTCATAACCCCTATCTATGCTATCTTTTTGGTCCTTGTCAATGAAAGAGCGATTCGCCTTCCATATTTTCTCTACACTTTGGTCACATTAACCTTCATCACTTGTCAATCGACTCAAATCAACTCTCTTTTCAGACCATCAACATGACCTAGCCTATTCACCCTAGTTTCTATGGACACCAATACACATGGAAACTATCGACCCGCCGCAATTTATGTTCAGCATAAACCAATACTTGTTGAAGCATAAATCGACCTCAATTCATTTTTAGCATACATCCATCACGCATATGGAATATTGCTAGGGATGAAAAACCCCTCAACCAATGTTGCAGAATACACCATTTGGAAAAGGCTGCAACCTCTTTTTTTTTCCTCATCATCTCATCATAACCATGACCAATCTATCAACTATTTTAACCACCTGTCTACCACTCGGACCCTTTGTCTAAACTACATTGGTCTGAGGCCCTTCCACAGGGGCTATGTAGGCAGCACTCAGATGACACGACCGTCTTCTAGGGTTAGCTCGACCATTCTCATTTGTTCATCTCTCTGATGGACAAACCTTCTTGCCTTCTTTTAACCATAACCTTGCCCTTCACCACGACCCATTTCCATCCCTTTGACCCTCCCTCCCTTCTAGGGAGAACTACATCGGCCTGAGGCCCTATCACCAGGGCTATGTAGGCAGCACTCAGTTGACATGGGTTCTTCTAGGGTTAGCTCGGCCGCATCCTTTCATCCATTCATCCATCCCTCGACCACCAACCATTGGAGATCATGCCTATCTCCTTTGACCTCGACCACTTCCAAGACGTTGTTTCCTTGGTTGTTTTTGCATGTATGCTACCTCATGACTGGTTCGCAGAATTGTGCGCAGACCTTTTTGGACCCTCACAAGTATAAGATCGCAAGCCGGTTGATCCACACTACTTGTGACTTTTTCGTGTTTCTAGGAGCACTTCCTGAGCCCGGGATACCTGGAATGTGATGACCCATTTGGAGCTTCAGCTTAGATTGAGTGACCCGATCAGCAGACGACTAAATGCTGGGGCCCGGTTACTTCAATTTTGGCACTCCTCGACACTTTGGCCTGACCTTCTTGTGTAGTGGTATGCACGCAATCATGACTTTTGCCGCATTCACCCTCACTCCTTTTTCATCCGCTCTTTGTCAAATCAGCACCCGATTCCCGGTTCCCTTCCCTCGACTCCTGCTTTGAGGGGGAATACCTTATTCATACTCGGGGCATTCCACTTCCTATTTTTGTCTTGCAGTTCATTCGAACAACCAACAAGACGAAATCAACCTTATCCCTCACCTGGGGCACTCACTCCTATTTTTGTCTTGCAGTTCATCCAGAACAACCAACAAGACAAAAAGGGGCAAATGTAGACACCAAAATCGTGTCGACTCCCCTGGTCATTCCCCATCTTATTCTTCTTCACCTATTTAACCCTTGTCGATCACTTGTTCCACCAACCTTGACCCTGGCAGCATGTAAAAATGAGCACAGAGCTAAAGCTAGACTCTATCCTCATTATGCATCTGCTGACGACGGTCTTTACCCGGTTGATGTCGCCGACGTCGGTCACCTATCGACCGATGTCGGCAATCTTGCCGACATCGGTCACCTTACCATTATCCATTACCAATTATCATTCGGTTTCCTGAAACGGTTGACGAACCATCTCTGGAATCATCCCCCGCCTTCATCAGCGTCCGCCAACCATTCGAGACCCTATCCCAAATGCTATTCAACCATTTGAAATGCTAATCAATCGAACCTGAGCAATCATTCAACCAACCTGCAAACTCCGACATCAACACTCTCGTGATCAACACTCTCGGCATCAACCAATCTGCATTCAACCCGGCACTGCACAGACAACTCCAACTATGGCTTTCATCGCGTCTTCTGGCAGGTAAGTATTTATTCTATTTGTTTTATTTCTTCCTTGGTTATTCTTTATCAGTTCTATCATCCCAATTCTTCAAACTACAGACCCAACATTTCTCATTTATATCCTTGCCTCTATCCAGACTAAAACTCCCAGACCCTGTCCCGACTCTGTTCAGACCCAGCATCCCTCATTTACATCCCTGCCCCTGTCCCGACTCTCTCAGACCTTGCCCAGACCCTGTCCCGACTCTCTCAGATCCTATCCCAAACCTATTCAGACTTTTCCAGAACCTACCCCTACCGACGCCGGTCACTACCCCGACCGACGACGGCACCTCAACCGACGTCGGCACCTTCCCTAACCGACGCCGGCACCGCAGAGACCGATGCCGGTGATTGTGCAGAATAGTGCTGCATATCAGGTACGCACCTTTATTTTCTGTCATTTATTTCTATCATTATTATCTACTTTCGTCCAATATTCTGCTTTTTTATCAGTGGGTTGATATCCTTCTAGGAAGTCTTCATACTTCTGGGATCGGGCGTTCGCCTGACAGCCCACCATATCTTTGACTAACGTTTTTCCGTGTTTTAGCCTTTTCTTCACAGGTGTCATTCCTCCATAGCAAAAGAGGAGAATCTTTCAATGTCTGATTTCAGTGTGCACGACTTTATCAGGTACTTCTAGCCTTGACCATTTCCTTAGTTTCTTTATTCTTTTGAATGTAGAAAGCAATTTTGCATAGAAACACAACCTTTCAATTTGAATGCTCTCACCATTTTACAATCTTGGACCATTTAGTGTCACATCATCATCTATTGAGTTGATATACTCTAAAATTCTAGAAAAAATTGTAAAACCATTTAGATAAACCAAAAATATTGACCACTTCTTTGACTTAAGAATTTTAGGAACCCTTACTCAGTCAAAAGAAATCACTTGTAATTTAATTTCCCCATCCCTTTTGTCCTTTTTAGTCCATGCTCTCACTATTTTGTGAGTTCATTCCCATATTCTTATATCACATTCATCATGTTTTCTTTTTCATCATGTTTATTTTATCCCATATCCTAGGAGAAATACATTCATCCTAAAGTTTTATTAGATATTACATCCATGGAACTATGTAGGTAGTGTCTACTTTCTTAGTGCATATGGAGATAGTTAGGCCAACCCCTTCCTTTTCTTTTATTCCCCCATCTTGTTTATTTGTTAATTTTTCACCTATTTTGTAGGGGAAATTTTCTTCATCTTATTTTTGTCATATTGATTATGTCAACATTGTGATTAACCATTATTTATTTGTTTGTTTATTTTATTTGTCTATTTACTTATGTGCCTATTTATTTACATTTAGTAATGTTGCCTTGATTCATTCTATGTACATTCATTAGGTGATTCCTAATTTTGAATCAATCCATATTCATCCATCAACATAATCATCATGGTTTTTATCATTGGTGTATTATTTTACATTGAGTTTTGGATCAGGAGTTAGTCCTTATGCATATTTTAGCCAAGTCCTCATGGTGTTCTATCATTATACTTACCATCATGTGCTATAAAAAAAATCATCTTCAAGAAATATACATGACAAATGTAGTAATGATATCTCCTTAGCACCATCTTTAGAAACATTCCTAACCTAATCCAAATCATATCCCAAATAAAGTAATTAAAAAATGAAAGAATTTTCCTCCTTGCCAATTTAGATGAGCATCTCCCTACTAGAAGGTTACCTAATTCATTTTTATCCTTTGTATCAAGTTGACATCACCCTATTTACCATCATCATAATTACCTTTTTATGAGTTTTCAAATATTCAAAATATTCCACCCATGCCTACTCATTTCTAATCATGACCAGTTGACACCTTTTAACTCTAGTAGGGTTAATTAACACAAAAATGTAAGGTTTGAACCCATTCCAAGCTCTAAATACACCCTAAATCAACTTGGGTTGGGGTTAGTCTCAAAACCTATAAATACAAGCCTAGACCTCCTCATTTAAAGAGATTGAGCATAGTAATGTTATAATGTTAGATTTAGGTCAAGTTTACATGACATTATTATTATATTACAAAAATCCCAAGCCAATCCATGAAGCTACATCAAGATAGCATGAGCCAAACAACCATGGTGTCAAGGGGAGAAGGAGCCACACAATTCCATTTGCCAAATATCTCTTGAACACAATCCAAGCAAGCCAAATGAAGAAATCTCTTAGAGAATTCAAGTAAGGTATGTTTTATTGCATTTTATTTATGCTTTCTCAATTGTTTTCTTTACTATGATCCTCCCTTTTATATATACAATATAGTTTTATGCATGTTAGTGTGTTTGTTTTAATTTTGATTTAATTTATTTGTGAAGCTAACATATGATTCTAACCACCCTTCTTAGACTCCTTGATCACAAAGATAACCACCAAAATAAAACCATTGGAATTTTTTAAAAAAAAGAGGTTCTTTATTTAAAGTAATATATTAAAAAACCCTAAATTTATTTTGAACATAGATTAAATTTTCTACCTATGCATCAAAATTACTAAAAATATAAAAATGCTAATTCTTGAAAAAATAGATTTTTAGCAAACTAAAATATGTTTTAAATATAAAAAATTCAAACCTATATATTTTTATAAATGTATTTTTTAATTCAAATATAATATAATAAATTGGAAACCATAATATGGGAAACCCTAATAAGAGAATAAGTATACATAAACCTATGGAAAAAGATATAAAAAAACATCATATTTTGACCTATGAAGATGGAAATAATTAGGAAAATATGTCTAAAAATAAAATGGTGAGGAATAAATATGAAATTCTATAAAGAAATATGAAACCCTAAAGGAATACCTAAGGTTTGATGTAGAGACATAAATAGTTTTACCAATATGTTTTACCTTATTTTTTATTTATGAACCTAACAAGATAAAACCAAGGAAATAATTCAAATTATATAATGTATATCCATAGACACAAATCTAAATGTAAAATTAAAAATATGATTTAATTTAATGAGATAATTATTGGTTTATTATGTTTTCTAGGTCTGAGACAAAATGTAAATAATAAAAAGGATGGTAAACTAGACTATGAGTATCTTGAATTAGGATACGAGTCTCTAGATGTACTTGGACAAAATTATCAACTTCAGGATGATACCAATTGATGTTATGTTTCAAATATGAGGGTTCTATTTTTATTATTTTCTCCTTTATTTATATGTAGGTCAATACACCTACTTTGTATGATCTTTAGAATCCATATATGTGCATAATTATAGAAACATATATCATATTTGAAAACTTAAGTCCATATTTGATGCTAGGTTTTGGTCTAAAAAGAGGGAAAGAAGTTGGCTTGATCTGACCCCAACGACTCCTCAATGAATGTTTGAGTATTGGCCATAAATTAAAAAACCCAAAGGGGGAAGTCAAATTGCATGTGGTTATCCCTATTATGTGTATGTATGAAATAGTCCTCCTTTAATGAATGCAACCTATGATATAACTTTATCTAATCTAAAAATGATAACTTTGGATTGGATTTGAGGTTTTTTTACTTGGTTAGGCCCTTATCTTTGTGACTAATGGACAAATTACAAATAATAAGGTAGTGCCTTTAAATTTTCAAGTGTGTAAGTATGCTTGATAAGTGACTAATAGATATGTAATAGGATTATACATATTGTGTATTTATATGGGAATATTTTGGTATATTATCAAACTACCAACATAATAAATGTATGGGTAGACCCATAAAAAGGATTTCAAATAATTATTTTCTGGCATAGGATGATTTTGGAATTATGAAATAGTCTATATATATTGATTCTATTTGTAAAGTAATAATATTGATCTGATGATCTATAGATATCATTTATATGAATTTAATCATGTTATACATATACTATATAATTCCTATAGGTGACTAACAACAAATTAGTAAGGTTGAACCAATGGAAAGGATGAGCATTTGAGAGAAAGGAAAATAATATCCATTATGTGTACGTATAAGTCATGTAAGGTAAAGGTAGGTCAAAACTAACATTTACAAGTGTCTAATACCATATTTTAATATATGTATCTACATTATTAGGGCGTCCATTCTACTTATAGTTTTAGATTTTTGTGTTAAGTTTTCATACCTAATATATGACTTTCCAATTTTCATACATGTAAAATATAAAATTTTACTCCTCTTTCCCTATAGTTTAATTCTTATTATCCTATTAGGGATTCCACATAAAGATTTATCAATTACTATCTTATTAGGTATTCTACTCCTAGGTTTTTGGCTTATTCTCCTACTTGTTTGGCTCCTATATACCTTAAAAATACTCTATTTTTATAACACTTATAGGTATTTTTTATTTATATTAATTTCATTAATTTATTTTTATTTTTCATCAAATTTATATATGGATTTTATAGAATTAGGATTTTAATATTTTTAGTAAATTTAGAGTATATGGTGAAGGACACATCTATTTGAAAAATAATTTATGGGTTTATTTTATCTACTAATATTTATATAAAAAAAATTGTTTCCAAAAAATCATCGTGATTATTTTTGGGTCTTTGGTTTTATGTTCACCCCTATCATAAGATTAGTATTTATGCTTGTATTCATTTTCATCCTAGGGTTTTGTAAATGATAAATTAGTATGCATCCTAAAACCCATAATGGTTTTAATCCTATGGATCCATTATCATATACTCATTTAATGCATTATACTTATGTTAATGAATGGACAAGTCATGTTGTATATGATCATACTTATATGCCTAATGACGATTCCTATGTAGATGAAGAATATGCTAATTTAAGAAAAATAAATGACTATGATATTTATGATCATGATGATATTAAATATTTTAATTCTAGTGAATAAATTAATACAATAGTCCTAAAATACAAGAATTAAATTCTCCTTCAATTTCTTTACATTCTCCACTAGTCATACACTAAAACAAGAATAAATACTTAATTAAATATCACACTTATTGATCCTAGTAGTATTTCAATTAATAACAAAGGTAAGATAATGAAACGGATAAATAATTTAATTATTGAGACTCATGATGCTATGCCTTATAATTATGTTTCTAAAACAAATGCTATAGGTAAATAAATCCAATATGATGCTTCTACTTATATAAATAAAATTTAATGTGATATTATTACCTCTCTAGAAAATAATTGTGATAATTAGAAATAATGACATGATGTATCTATTAAATTTAAAAATGACTTAAACTATTGCAATGATATAAATGTTTGTGATTAATATTGTACACTTTTGTCTAATATGCATGATTATATCAAGTATATAGATTAATATTTCCAAGACATCACCATACCTGAATTCATATCATGTCTATGATACATGAAATTAATGAGAATAAAATTGGAAATTTATTACTCTAAATTTATAATTTAACTCATGATAGGATGAATATGTATACGCATGTGCTTTCACCTACAATAATAATACTTATCCTAAGTCAAAAAAATTATATCCTAAAATTTATCTCCACCAAATAAGGAACCTCCATATAATATAATTCATAATACTCCTTAAAATTAAATCAACCAGTCTAATTTGTTAGTTCCAAGGATTGAACAAGTGACATTTTTAGAACACTTATAGATAATGCATTGATAATTTTAACTTATAATAAAAATCACCCCCACACATTATCTTCAATTATTTTTGGAATGATCATTTTATAAAAATCATAATATCACTAGGAAAAAAGATAAAAATTATTATGCATTACAAAAATAATTGAACAAATACTAGATAAGCTTGTTATTACATTTGGAAAATCTATCAATAAACCTATAATATTCTCCATATCCTTATATTTCAAAATCTAATAATATCAATGTATTCTTTTAATTTCATAAAAATGATATGATGGTCATTAAATATCTTTTATTCAGTGAGCATTCACAAGGTATTGGTGTTTTTTAAAGGGCACAATAAAATACATTTACATTTGGGTTTCTCAATGGGTCAGGATATTATGAACTTAAGTTATAATAGATAATAAATAATGAGGATGTAATAGGGAATTATAATATATTATTTTATATTGTTATTTAAACACTAGAAATACTATTATATGTCAAGCCTACTTTTATACAATTGAATGTCATACATGTAAAATCATGGATATGACAAATGGAAGCAAAATTGGATAACATTAATATAACTATTTCATTCGACTTCCAAAGTGGTTTCTTAATGTAAAAAATGCATATAAATATTGAAAATAATACTCCTATTAAGATCACATTTTTTATCTCACAACACACAAATATAGATACCGAAGAAAACTACAACTAAAGGAATTGAGTAAATAAAAATTGCTTCACAAGAATAAGAATAGAAAGAATCTCGAGATGTTATTATTTTAAAAATTCTAATATATATAGATTTAGTATGGGTTTAAGTACATATGCAAATATTCCTAATATTTTCATGAAATATGTTAATCAATGGGATTAACTTACTTATGAGTTACAATATATCACTCTACATAAGCATGTGTGTGAAGAGTATCCATTTAGCACATATATTTTTCCAAAATAACTTGCCAAACTATTTGATATCATTTGATAGTATCAAATATATATGGAATAGGATGTAAATAATAATTGATAAAAATAAAATGACATTTAATATAAAATTAAAAATAATAGTAATTTTGATTATATATATCATATAGTGATCAAGTAGGATGACGAGTATAAAGTAGTGTATGATTATGAGGATACACTTGGTGATTATGACATATATGATAGAGTAATTAAATATTAATAAAATATTGATGGGATAAATTATTATATATAATATAATCTATTTCACATATCTTCTTGATGTTGGCTTTATTTATCATCCCCTCTATTCTTATATATTTACACCCATGTGTACATATGGTTTGGTATTGATAATTATTCTATCCATTGGATTTGTTTTGACTTAGATCTTATATTTTGATTGTTTACCATAATTTGAATATTCATGACATTTATATTATGATGATAGATAATTTACAGTGTCCACATCCTAGTGCACATTCTTTCAAAGTAAATGACTTGCTCATCCATACGTATTGATTATACATACTTGTTATGTCCTAAATTACACTTGAAAAATAACATACATTTATTGATACATATTATATGATCATAAAAAATTATTTATACATATACCCATCCACCTCCAACATAGTCTCTTAAGATATTATATTGTAATTAACATATATAGTGGGGGCATATTTCTTTCTTTGACTTCCTCCACACTACTATGTTAGTACACTTGTTTTAAATTATTCCTTGATGCAAGCCACCTAATGTTAAAATTACTTCCATTATTATATTATTTTATACTTTGCACTTGGAATTGATTTAATATGTATATACATATTAAATTTCAAAAATAAAAAACACAACTCCAAATTTTCAAACTAAAAAATATCAAAATATTGAAAAATAAAAAAAAAGACCCATTCATGACATTTATTACTTTTTTACATGATTTTTTTATGTTATATCATATATAGTACATTTTATATTAATATTTTATATATACATGTGTTTCATGGTACAAATGAGTGGTTTCAAGGACATATAGTATTTATATGACATGGACACATAGATGTAAGAAATTCTTATACCTATGGCTACCTTTCTACATTGTAGGCATGTTTTTACTATAGTCATCTTATTACTTTACATGGATTATATATTTATACTGAAATTGAACATATTGAACTAATTCACATGGATTATATATGAATTATGTTAAATAATACTAATTATACTTTTATTTCATTTGATAGTATATTTTTCTTTATGTGATGAAGACATACTTTGATTATGTAGATTAGCCTTACATGTTATATTCATGGTTGATGTTGTTATGTGTTATATGATATAATTCTTTTTAATTACATTATGTGACACGTTTTTATTCTCTAATTTCTTGTGACATTTGATTATCCATTGTATATGTATATTTCCTTGCATGACATTGAGTGCTATTGTGTGTGACTTATTATGTACATCATGGCCATGACACTATGTTTGAATATGTTTTATATGTGTAGATAAATATAAGATTATATTCTATCTTATTGATGTTGTGATCCATATCACACAAACTTATTATTATATGAAATTTCATGATACATACCATGCAACTTCCATGTAGTTATTAATTAGTTTATGGTGCTCATTACTATATTGACTATTCACTACATTTATCATTGATATTTATATCTTGACATGAAACTTGTATGCACCAGGATACCATACATACTCGGATTGTCTAATACTTCATGATATGATATTTTAGAGTTTGGGAATAGAAGATCCATATCATGAGCACTGATTCCATCATAGTTGCATAGTTTTATGTATATTATTATAAGTTTGACTCAAACTATGATAGGTTTGACACATATTAGGGTCATATGTAGGGCCTATGTCAAATATTTTATAGTAATATAAGTTATTTTTCATAGATTATAAGATATTATTACATAAATTACATGATTTATATAAAATAAGTTATCATATTGAGGAAATATGGATGGCATATGTTCACACTTTCATAGATATTATGATATTTTGAACTAAAATTACGTAGGTTATTGGATTAGAAACATATGTAGGAATATGTGATACATTCTATAAAAATTTTACTCAAGAGTTACATATGTATTAGTTAGATTGAATCATATAATTTGTTTTCCATAAATGATCCATAAAATTTATTTAGGTTCTCAAGTATTTAGCAATTTTGTTAAATACCTTAGTGGATTCCATTCATAAATATAATGAGTTATGTGTGGATAAATTTATGTGTGACTTAATTATATGCGCTTATCTATTTAAAATAAGAGTTTGGGGTTTATTCAACTCAGCACATGGTTTTAACATTGGAATATCGAAGAGGCATGATCACCCCATTATCCATTTTCTCTAGACTACAAATTGGTTTGCATGCATACATGTACATTAATTCATTAATACTTCATTTCATATATTTTTATGTTTTAATTTATATTTATATCACAAGTGGAAAAAAATTATATGTGTTTCATTTCATATTTTCATGGATCAAGGTGAAACTATAATAACCCCTAAAATTTTATGTGTTTCATTTTAGGTTTTCATGGAGCAAGCCACAAATGTCATAACCCCAAAAAATTAAACAAAAAAAATGACTTATATGGTTATGAAGATAAGATTACAATAATAGACCAATGAACTAGGGGTGTTTTTTAGAAACATATTGTTTAAAAAATCTAAATAAAGGAAAAAATATATTATAAGTATGAGTTCATGTATTCATGTGTTCACATTACAACAAGAGTTATAAAATAACACCATAATTTTATGATATTTCCCTTCATGGAAAGGCATACCCATAATATTTATTATAACCCCTTAATTGAAACATTATCCATCAACTGCTTTGATCTATCTAGTGGAAAAATAATGTTCATTCTATAAGATTCAACATAAAATTTTCATGTATGCTTATATATTATATTTGGTAATATTCCTTTTATATTTTAAGATAGTTAAGGTAATGAAATTTTACCAAAAAAGGACACCACCAAACATTATATTAACATATAATATATTACCCATATTCAATATGAATTTAAAAAAGGTTGAAATAAATACTAATTATCAAGAAAATAAAAATTCTACTTAATATAAGCTAGGTAAATTTCATATTATGAATGTCATAAAATCTCATTATCATTAATTTAATAATCCACAAAATTAAATAAATATCAATTCAAATATTGAACTCCATGTTAGTGTCTTCTTCACGAATTTTTTTTCTCTTACAAAGATCACTAGGTGAGCCTACCTTGGTTCTTTTCTGAGGATATGAACTAAGGAAGATTCACCCTTCACATATTATGAAACCATTCATTATTATACGTAAATCATTTTAAAAACATAATTATTTTATAACTAAAATGAGAAGGTTTGTTATATATTATAACTACATTCCCAAATTCATCCAAATAAATTAGTCTTAAAATGGTTTATGCATGGGTTTCATGCCACCTAAATAGGATTGCATTACCTAAGTAGTAGTTTTCTATTTTTATAGTGGATTTATGTATCAATCCTAATAATTATCTTGACCACAAATATAACCATGCATGTATATGGATCAAATCTAATCAATATAATTTATTTATATATATTAATGAATGATTTTTCTAGAAAATAATATGAGATTATCAATTTATTGTTTTACAGAAATCAGAATCAAAAGATAATATCACTTTCTTATTTATTTTTTAAATAGATTGATTTACCAATAATCATATTCTATTTACTGGATTTTGAGATGCATAAAAATTATATGCAATATCTTATTAATGACCTAATTATTATCACATTAATTTATAATTAAATAAATAAGAATAGGAGATTTGAGTGAATGGAACTCACACATTAATCTTAATATGCATGTGTAAATTTTAAGAAGGAATAACTTCAACATTTAAAGGAATAAGAACCATTTACACTCTTGATACAATAAATCCTTTGTTTAGTAAAATGTAACCTTAAATACACATCAACAAATACCTTTTAGGCATACCAATAAATCTAATCTTAATTTTAAAATTCCAAAAATGCTATAGTTGTTACTAAAGCTCTACCACTAATAAATTCACATATCAGTAAGGGAAATTTAAAAAATGAAAACTATATTGAATGTAACATCTATCCAAAAATTACAACCTTGTTATCTTACTGAGGCTAAGTATTTATTAATAATAATATCATTAAAAAAAATTATTTATCCATTAAATCAATACATCCAAACAAGCATCTTCATAAACAAAGACTCAAATAATACCACTCAAAATTAATCTATAATTAGTTAATAAATTTTATACAAGAGAAATCATAGTGATTGTAGTCATGTATTAAATAAGTTATCCATAATTTTGAAACATTTAGTTATTATCATTATAAAGAAAGGAAATAAATACCCATAAAACAACCTTAATTGTACACATTTCTTCTAAAAATGAATAATTTCATAGAAAACTATCACCAAATAAAATTATAATTGAGCCTAACTACAAGAAACAATAAACAAAGTTAAATTTTCCAATAAGATAAATTAATACAATAACACAAATGAATATGAATGTCACCAATAACATATAGGTTCATAAACTAACTATAGTTACTCATTAAATAAAAATGTACAATGTTTCTTTATTATGTAATCTCTATTTAGGACTAACTTATATTCATTACTACAATAGTAAGAAAAATTACAACTATTATAACTTTTAGTTATAGCCTATATATTCAAGATTGAAATAATTTATAACTCACCAATGATCCCAATGACTACCTATGAAAAAGTAGTGGAAAAAAATGTAGCAATTAAAAATGTATCATGAAAAATGTAATGAGGATAAAATGTATCAAGGAAAAAATGTATTGAGGATAAAATATCACAGGAACAAAACATAGTAAAGGATGTGCTCACACAAAATATGACACAACTTTAAACTAAAAGTCCAAACTCATGAAATCACATTTTACTTTGTTATTTTTATTGTAAATTTGATGTGTTAATTTTACACCATGAAATGTTAACTACTATCACCAAAATTAACTGGACAACAAATAAACAATGTGATAATCTCTAAAGTGTCCCAATTATTCTCTTCACGACATTTTTGTGACATTACCAATACTTCTAAATTTTTCCTCGCTATGTTTTGTCATCATGACATTTTTGTCATACTATAATTTTTTCATATTACATTTTAATGCTATGTTTTTTACCACTATGTTTATGTCCACTATGTTATCACATAGATCCGATCCCAACACATAAAGGAAAAAATCCTCAATGTTAACTGGTCATAAAGTAACAATTTTAGTGATGCAGTCATACTAGAATATGTTCAAGACAGCATAATGATAATGCATTTGATATTAAATTTAAAGTGTTGGATAAGATTTTATTATTGACAAATAAAAATATATTTACCTATAAATAAAAAAAACTTTAACTTCCACAATAATATTCATACATTATTGTATATTCAACCTAGAATAATTAATATGCAAAGGTTATGTCACTACAAAGAGTATTTACCATAATAAATAATAATCTCAATATGTTACCAAATATGAAAAAATCAAGGCTTTATATCACTTTCCACTATTAACATATAATAATTGACAAACAAATTTGTTTACCTATGACATATACTAACTAATAATATGTTTGGTGCATATCAAAGTGAGATTTTTTGCAAAAATAACTAAACATGTTAGATATTATCAAATCAAATTTCCAATGAATTAAATCCATTATTAACTAAGTAAAGACATGAGATAAAAATTAGTTCATATTAATCAAATGATTTGAACAAGTCTCAAATAACCTATATAACATAAATTTACATATGTTAAGAAATATTTAAATATGCAAATGAAATTATTGGCCTCCAAAGACCTCAAACACAAGGCATAATTTTATACAAAAATTGTATTAAAAATATTAGACATGATGAGTTTCTAAAAAAAACATGTGAACATGAATAAGACATTATCCAAATCTTATAACAACCCTCAAATAAGTTACATAGTAAATAATGGTAAAGAAGTATTATAAGAATAAAAATGAGCCCAACCATATATTTGGTTCTAACCCACCCCAAACAATAGTTATGAGAGTGGAATAGGTCATCATGCATTGATCTTATTGGTTCCTAGTTGTACACCTCATAAGCTCAACCCTACACAATTGAGAGAAAATAGTAAGCAAAGATGAAAAACCCACTAGTATGTCATTGTAGCCAAGGAAGGGTTTAGAATCAAGACTAGACAAAATGTATTAAATGACTAGAAGGCACCTAAAAAGGGTATGGTCAGCTCCCTACTACATCTAGCTATACTTAAACCAAGGTGAGAGGACCTAAGAGGTAGCTTTCTCACATGGATATATTTTATAGTTCAACCTCCATGGGGAATTTTGGCATAAGGGAATATAAATGTGACTAGGGAAGGGTTGTCACATAGAATGAATAAATGATCTATATCACATACAAGATAATAAAGATAGATGCAAAAGTGACTGCAACTTTCATTCTAAAGAATTTTCAAAAACATAAGCTAAATGGAAAACTACAGTGATAGATATTTTAGATCACAAACTACAAATACATGTTATATGAGCAAGATATAATGCATTTCTAAGGTAAATAAAAATTTAGATATGCAAAAATGTATTATTTTTAGGGTAGTATAGGGTAGTGTAATTTAGATAATTATAAAAAAATTATGGTGGTGTGTTAGTGACCTTCAAATAAAAAGGTATCTTGCAAGATTCATGACATCATTCCTTCGCACATATTTAGAAAAACTCAAATGCAAGCTAGTGGGAAATACCAAATGATCCTTAAAAGAATAAAACTTATACTGAAACTAAACTTTTTTAAAAACTCTTTCCTCTTAACTCCATAAACATAGGGTTCCCTAATAAGTTATTCAACAACATGTTCTGAAATAATGTAGAAAGGGTTTCATAACCTACATCCATTCTCCAAATGATAACTAGTAATGAATAGAAAAATAGATATATAGTCAATAATATTTGTAAAATAGATTTTTTCACTTCATCAATAGGAAATAACAAAGAACCATAAGAATTTTGATTAAATTGAAAGGAAATATTAAAAACATCAACACTTCAAAATGTTTCCATGGGGACAAGCATGGTGAGATTGCTCTTTTGACAAGGGAGACATATAGATGATCTCAAAGCTCAATAATGGTTATATAGGTGCAACCATCTTAGTAAGGGAGAAAATATCTACACACAATAATTGATCCCAAAAATTCTTGCAAAACTTAGACTTAAATAAAATGAACACCTAAAAATAATGACCAACAACAACCATGAATAGAGGAGAAGCCCCATATTTATACATTTTCAATCTTTGGACTTGGGTTACAAATTTCAAAACTATAAAGTAGCCCTTCAAGTCTACTAAGATGCTTCCAGATGGAAAATATTCCTTTGCCATGTCTAAAATCTTCATGTAATTACAAGGAAAATGATTGTTGTAACTACCTTTATAAATAATAATGGATATTTGAATTAGATCCCTTAATTTTTGAGTTGGAAATTATCTCAGATAAGTTGGAAGGACAATATTTGTGGTTTATGTAAAACAAACCATTTGCATTTATGTGGAACTACTTGAAAATGCCCTAGGTCACTTGTTTGCATAGCTAGAAACTCCTGGATAACTACCCTTCCTTTCATGCATGCCATGGAACAACCTACTCTTATAATGATGTCCAAGGAATATTTTGGATCCATGGCCCTTTGAATTATATTATTTTGAGTGGTCCACCTTAAACTTTCAAACCTAAAATATCTCTCTCATGGAGGAGCTTAGACAAGCATAACAATACAAAATACATAAGACTTAGGTTATTTTGACCCTTTTATCTCCATCCTTTTTTTTCACATTTTAAATTTTTAAAATTTTACTTTTTCACATATATCCCTTTCAGTCTTCCCTCCTATATTTTTTAATTAAAAAATGCATTATTTTCAACTTTAGTGTTATCATGCCTCATTTGCAAATTTTCTGAGTCAACTTGCTACTAGTGGTGAATGCTCAACCAATTGCCTTACATAGGGTCCTTAAATATGATGTATATGCCTATGTGGAATCACCATATCACTTTTATAATTACCCTAAAACATGGATCCTTATCTACATGATGAACATAAGCATGACACTTGATAGCTTTGCAAGTTCTTGGTGTCCCCTTAATATTAGCTTATTATTATGAGTTATTAGATCCTAATCAAGACCCATAATATCATGTCACTTGGAAAATCCATATATTTATACATATTACATAATAAATCTTAGCTTAGAGTGATATCCTTCTACCATGTGGTTACATATTATATGGCCCAAGTCCTTTGACAAGTCAACTCTCACACCATCGATCTTGATTTGCATGATCAAATGTGGACCATTGATCCAAATATATAGGATAAAATGCCATTTTCCATCTAATATGGATTAAATTTTACATTTTTGAGCCTATCATTTTACATCCATGTAACCATCAATAACATTTGCATGACTATCAAATTTAATCTCCAATGGATGATTGTTTTTTATGACTTAAATTTTATGTTTGTGCACCTACCAAATTTACATCTTCATGAACATATTTGACATTCATGTGACCATAAAATTTAAGACATAAATGACAAATATCTATTGGCTCTTAACTTTTACATTTGTATAAACTTCAAAATATGTACGTGGCCATCACAATACTGGTTCCACTCACCAATATTTTAACACTATCTTCTTCATATTCCTCTAAAGGTTCATTTGAATTTTTTGACCCCTACATGTCATTGGATCATCTTCCTCTATATTGATGCACACTATTTGATTATTATCCACGAGCCTGGCTATGATTAGCTCAAAATAAATAAGGAAAATTACCAAGTTTCAAGCTTGAGGTATTTATTCTATGTCTTTATCTTTTGAGACCTTTTATCTTTGTCATTCCTATTTGGATTAACTTGGTATTTAGCATTTTTGTCTCAGTAGTAATTATTTTGGGATTTTTTGATTTGCAAGAACTGTTGTGGGCTTTTTATTCTCAGTACTCTTGCACCCAAGCTCCTTATTTATCGAGATAATTAGTTTCAACATTTTGTCTATGATAATTTTCTCTAAGTGTTGTAATTTCTCAAATACTTCTCCCATAACAATTCAATCTTTAGTATTTTTGTCTTCTTTAGGATAATTGTTTTGGACATTTTGTTTGAAATAATTTCCCAAAAGAAATTATACTTTACACTTTTGATGAAGAGATTGAAATTTAAAAAGTTTCCAAAGAAATTATAATTTACACTTTTGATAAAGAAATTGGACTTTAATTTTTACAAATAAAATAAATTTTGTATGGATTTTGTGTGGGTAAAATTCTCAAAGGAAATGTACCCTTCAGACTTTTTGCTGTAGACAAAAATCCCAAAATTAATGGACCTAGGAACTTTTTCTTTTACATAAAAAATTATAAAACATATAAGTCTTCGACGTTTCTATGAAAAACTTTCCCTAAAATAAATAAGTCTTTATATATACTAAGTAAATAAAAAATAACACTTAGTTGATTTAACATGAACTTGACCTTTTAGTGAACAGTTGAAGAAAGAAATTGGGATAAAGACTTAGTCATCTATACTCAACTCGGATTGGGCTTAGGAATTTATACTTGACAAGGGTCTAATTGCTTCAGTGCAATTTTGGGAACTAACACTCACTCTCACCCAAGGATGCATATCCCATTCGAGTGTGAAAATAACCTCAAAACATAAGACTAGGTGACAATCCATTCAGTCATAGACTCAAGACTTAACATTTTACTAGTAATACTTATGAAGGCTCAACAAAATAATGAAGACTAAAAAAAGTAGATTAGGAGGATCTAAAAATGAACACTCAATAAAAAAAAGGGAAACTATACAAACAAGGCCTAAAGCAAAGGGACAACAAAGCAATAGAAGGACAAAATAACAAAACACTATACAATGTGTCCATAGTTATGTGCTCAATTGAGGAAATGCTTTAGATATTTGATATTAACTAGTGGCTCTATAATTCTTCCATCTTTTAATATTTTTAACTTTTACAATAGCTTGGTGGCCAAGATGAAGTAAAACAATCTCTACAGATTCCTTAAAGTCTTGCTACTAAACTGTAATAGGATGACACATTGAATCAAATCCCCTTTGCATGATCTCAAATCTAGATATTACCACACCAAAATATTATAGTACTCTTTTATAATTTCTAAATGAAATTATTTCTTAGTTATAATTATGTAAGAACCAAACAAGAATGTTTGAGGTTCATCAATGTCATTCATTCACTCAAAATACTACTTGAAAGAAGTCTAAAAATTTTCATCTTCAGGGGCATAAAAGATAACCCCATATTCATTGAACGTAATTATCCCAATACAACCTTGGTTGTCAAACCTAGGATCAATAATAGATGATTGCTCAATAATTTCCATATTACCAACAAAGCTACCTAATGCTACATCCATGTATAACACTTTTTTCAAAGCACACTTTGGATATTCAATTACATATACCATCTTAGGCTCTATATAAATCTTGACCATCTTACCCTACAATAGAAGGTGTCATAGGAAAGGTCCATTTTCATACTTCCACCCATGTTAACAACCTATTTTCATAATAGTGGCATCTCCCACTTAGGTGGGCACTCTACAACTACCATGTCCATATTGAAATACATACCAAGATGAACTAACAACTGTACAACTAATCCCTTGACTTGTCCCACAATTGGCACACTCTCATCAGTCCATGGCATAACATTTCCCAAAGGCTGATTTAGTCTTAAATATGATCTCATTTAGGACACTCAAGGACATCACATTGTAGAAAGCTCTAGATTCAAACATATAGTTATAAACAATCAGACCATTGATTAGTAGGGTTGTATAAAATGGATCCACATTTAATTGAATTTCTACCAATCTAATCCCCAAATAGATTTCTAGAGAAATTTCAATAGCCTCTTCTAATTCTTCATCACTTTTTGGGGGTGTTTGGGGTAGCTCAATTTCATTTACAACTAACTTCTCACCAAATTCTAAGTAATCAAATGCCATTTTCCTCTACTCAGGTATTCTTAGAAAAGTAATAAGCACTACAGTGATTTTTAGTTGACTCAACACTTAGGCCATATCACATATGCTATACTAAGGAATAGGCATTTTTGGTGGGAGGGTAACAACACCTTTAGCTAGAATATAGTCACTTAAGGTCTGAAGTGGAGTAGCCTAAGATGGATTAAAATTCTTATCAATGGTGTTTAAAGGTGGATTTGTCTTTACATCATTTGTAGCCTTAGGGATACTAGAAAATATGGGTAAAATATTCTTGGATGGAGAACCTCTATTATTAGAAAATTGGGAAATGGGTATTGGCTTAGAATCTTTAGGGATTGTTGTAGTTTTATTAACCTCCTTATTATCATCCCCTATCTTTGGATTTGTAAGGGAAATGTCTTAAGGAGCATCAACTTGATATTTGATTTTCAAAAGATGCTCCTCTTAGGTAATTGTTGTATTGATTAGTAGCTACATGTACTCAACTGATAGAATTCTCCCTTCATATTTATTAATCATCATAGAATGTAAGAAATCAAAATCATGAATGGTAAATTCATATGATTATGTTATATTAATGTCACAAGAAAATTTTAAGATATAGGACACTTACCTTTTCAACTACACTCCAAAATTGATTAATAGTAGTATCACTCATAAATTCCATGGAGGTAATCATCTCACTTCAGGGCTTTGACAATTAAACATCAAAATATAAATATCAATTAAAAGTTACTTATGTGTACCATGTGGCTTTGATGCATACTTAATTCATCTACACCTTCATAAATTAGTTTTTCCATATCACATGGGGGATGTGGAAGGAATAACTTGTCACAAAAATCAATATCAATGTCATAACCTACCCTATTTGCCTTGGTGTTTAATAGATTAGGCACTTTATTTATATCCCCTCTATTTTGGTTTTTTATCTATTCTTTATTCACATGCAAGCCTCTTCCCTCTATCATTATCTTGATTGTGTAAAGTAGAACTTACTTATTATTGATTTGGATTTGGATCCCTTTATTTATCGGTATACGGATGAGGGATCTATTTATCATATCTAGCCAACTTATATGACAATTCTTTGATAGTAGAGGCCAAAGTTTTAATAGTCTCCTCAAGATTGGTAGTTTTTGTGGACTGTGCCTTTTTTGTATTGACCAAATTTACATCATCCCATTTTTTTATGGGTTTTTACATAGCCTTGATGTTATTCTCAATTTGTATGGCCATATTGAATGACAATCATAGGTTAGTGAGAGCCTTATGCCTCAAGTATTATGTAGCCTTCTTATCAAATGCGTCATAGTATTTTATCAAGCACATTGTATCACTGCGCCTAATGTTTTCGATAATTACATCATTGTTTTTTTTGAACCATGTATTGAATTCATAAAAACACTCAATAGGATTCATTTTGATGCTTTCAAATTCAGCCAGAAAAAACCTTGGATCAATTCTATCACCATATTGAATTCTGAAAACATTCCTCATTTTTTCCCATGAATCAATGCATCCATTTGGATGAGAATTGAACCATTCATGATTTTATTCATCCATAATGTGGAAAAATAACTCAATGTACATCCTCATGCTCAAACTCATAATATTCAATAATATTATGAAAATCCCTCAAGTGCTTATCGCCACTCACTCCATTGTTCCCTTGGAATTTTTGAGGGCACTTCCTTACTTCATCTGGGAATTCAATATCATAGCATATCATTTCATCAAATTTAATAGGCTTAAATTTGGGAACATAAAATATAGGATGGTTATTCTCATCTTGATATGTATGCTTCATGATTGGTTTAATAGGAGGTTTAATAACTAATGGAAAAGGGATGTGAGGGTGTTAATGAGGTGGACTTGGTGGATCAAACTTGAGAGGGGATTCAACTAGTTGAGAAGTTTAGAGTGCATTATGAGATTGGATTATTTAAGCATTATAATAAAGCTAAATTCATAAAGAAATTAAAAAATAAATCCAAACTATTCATGTGGGGGTTGCTAATGATAAAAAGATACAAATGAAAGAAAGCAATCAACCATTACCTTCCCAAATGACTCCACTACTCAAATTTGGCTCCAAGTATGTTATCCCCTTGATCTAGAGCTCTAGTCTTTGTCAAAAATGCATTTTTTGCTCCTCCATTTCCTCAATAAATCTATTCAAAACCTTGGCTCATAATATAAACTATTTATTTTGAATATAAATTAAGTTAATCCAAATGTTAATAACACAATAATCAAAACACAAATAACTTGTGGAGATATTTTATCATTATAAGTTTACATAATTTTAGCTTAAAAATGGTAATGTGAGGTTTTCTATTTATAGATTTGTGAGATTGGTCAGGATCAACGATGACCATCCATCTCAAGATTGAGATGTGTGGTCATGAATTAATATAATATTTATTATTACATCTATAAATATCCTCCTAAATATATAAAGGAAAGAGGCATGGGGGAGACATAAGTCAATCATGATTATGTCAACAAAATCTAGATATTTGATTGATATTTTTTCAAGTTGAATTGATGATTCAAATATTAGAAATCAATTTCCATTAATGAAATATTTAATAAGTTCCATGGAAAATTAACTTAAGCTCTTGATTTAAATTAATTAACCTTAAAAAAAATTAATCAATTTTGATGCAAATCTTGGAAATTGGCCCTTAATTAATCAAAATGGTTAGAAATCCATATTATTGGGTCATAATTTGACTCAAGAAAAATTGAAAGGAAATGTTAGATGCATTGGAATCATATTCCCATTTAGGATGTTTCGAACATAAAATAACAAAGGTACATGATGTATACTAATGAATTAGAAGAAAAGAGTGATCCAAAGCACAAAAAGCCAAAATTATCATTTTGAATCAAAATGAATTGATCAAATCTAGGAATCACATAAAATACATTTCCCTATTTAGGGATACTTTAGCCTAAATCAACACTTGTAAATGGCAAGTTTGAACCATTTTAGCATGTTTTAGTGATTTTGACCTAAATTGGGCATTTGAGTGCAATTCAAGTAAGATTGATAATTTCAACACAAATGGTTTTAGGAATTGTCTACATTTTACCCCTATTTGAGAAGGTATAGAGAGACATTCAAGTGAAGAAACATCTTTTCAAAGAAAATAATTTTTAATAAGAAATTGGAAATGAACCATGATACCCCCTTGAGAAGACAAACTAGGATGAAAGAGAAGGATGGACTCTCAAAAAGAGAGGTAAAGTGAGAGATTAACCCATGGAATAGATCATATCCTGATGAGCTAATGCTTGCACACATGGTTACCATTAATGATCAAAATATAATTAAAGGTATAATTGGCCCCAAATATGGGAGGAATGGGAAGGATTCAATACAAACATATAAGTGACACACTTGAATGTACCCAATTTGAGAGTGTAAGCCACACACTTATGACATTTATAAATCTTGAGATAAGCTACACACTAAAATAGTGCCATCCTATGTAGTAGTGTGGAGATATTAGAATTAGAGGAAAAGTAGAATGCAATCTCTAAAAAGATGATAATAAGAAGTTCCCTAGTAGAATAGATTTGATCATGATAAGATAGTTTTTCCCCAGTAAGGCTAATTTTGATCATTGATAAAGAATAAATAACATTATTTCCCCTATAGGTATGATTTAGATTTGTGACTTGTTTCAAAGATTGTGCCCCATCATGGGTAAATTGGCAAGTAATTATCTTAAAGATATAACCTAAAATATAGGTTAAAGTGAATGGGTGAAAACATAGATGTGATGGTGGAATGGCTATTGGAACCACAAAAACCCATACATACAAGAATGCACAAAGTGATGAAAAGAATAATGAAGATGGCCGAGCTGACCTAGGATATGTCATGTATCCAAGTGATACCTACATAGTCCAAATGGACCTCAAGCTAATGTAGTTCACCCAAAAGTTGGAGAAAATGGAATGAGGGATGATGAAAACTAACCAGAGATTGACTAAACTCATTATGTATGCCAAAAGATGCATGTATAAGCATATAATTAGTTGTTAAACCTATTAAACTTAATTTAAGAATAGTATTCTTGAGAGCTATCCATCAGAGCTATGTTGACATTAAAACTTGAGTATTGAGCACAAAGTTCTTTCTATAGAAAAATAAATTAGGCATCATAAGTATGAAGAACATATGAGGACATGGCATTTCAAATGTGTGGAGCCATTTCAAATGTGAATACCTATAACTAAGTATAATAGTAAAAGAATGACCAAAACTAGAGTTACAACTATTTTTATTTAAATAAAACATCAAAGAAAAAATAAAAATATAAACATAAATGAACCCAAATTGAAAGAAAGATATGAACCATCAAAGATTCAAGTGAGAAAATGAATGTTTAAGAGCAAGACAAGAACAAATTACTAACATGAGAATAAGATATAAATAATCTAGATCCATGTGGACCATCAACATGTACTTGGAAAATAAAATAAAGAAGTAAGACAAAATAAGAACTCCAAAGACCATAAATAACATAAAATAATACAAATAAACATATGTTTTTAGTATCATAAGTTGGACTACGGGGGGCTCACATCTGTGCGGCCCCCCCAAACCCTAGCTTGGGCTCACATCTACAAGAATAATGTTTGTAAAAGTCCATGGTGCCTGGCTCCAAATCCATGAACCAGGTACTAGATCCATGCATTGGTTAGGACCAAGGGTAGTCAAAATGGTGACGTGGTGGAGGCCATGTGAAATGTGTGTGTCATGCTTGGGGATGTCAGGTGGCTATAGATTATTGATGAGGATAGGCTCTATGCATTTGCTAAGAAAATGGAAGCACCGTTTGAGTTGGTGAAGCTGATGAAGTAGCTTGGTGGGCTGCCATTTTTGGTAAACCCTTTTGGGGCAGGCTGCAGAAGCAAGGTCTTCTGTGGCCTAGTCTTAAATGCCTCTATATTAGGGGTGGATCTGCCCATGTCGTGTTGGTGCTAAGGGTGAACGACATGTTGGATGTTGTGGGAATTGATTGGCAGTCCTATAAAGGAAAATTTTGATGACTGCCATTTGTGAGCAACTCTTTTGACTTTGTATTCTCAGGGTTGCTGGATCGAACCTGGGCACCTACTCTATTCATGTTTTTAGGGTTTGAGGGCATGGTGGAGCATGGCCTTTTTCTTGATATGACTATGGCCATCATTATTATTGGATCTGACTGTGTCTCCATCAAATCAAAGTGATAGAGAAACCAAAGATATTTTGCAGATCTTTAATGTCACAAAAAATGCTTGTGTGTCATTTTTGCAATGGCAACCTGTATTGTTGGTTAGGGTAGAATGCTAAAGAGAAATATTTTTTAGCATTCTTTTCCCTATTTTTTAAGCTCAAGTTGTAAAACCTGGGTACTTTTATTGGACTATGTTTGTGGTTTCAGGTCCCTGTAAAGCCTGATGTTGATACTATTCTTCAGTAGGTTTTAGGAATGCTTTTCCTGGTGGTTGTTAATGCTTTATCTTTCTTGATTCTGTTAAAGGGTTTTGGGGTCCCTTCAAAACTTGCTTTTACCTTAATCTAAAACATATGTTTTTAGTGTTTTCAAAGTATCTCAACTTGATTGAGAATTAAGAGACACATAATGGTCCAACTCACAAGATGGTGAGAGCATAGAAGAGTGATCATGCACTGATGAGAGCATGCATAACTTAAAATGCTCATAAAAATAGTGAGAGCATATGATCAGAAGGACTAAGTTGACCTCAATATGAATCAAACATGATCTACATAAACCCATAATAATTCTAAGTCAGTAATTTTACCAACATAAAAGTGGTGAAAATTGACCAGGTCACAACAAGTTTGTAAATAAAATAAAATAATAAGGCAAATGATAATAATAATGACTAGGTGATGCACTAATGCATGATAAAAAGGTATTGTACCTAATTTACCCTTAGGCAGTTATAATTAGGAAAAAACATCATAATATTGATATTCCTAAAGGTAGTTATAATTAGGGGTACTACTAATTTGCCCATAGGTAATTATAATCAGTGATATCAAATAATATTTAGATGAAAGATAACTTTCTAGATCAAATGTCACACTACTACCATAGACTATCATTCAACATAAATTTATAAAATTATTGGTAATGGATCAGAATCCCCCATATAAAGTGCAGGATGAACCAAAGGAACCAAGATAAAAATGGGATAAGTAGGATGAATAAAAACAAGCCTTGGTTAATAGTAAATAAATGGTATAGCAAAAATGGTATAGGGAAAATAATCAAAAGATAATTGGCTATAGTGGAAACAAAGTTTCCCCCAAGTGATGATTGGTTTAGTGTGCTTACAAAATAGCAAGAGTGTGGCTTAGGTTGATCATAAAATGGCAAGATCATGGGACAAGATACTTGAAAAATTGTAAGAGCATGAAAAAAGGGGTGACCAAGATGACCTTAATAAAAATTGAGAATTTCCTATATATTCTTGAAGGACCTCAAGTCAATGTAGTTCAAATAACATGGTAAATGGAACACAATGGTATAATATTTATAAAAAGGTTCTATATGGTTTCTCCCAAGAGACAAGGCATGGTAATGACAAATGGTAATTATAAAAGTGAAAAATGGTTCTACTACTCTTGTTGATAGGGAGATGCACATCCTAGTCAATATGTGAGACAATATAAATGATCAGTTATAAAGTTGTTATCCAACACCCTTTTATAAATGTTACTCTATCAAGAACTTGATGCCAAGCTATATCTCAATAATCTTTTTGTGATTTTCATTGGTCTTTGAGACTATTTACTTTACATGTCGAGATAATATATCCTTGTAGCCTCTATAATAGAAAGTGCTACCAATGATGGTAAATAATGTTAGGATAAATGATATAAGTGGGTAATGAATAGGTGGATGATAATGGAATGTATAATGAATGGGTAACAAATGAATATCAAGAATTTTAATCACACTTAATGTTTTTGATGCTAGATTCAACATAATTTTGGTTATGGCAAGGCTAAATACCTCTAAAGATGCTCTTGACAGGACCACCATATTTTTCTATTGTTTGATCTTGAGAGTAGCTACCATATGTTATGTTGTAGATTGGAAAATCTAATTATTTGATCTTAAATAATGTCATCAATAATTAGTGAAGAACTTTTGTGCTCATCTATTAGTTCATTTATAATTTTTACATCAATTAATTTGTCTTGATTATCCCATAATTCCTCTGAGAAGGTTTCACAAAGAGATGTTAACATTTGACTTCAATTTTCTTCTAACACCTTCAAAAAGGTTTCACTAAAAGATGCTAAGTTTGTTCTTTGATCACTCCCTAATGCCTTTGAAAATATTTCACTAGGAGATTGTTCTTCTTCTACATGGATTTGGTATTGACCCCCATGATATTCTATAAATGGTATGTCACCATGGATGTAGTTCAATAAAGTGTGATTTTATCGGTCCCAATCGATGTTTGTGGGAGGTGAAATGTTAATATAATGGCTCTATTGGGTGGGAATAATGGAATGATGAATGACAACACTATCCTCATAGATTATACTAGGATAATCCATGTTGATGCTAAAATAATCATCCTCAAAAACCATAGAAAGACCAAAAATATATTAAAATTGATCCACATGGTAATTATAACGAATGTTATAATAACCAATATTATATTATATTTATGAATCTAATTCCAATAGAAAGGACTCTGAATCCAATGTTTTAACTGATGTTGATTCTAGTTCTAATGTTAAATTTGATGCCAATTCAAAAATAGAACTTAACTCTAATGTTATTTCTTCATTTGATATGGTTGTTTCATTAATGTTTGTTGAATGCTAAATTTTAGACAAGTAATGGCTTGTAATGGCATTATGGTCTCAATAAAAAGTGATTCATCTAAAAATGGTTCAACATAGACTGAGTCATCTAAGTGAAGCCCCTCAAAGAGAGGGTACCACTCAAGGGATAACTCAACATAATCTTATGTCAAAATGAGACTATTTAATTAGTGGGAAAAGATCAAGAGACAACTCTATAGAGACTGGCTTGTTAAGGAGATAAAAATCTTTAAAAATAGGTAACATATAAATAGGTGATTCATCATAGGTTGAATTTTCACAAATGGGTGTTTCAATAATAACCTCATGGTTTTGGTTTAGAATTGGTTGCAAAAAATCAATTTTGAACACAATTTGATCCTCATAAGATGGATCTTAAAGAGGTAATGGTTCATGTTTTGGCTCAAATATAAACACATATTTTCTAAATTGGAGAATATTATGTTTAGAAAAAATAATGGTTTGTGTTTCAATAATGAGATCTCCAAAAATTAAACTACTAAAGAAGGGTTCAACAAAATTAGGTTCATCAAATGGATGTTATTCAACAATAGGCTAAATAAATACTAGAGATAAGCCTAAAATGGTAATGATGGGATGTTGAGTAGTTTAGTTACTTGAAAAAACCAAAGGAGGATGTCCTAAAATGGTAAACTTCACATGTTACATAGCTAGATTGCTTGCTTAAGCTAAAGGAGAATAACCGAAAATGGTAACCTTTTCATGTTGTAGAGCATGATCACTTGAAAATAGTGAAGGGAGATAAACTAATATGGTAATCTTAAAACATGGAGTTAAAATTGAAGGATGATATCTTAAAATTTTTACCTTTGAGTGTGGTGCACAAATCAAAGGGACAAGATGAGGATGGTGCATAAAAATCAACATGGATCAAATTGATATTCAACAAATAGGATCAAATAGGGTGACATCCTCAAATAATATGGAATTCTTACATCTATCATAATAGTGATCTATCTCACAACTAGGGCCACAAGAGACCCTATTACGAGTGTACTTTAGTTTCATGTCGAGAAACAGTTGCTCTTTACATTTGACTAGATTTGGACATTATTTTACAAATGTTTAAACAAGGTATACATTTTTATTTTTCTTCCAAATAAATGACTAAGGTACCAAATATACTATAAAAATAAGGGTGGATTAGAACCACAAATAATTATAATAATGTGTTCATGAAATTAATCAACCTTGGGAAAATTTGAAATTGCAAGAATTGGAAGAGGGTATGATAGCTCAAAAAGCCTAGAGTGTCACTAGTATATTAAAATGTAGACATTTTGAGATATATAAATACCATATAATCTATTTCAAATTTAATGAGTTTCTAATATAAAACTAGAAGAAAGCCCTTTGGATTAGGAAGGAGACAATGTGAACCAAGAAACTTATGATGTTGAAACATGCAAGAATTCCTAAGTATAAAGCTAAAACCAAATGAGCAGCACAATATCACCATATGGTAATAAGAATGGTAGTATAAAATGTGTTATAGGACTCAAATCATGAGAAATACAAAATATTAATTTAGTCCACCAAATATGATAATATGATAATGAGTCTATAAACATCCCTCAATTCAAATGAGAAATTGAACCCAAGTTAAATTAAGCCAAGTGAAAATGGCAAGCCTAATTTAACACATCAACCTTTAAAACTTAAAAAAGTCCAATCCCAAATTTAAATTATCAATGAGGGACTTAAAAAAAAATTCAAATGATATAGACTCAAATGGGCAACATAACTATGACAGTTTATAAGATATGACAGAATGTTTAAGATGATAATTTTGAACAAGGAAAAGATTGATTTTCACTTGGAAACATAACACCTCTTCATTCATGAAATTTATGGACAATGTGTTTATTTTGTGATGTTTGGTTAACAATAAATTTTTGACCCAAAATAATACCATGTAATATAATACAAAGACAAATCAAATAATTAATTATCTTAAGCCCTAAACTGACAAGGTGTGGTAAAGTGGGGTTAACTAAACTAACAAATTTTTTAATGTTTCTAGATAGATCCCATGCACAAGATTTTCATGTCAAATTGAAAGAGAAGAAACATGTTAATTATTTCCATGTAATATGTATTCTTGTAAAAATGTCTTGCCCTTTTTACTACCACTACATCTATCACTTACGAAGTGTAGTGTGATGTCCAACATGATCATACATCCTAGGCTTATCTCCAGTGATAGGATATGGTTTAACCACTCAAATAATCATTACAGTGAGGTGATACTAATTTATATACCTCCTCATTGAGAGGGGTTAAATATTATGTTGGGAGATGAAGCCTCAGGTCAAAGCTTCCCTAGAGAACTAATGGGAGGTGATGAAATCTCCCTCACAAACTAAGATGCAATGAAATAAAAGACTAAGTAAAAGAGATTTATGGTTGTTTATAGATCACCCAAGCAATGAGAGTATTGAATATATACTTTACAACATCTCTTTTATGCATTTAGACTAAATCAATTTTCAATGAAGATGGTGCTTTTGATCCCACAATTTCCATATAGGAGATGAGGGAAGAGCATACACGCACAACTTCATTTTTGCTCAAAACAATTTAAAATAATAAAACAATGATAAATGAAGTACTTAAAAAAAAAATTAAAATTTATTTTGGTTTTAAATCACTAAATTGAAATGTTTTGTGGTGTTCTTTGGCGGCCCCTTGGCCTTAATTTACAAAAACCTTTAAAGAACAACTAAAAAACATTCAATATAAATGAGCAATTTTTCCTTAAGCACTTAAATGGAAATGTTTCTAATTATTTTAAAGCACCTAGAAATAGGTTTTAAATACTTAATTAAGCACAAGTGGATCACTTTACAAGTATAACCTAAAATAAAATGGTTAGCATGTAGTTTATCTTTGAAGCACTTTTTCAAATGAAACAAGCAAACTTGAAAAATATGCTCATAGGTTTGGATGATCTATCAATCCGAAGGAAAAACAACAAAACATAAAAATTTTAGGTTAGGAAATGGTTTGAAAAAATATAAATAAATATAAAAAACATCAAACATATGAAACATGAAAATAACAAGTTACAATGTTAAAACAAATAAAATCGAACACATAAAACGTAAAAAACTGTAGATAGTATTTTAATCATAACTTTTAAAATGTATATAATTTTGTCACAAATTTTTTAAAGGTTGTCAATAACCACAATATACACCTATTTTTATAAAATCAGATCCAAATAATCAATATAAAAAATTTATTAACTCTATATTAGCCATTTTTACCATAAAAATAGAAAACAAAAAGTAATAGTCACTAAAAGAGTCATATATTCTAAACTACAAATTAGATTTTAATGAAATTTTGAGAGAAATAGGATGAAATTAGTAAGAAAAATTTATCAAAAATTCATATAAAAGTAAAAAAATTAAAAATAAGAGTTATTTTAGCAACCATTTTTGTTTAAACATGTGGGGTGCACAATCATATCCCACTAAGCATGACAAAATGTAGAGTGGACTAAGAGATTGAATTATTCAATCATTAAGAAATAAAATGAAGATAAATTCATAAATAATAAAAAAAATCAATACAAACTATTCATGTGAGGATTACTAATGATAACAAGATACAAATGAAAGAAATAAATCAACCATTACATTCCCAAATGACTCCTTTACTCAAAGGTGGCTCCAAGCATGTTCTACCCTTCATCTAGAGCTCTAGTATTTGCCAATAATGGCTTATTTACTCCTCTATTTTCTCAAAAACACTATGCAAAACCTAGGCTCATGATATAAACTATCTATTTTTCCTATTAATGAAGCTAATCCAAATGCAAATAACATAATAATCAAAACACAAATGTATTGTGAAGAGATTTTAGCATTATAAGTTTACACAACTTTAACTTAAAAATGGTGGTGTGAGGCCTTCTATTTATAGATTTCTGAGATTGAAAAGGATCAGCCATGACCATCCATCTCAAGATTGAGATGTGTGGCCATTAATTAATCTAATATTTGTAATAACATCTATAAATATCCTCATAAATATCTAGAGGAAAGAATCATGGGGGAGACATAGGTCAATCACGTCCTCCACCAAATTCAAATATTTGATTGATATTTTAGCAAGTTGAATTGATGATGTAAATATTAGAAATTAATTTCCATTTATGAAATATTCAACAAGTTTCATGAAAAATTAACTTAAGCTCTTAATTTGAATTAAGTATCCTTAAACAAGATTAATCAATATTGGTGCAAAGCTTGTAAATTGGCCCTCAATTAATCAAAATTATTATAAAGTGAAACTATTGGGTCATAATTTTTCTCAAGAATAATTGGAAGGAGATTTTATATGAATTGGAATAATATTCCCATTTAAGATGTTTCCAACATAAAATAACAAAGGGACATGATGTGTAGTAATGAATTAGAAGAAAAAAGTGATCCAGATCATGAAAAGGCAAAATTATCATTTTGAATCAAAATAAAGTGGCTGAAATTAGGAATCACATAAAATGCATTACCCCATTTAGGGATACTTTGGCCTAAATCAACACCTTTAAATGACAAGTTTAAACCATTTTAGTTCATTTTAGTAATTTTGACCTAAATTGGGTGTAGTTCGATTAAGATTGATAATTTAAACACAAATGGTGTTAGGAATTGTATGTATACAAGAAGGAACTGAGTAATACACATGACTATAGATTTCAGAGTTGCTAGTAAATCTATGATATTATTCAATAATGGGAGGGTTGATAAATATTTAAAGATTATAAAAATCTTTGCAAGCCCTACGATTTGAAATTTGCCCTTCAATAGGCCTCTAAACTTTTCTCCTTCATCTTTGATATAAATGTAATGGTGAGACAAGTTTCTTAGATGAGTCACCTTTGAAAGATGATCCTAATCCTTCCAACTTTTCAAATAAGAAACTACTAAAATCTGCAACTAAATAGGATAATATTTAGAATAGATACTGATCTTTTTTGAAACCAAGTGATAAAAATTAGAGTCACCACTACAATCATAATTTTAGAATATAACATTTAACAAACTAAAAGTGATACATGCTAACAACATACTTTGATCAAGCTAATAGTGAGATTAAAATCAAAGACACTAAAATATTTCAAAATAATTTTCAAAACGGAGAACAACACCTTATAACATTCAATCTTAATAGTTATTCGTAATGAATAAAACATAAGTCAATTATCAAGCCTTAAAAAACTCCTGACACATCCCCAATGGGGTGTTGTGATGTTGATGGCCAAGATAGTTTGAATGTATCAAATAACAAGTAGAGAACCTTCAAACTTGAAATATTTACATATCTCTACAAGAGTCCCCAATAATATGGGTGACAAGAAGTTTCCCCAATAATGATGCCAGTTGAGTGTTGCTTCCTAATTGTACACCTCATACACTCGACCTTTCACACTTGAGACAAAATGGAAAGCAAAGATGAAAAACCCACTAGTATTTCATTTTAAATAGGGAAGGGTTTAGCATTAAGACTAGATTAAACACAAAAAATAATTGAGAGGAACCTATAGAGTGTATGGTTAGTTCCTTACTACTTTTGGCTATGCCTAAACCAAGGTGAGAGGACCTAATAAATAGCTTGCTCACATGGTGGGATTATATAATTTAACCTCCATGGGAAATTTTGGTATAAGTGAATATAATTGTGACTTGGGCATAACCAAACTCATTCACTCCACCTAAGAAGGGTTGTCATATATACTGAACAAATTCTCTAGATCAAATACAAGCTACTATATACATATGCAAAAATAACTGTAACTTTCAATCTAAATAATTTTCAATAATGTGAGATGAATTTAAAATTATATTGGTTGGTATTTTAAATAAAAAACTATAAATACATGTTATAAAAGAAAGATATGATGTATTTTCAAGGAAAATAACACTTAAGCTATGAAAAGGCTGTATTATTTATAAGGTAAGAAAGGGTAGGACAAGTTAGATAATTATAAAAAAGGGAAGGTGGTGTGTTTTTGGCCTTCAAGTATTAGTTTATCTTGCAATATTAATGATGTCATTCCTTATAAAAAAATGTATAATAACTCAAATGAAATCTATGGGAAATACTAAATGATCCTTGAAAGAATAGAACATACACTAAAACTAAACTTTCAAAAAAACTCTTTCCTATCAACTCCATAGACCATGGGTGCCCTAACAAGTTATTTAACATGTTTTGAAACAATTTAGAAAGGGTTTTATAACCTTGATTCATTCTCAAAATGATAACTAGTGATAAACATAAAACTACATATCTATTGAACAATATTTTCAAAATAGATTGTTGCATTTCATTAACAAGAAATAACAAAGAACCACAAGAATTTTAATTAACTTGAAAAAAAATATTACAAACATCAACACTTCAAAAAAAAATCATGGGGATAATCATGGTGAGATTTCTCTTTTGATAAGGGATACATAGAGATGATCTCAAATCTCACTAATGGCCATAAATTTGTAACCACATTATCAATGGAGACAAGATCTACACACAACAATTGATCCAAAAAATTCTTACAAATCCTAGACTTAGAGAAAATGAACACCTAAAAATAATGACCAAAAACAAATTAGAATAGAGGAGAAGCCCCCTATTTATACATTTTCAATCCTTGGACTGTTGGTTGCAAATTTAAAAATTGTAAAGCATCCCTTAGAATCTACCAAGATGTTTTCAACTAGAAAATATTCCTTTTCCATGCTTGAAATCTTCATGTAACTACAAGGGAAATGATTATTTTAACTACATTTATAAATAATGATGGAGATTTGAAATAGATCCCTTGATTTATTGGTTTAAAATCCTCTCAAATGATTTAGAAGGAGAACATTCATGGTGGAGGGTAAACAAACCTTTTTACTTTATTTGAACTTACTAAAGATGCCTTGGGCCACTTATTTACATAGCTAAAAACTCTTAGATAAATACCCTTCCTTTCATGCATGCTATGGAACAACTTGATCTTACAATGATGTCTTAGGAATATTCTATATCCATTTCCCTTTGAATGTTCTCCTTTGGAGTCGCCAACCTTGGAATTACAAACCTATATTATCTCTCCCATGGAGGAGCTTAGACAAGCACAAAAATACAAAATTCAAAAGACTTAGGTTATTTTGACCCTTTTACCCTTTTAGATCCAACTTTTTTTTCACATTTTACATTTTGTAAATTTTCCTTTTTCACATCTAGCCTTTTAGGACTTCCTTCATATATTTTTAAATGTAAAAATGATTTATTTTCAACCTTGTGGTTACCATGCCTCATTTGGAAATTTGCCAAGTCAACTTGTTGCTAGTGGTAAAAGCTCAACCAATTGCCTTACATAGGGTCCTTGAATATGATGTATATGCCTATGTGGCATCACCATGTCACTTTTTTCATTAATTTAAAACATGGGTCCTTGTTTTTATGATGAATTCAAATGTACCACCTAGTAGCTCTATGGGTTCTCGACATCTCCTTAATATTAGATTTTTATTACAAGCCATTAGATCCTCATCAAGACCCCTAAGATCATGCCACTTTGACAATCCATAGATTTTTTCATCTTGAATAGTTAATCTCATCTCAAAATAACATCCTTCTACCATGTGGTTACTTCTTATTTAGTGTATGTCCTTGGACAAGTCATCTCTCACTCGTGCCATCCATCCTAATTTATATGATCAAATGTGGACCATTGATCTAGATCCATAGGATCAAATTCCATTGGTTATCTACTATGGATTACATTTGACATTCATGCACCCATCATTTAATGTCCACATGATCATTAATAATGTTCACATGACTATAAAATTTAAGCTCCAATAGATTATTGTATTTTATGATTTAAAATTTGATGTCTATGTGACCATCATATTTACATCTATGTAAACATTTTTGACATTTACGTGACCATCAAATTTAAGCCATAAATGGTAAGTATCTATTTGATCTTAACTTTGAAGTTTATTAGACCATCAAAAGACATTCATGTGGCCATCACACTACTAGTTCCACTCATTGAGAGTTCAACACATGTTCTCTTCTAATTCCTCTAGAGGTTCCTTTTAATTTGTTGACCCTTGTATGCCATTGGATCATCTTGATCCACATCAAAGTGTACTATTTGATCATGATCTACTAGCTTTGTTGTGATTGGCTTAAAATAAATAAATAAAATTACCATGTTTTGAGCCCAAGGCATTTGTTCTAGGTCTTTATCTTTTGGGACCTTTGTCTTTGGCATTCTTATTTACAATAACTTGGTCTTTGGCATTTATATCTTGCCAACAATAATTTTGAGATTTTTTAATTCAAAATAATTTTTATGGGATTTTTATTCTCATCACTTCTTCTCCTGGACCCCTTGTTTATCAGGACAATTATCATAGACATTTTTTCTAGGACCATTATTTTGGACATTTTATCTGGGATAATTTTTCAAAACTGTTTAACTCTCTCAAACACTTCTCCCATAACAATTTGATTTGAGGTATTTTTTTCTTTATTGGGATAATTATTTTAGACATTTTGTACAAAATAATTTCCCTAAAGAAATTAGACTTTAAACTTTTTTTAAAGAGATTATACTTTACACTTTTTCCTAAGAAATTAGAATTTACACTTTTGCTGAAGAAATTAGACTTTACACTTTTGCCAAAGAAAATGACTTTTGTTGAGCAAAATGCCTGAAGTAAAAGTACCCTTCAATTTTTTTTTTTAGATAATTTTTTTGAAACAATTGGACCTACAAATATTTTTACCATAGATAAAAATTCCAAAATAAATAAGCCTTTGACCTTTCTACAAAACAATTTCCTTGAAACAAATAAGGCTTTATACATACTAAGTAAAGACCAAATACCACTTATCCAATTTAACATTAATTCTACCTTTTAGTTAACATTTGAATATAAAAATTGGGCTAAGGACTTAGGCATCTATAACATACACAACCATTTCTTCAATAATTAAAAAAACAACAAGCAAACACACATGTAATGCTTCACAAATCATATGAGAAACCACTATACATATTCTAAGTTTATTATAACCATAAATTTTAATTATATAACTTATCTATACACCATCCAAGGGTGAGATAAAGCCTATTTGGCCTCACTTAATATTGGGTTTTAATTGTCCACATTATTTATAAATAATAACCATTTTATAAACCTACAATTTAATTTAAGCCTTCATGAATAGTTCCATTAACTTCCAAGCCACAATTTTATTTTCATTAAAAATAAAAATGCACATTTTAACTTTACACAATAATCTAAATGTATTAATCTTACTTATTCCAAAGAAGATCCTCCAATTGACTGTGAAATCATTCTCTTCCTTTCTCCTATTTCTTATGTGTCTTGTTTCTTTTCTTTATATTTTTATCCCTTCTCCTTTTCCACCATAGTACCATTTTAAAAAATTTCTCAATTATACAAGTTGGATTTTCAACTAGAATAATAGTCTCGTTCTTCATATTTCAAACTAAAACCACATCTTCCAAGAAGATGAGTGTTTCCATGAAAAATACTAATGTATAAAAGTTATCTATGCTTAAAAAACCTCATCACTATCTAATACTCAGCCACTTGAATGCCCAATATGCATTGAATAAACCTAATGACCTTATATAAAATATTAATAATAGATTATTTATATCTAATGTCAACCTTACATATTACACAACATTAAATAATAACATAATTATTTTCCAACCAAATTCCAAAGTGACTTTGATTAATACAATCATGACCTAAGTCCAACAAAATTACAATATCATGCCAAGGTTAAGTCTTAGTGACTTAAAAAATAATTACATGGTAATGTTTTGAATATCCTTCATAATATTATTGCATCTAAAAAAAAATTGGAATCTATTAAAACATCCAAGGTTTAAAATAAAAATATAAAATTCTATATGACCTTCAACAACTGTGATATTGTCTTTGTTCCATTTTTTAATCTTTTGTCATTTTGAAACTAAAATAATATTACATCAAATCTTAGTATTATTTTGAGTGCCCGTTTTCCCCCTCTTTGACTAAATACTCATTAATTTAGTAAGAAACATAAGATAAAAAATAAAACATAAAAATACTAAACAAAAATAATAATAAATTGCATGACACACAATGATCAAAATGTAATGTGGTGTCTAAACATAGTATTCAATTAAATAGATGATAGGGAATAAAATTTGGATCTCATTCATAATTTATCATATGTATATACTTATATAAATTATGTACCATGATAGATGATATTTTTCACTTTCCATTCTTTTCCATACCAAGGCAACACCTACAATCATGAAAAAAATCAATAGTACCTATACAATATATCTTAGAAAAAATCAATTACAATAACTAAATTTTGATAAAATAATATGTTTAGAACAATATAATGAAAATTTAAAACTCATGTATATTTACCATATTCATAAATACATCAAAAAAATGCTCAAATAATAATAATTATAATAGTATCGGGTCTAATGGCCATGAAATCCACCCCCTAAATGAAGGCACCATTGTGGGGCCTAAAATAAGTATGGATAGTGTTGAGGAAAATAATTTCACCTTCACATGTATCAATTTTCTCACCCATATAATCCCACTATATGGGTATTTGATGGAAATTTCTATTTTGCAAAATAATGTTTCACCAAGCTAGAATTTTGATAGGTTTTGGTTGAATCATTTCCTC
>JARHVA010005045.1:370000-397500 GCA_037957365.1 Torreya grandis | reverse complement strand
TTATACCAAAAATGAATAAAAATTCCATCTCTATGTGTCTCCTTTCACAATCCATAAAGAGCCAACCTTTATTATGGTACAAAAGCTGATCTCACATAGGCACATAGGCCTAAGGAGTTCAAATGCAAATTCAAATTCAAATTCACCCACCAATGGGGTAGGTGTGGAAATCATCAATGTGGCCAACACATTTGAGGTTGATTAGGGATGAATCCCACTCAATTACATCATCAAAATATTGAGAACCATGTTGGACCAAATGAATAAGGAGCATTTTTGGATAATGCAATTGAGATTGAATTGGGATAATCAACCACCTATATTCTATATAATTAGATCCACACCTTTTTAAGGCATATATTTTATCCTTTATTTTTCATTATTAATCCTAATACAAAACCCACACTAACAGTTCCCATCTTATTCATGTTTTAGTTAGACTTCAATTTGATTCTACAAATTAAATTCAATGCATAGTCCATTATCATCCTCTTGACATTTTGGATGGCTAGATAGGTCTTCAAATTCAATCTAGTGTTTTGATATCTACATATCCATCATGTCCTTTACTTTGATGGGTCACTTCTATTTAGTTATTCTATAATTTTTTTTAGACATATCCTACTCTATGCCATGTGGCACTCTATAATACATTAGGCTCTCTTGGGATTTGACATCTCTAGCATCTTTGGGAGACTAACACATTTGTCATCCAAAAGATGTGATGAATTTATACTCAGTGGGATTTCTCAGGATCTTAAATCTCTATTAGGACTACGAAACTAACCACTCATCCTTTAGTTAATAAGGTGTTTCCTAGATGGGTCAGGCTCTAATTTATCCACTTGGTAGCTCATTGATGTTTGTGGGATTTAGCTATCTTCGCATTCTTTAATGAATACTTATTGTGTAAAAGATGTGATGATAAGTCTTGAAAAAGGGAAAGCCTTTCCTTCATTAATCATGAGTTTTTAGAAATCTCTAACTCATTAATTTTGAATACCCAAGCCTTTGGATCTTATGTTGTTATGATTTGTGATCAGGATTTGACCTATATAGCTTTTGCTCTAAACTTGGTATTCACAAGTTTTATATTTGATCCCTCACATAAAAGTTTTGAATTTAGTGATTTTTGATCATTGCCTTATCCTTCATAACTTTTTTCATCATAACTTCTATCTAGGCATTGGTCTTTGTTGATGATTGAAATTTCACTATTTCTAACACCAACAATGGGAAGTTTCAGGAATGTGGGACTTGCAACCTGAAACAACCTCCATATTTTAAAGAAGTTGGCTCTTGTTTATATCAAGGGTATAATGAGAAAAGGAATAGGAATTAAATATAAACACAAGTGCAACTAAAGAAACTCTAACTATGTTGATGCGCCTGAATTTAATTTGATCCTTAAACACAGTGAAGCTATATGTAATATTCAATTACATTAAAGAGTGAACAAGGCATGATCAATGTAAAAGATGAAAACAATAGAAACAGAAGCTCACAACTTAGACTAATTTTGTAGTGACACAGAAAAATATCAACAAAGGCATAGAACTTAGTCTTCTTATTAATTTTATAGTCACATAAAAGGCATAGAAACATGCACAGTTACATAAACTTTCTAACTCAAGAAAATAGAACAAAGGCAAATGATATTCTTGATCACAGCTAAAAAAATCTAAAAACTCTTGACAATAATCTCTCATAGAAAATTATCTCTATCTTCTGATCCTCCTTCTGATGATCTCTACACCCCTATTTATAGCGTTGGATTAGCTTTGGATTGTCTATACATTCCCAATCTAATGGCCTAACTAAACTCTAATTGAACTTGAAGTGTCTAACATAGGATATTTCTTAGATCTAAAATGTTATATCTTCCTAAAATTTTATTGGCCAACATAGATACCCAGGATGCTTCTCACTTTTAAATGGGAGGGGACACTTGGTATTTTCCCTTACTCTACTTGAAAACCTTCTTATTATTTAGGAGACACCAGAAAATGACACCTGGCATGTTCCACAGCATTTACCAAAGGCACACGGCACTTTCTGTGTAACTTATACTCTTTTGTGTCTTCACTTAGGAGTATTCTATCCTTGACATCTGTCACCATCCGCTTCTCCAAATTTTTAACAACTTAACAGAAAATGGGAGCCACATCACTTCTCACCTGAGCAACTTCAAAAAGGGAATAGGGACAAGTGGTGCTTCCTGTGCATCTTTATCAAGGGACATGTGGCGGTCTCCACTACTTTTAGCTACCCTTTGAGAATCCTATGAAAGGTGAAACTTGGTGGTCTCCACATCACTTTGTCTATACTATAGAAAGATTCAGGCCTCATTTCATATTTACACAGATGGTGACACTTGGCAGCTCTCACTTGCCTCAAAAATAGGACTCGAGACCCTCCATAGTCTTTACTTATCAATGAAATAAAGTGAAGATAATTTAGATGTTGACATGTGGCAGCTTCCACTTTCTTCAGCTTAGGATACATGGCATCTTCCATTGAATTTAGAAAAGCATATTGAAATCTTTCATGGTTTCCTCCTAGTGCCTTTCACTTGATCCTGAGAAAAACTTATTGAAAAGAAGTTTTTGAGACGTATGCGAAACATGAGATGTGGATGTTGACACTTGTTGTGCTCCACTGAGTTACTATGAGATACATGGCACGTGATGACCAACTTATAGAGAGTATGAAATGTGCCTCGGTAGATGACACTTGGCAGCTTTTGCATGATTTTGACACTTAGACAAAATTGAGGTGAAAAGAAATTTGAGCCCATGTTTTGAGTCAAAAACTTCACTATCTCAAACCAAAGTGTGTAGAGACAAAATCTTGGATCATGAAACTGAAAATCAAAATAAAATGTAGAGTATTTCTTACTCTATAGCTATTGGCAACCCAAAGGATGTTTGAGTCTCTGAAAAAGAAACCACAACTCCCATATGATCAAAATGTGACAAAAATCACAACTTCAGTAAAGCTATTTGATAGGCAGACCACTCATCATCAGATAATACCTGCTTATTTTACAATTTGTTGAAGGCTAAATCAAGGTTGATAATATCTTTGTGTGAAAAATTCTACAAAATCTGAACTATAGCCTTCAAATTAAATTCAAGCTGGGAAATAGGAATCAAAATGGCTTCTACTTCAAGTACTAATGAATCATCCTTTAAATCTTAAAAAATTGCCTGAGCATTTTTCCTGGTTAACAACAAAGGTTTATTTTCTTTAATCATCAACATAGTGTTGTCATCAGGAAAAGGAGAAATAAGACCTAATTACACCAAATCTTCGATGTGTTGTTTCATTTCATTGATTCCTTCTTTCATCACATCTAGAATCTCTTTGTAATTGATTGTTGTAGAGTTGCATTTGAGAACCTCATTCACTCATTTTAATAGTGACCATTTTGTCATTAATCCTTGCTGCTAACAACATTCCATTAGTTACATCATATAGCTTTTGCAGCAGCATTTGGGAGTCCAATACTCTCCCAAAAATAGTGGACAGAGTGTCTTCTACTGAAGTCTCCACCTTTTTGCACAATTTCTATGCATTTAGTAGAAAGGTTAGAGAAGGTCTGAGCTGAGTAATCTCTTGAGATATTCTTTTCCATATTGATTCATAAAGCTCCTTCACTAGATTTAACACCCCTACATTTTGTGGCCTATTAGCCAACTCAAGTGTCAATTGTTCTGCCCTTTGTCACTTAGCTTGAACTTGGGCATGTATACCCACAGTACTATTCTACTCATTCAATAGCTTATATTGAAGTTGAGCAACCTATA
Source organism: Torreya grandis (assembly GCA_037957365.1). NCBI lineage: Eukaryota > Viridiplantae > Streptophyta > Pinopsida > Cupressales > Taxaceae > Torreya > Torreya grandis. The sequence continues at coordinate 393,691 of JARHVA010005045.1, read as the reverse complement.
GTAGGCCTTCCTCACATTTTTCTTTAAATGCTTCCTTTTCCTATTGTAAGGTTGTCACTACATCCTTCACCTGCATTATCTTTAATTTTATAGAATAATTTTGGGCCTGGGTAACCTAGTGAGTCTGAAGAGAAATAGTATCTTGCAATTATTTATTAAGACTCTCTATTTCAATATTCTTAGTATTAATCTCTATGGTCAAACTGCTACAGTTTGCTTTCTCTTTGGCTAGATTAGCCTCCATCTTCTATAGCTTCCTTGATATTTTCAATTAATCTTCAGCTACTACAAAAGTAGATTCATTTAGCAGTTCAACCCTATCTTGTGGTCTAAACAAGGACATATCTATTGCTACTACATTCATTATGTAATTTTATGGCTACATTTGCTCATTTGGCTTAACTATATTTGGTGACAAATGGGTCACCATTAGCTGCTATTTTATTGGGTCAAATTGTGACCTCAGATGTGGTGTATCCAAGGATTTATTATCTTTTATTCTCTCTTTCTCCATTCAGGCTTCCCTTGCCTTCTTAGAAGCATCTGCTTGAGTTTGGAAGGTAGAAGGAGAGCTAATGTGCCCACCCACAAAAGGAAAACCTTGTGGCAAACCATATGGAATAGCCAATTGTTGGCTATGGGCAATTTGAGGAGGTAATTTCTTGGGAATAGAGGGGGGAAAGTGAGGCAATGATATAGCTTGAGTATGGATAGACAGGGCAAAATGAGAAATGGGCACAATGGAGGTGGTAGGAGTGTCATTTGGCTAGATGGAATTATCACCCCTATAAGAGAAGAAAGAGATTGAGAAGGAGGAGGAGAAACAATATTACCTGAAGAGCAACCAAGGTACTCTATGACTAGTGTTGTGAGGGTTCTACCCTCTCCTTTGAATCAAGTTGGAACCTTAGCCTTTTATGTTTTCTTGGTGTTTCTTCTTCTAGCTATGCTCCCTTCTCTTCAATATTTACCACTGTTGCTAGTGGTGTTTGTGTATAACTAGGATCTTCAAGGACTGATGCTGATGTAGAAGCTTTTGGTGGTAAAGATACCACACCCTTTTGTTTTTTGATTGTACTAAGAGATTGGGGCCAAACAATTATAGTGACTGTTGTTGTATTTTGCATTAGGGCTTGCGATGTTTGATTGGACTCTACTCTGGCTTCTAGCTCTCCATCCTGTGTCTACAAATTTCTTATATCAGGGCTAGACATAGGAGACATATGACATTCATCTTAGAGTTCCTCCCATTTCTCGTTTGAATCCACATTTCCAAAAGAGTGGGTTGTCTCACAAATCTCTTGCCTATATTTCCAATAGGATTTTATTTGTTTAGCATTATAGTATTTATTCTTTAATGCTCTTCTTAAACTAGAAGTCATTCTAATTTTAGGGTCAAAATCCCTTTGCTTAACATAAAAATTTTCCCATGGTCTATTTTGTTGAAGAGGCAAATCTATCAATTCAACATAAAACTCAAGAATATCTTCCCTAGGATTTTTCCTATTTTCCCAAAAGGGGTGGCCCTCATGTGTAATTCTATCAATAACCATATTAGTCCTGATCCATGAAGCTATGAAACCCTTTGGGTCATATACCCATTTATCTTCAATTAGAAGGAAACCCAAGAAGGCAGCTTTCTAAGCAACACAATCTCATCATCTCTAGCCTATAGTGCCATGTTGTTTGTCATCCATGGGACATCATACATTTTCCTCTTCTTCTTCCTAGAGCCATATTCATTATCTACCATAGACGCCTAACTGGTGACCTCTAAGAATGTTAACCTAAGGGTTAAAATCTTAGGTAGCAACACAGGTTCCCCACTAAAACCATGGACTCTAATCATAGTATGATGGGATCCTAAAAAATAATCACAAGGAATAGGGTAATTGGTCATAAATTTTGAAACACTTGGAAATAGTCTATTTATAACTGGTTCTAGGCTCAGATGACAAAAAGTAGGGGCAACAAAAATTTCCTAGAATTCGTATGGGTCACTAGTTTTAGACAAGATATGTGTCCATGCAGACATGGGAGTGGTCCTATGTAGACCGAAGCTTGGGTCATACATGTTTAGATGCATGTGTTGGGAAAATATGTCAGAGTTCTGATACAACATAAGGTGAAAAAAGTAAGAGGAATACCTAAAAATCCCTTTAGATCTGAACTGGGCAAGTTGTTCCACCATTTAATATGTAATCTGCTCAGAGAAATCAAGTCGATACTCTTGAGTCTTGTCAAAAAATTTCAATCTGAAAAGGATAGCCATTTGTTCTTCATAAACAGTTATATTATCTTTCATTTCAAAAATGAAAGCCATCATGGAAAGTGCATCTTGACTAGCTTTTGCAAATTGTGCTCTTGTTATTGGTAGTGTTGGCACAATTTTATCATCATCGCCTAATTGTAGCTCTATTTATAGAAACCTTAATTGATTATTGATGTTTGCCCACATTTTTTGCATCTTGAAAATGGTGCGAAACATGGTTGTCTTGTCGTGGTACAAGGCCAACATATATCTGATGGCCTTTGGTATAATTTGTACTATGAATGGACCCTATTATATGGTAATTGAAGGTGCATGAAACAATTTGGCACATATTTCAACCAAGTCAGGGTATGGATGCATACTTGGGATAATGAATTATGCTAGTTGGGAAGTTCATATTCTCATTGTGAATGTCTCGTATTGTCCCACCTTGGCCCTCTAAAGACACCTTTGACGTGCCCCTTCTCTGAGAGTTTTGCTGCTAGTTCTTTGAAGAATTGGGTCCAGGATTCGATCTGCATAATCTTTTACTTTTGCTAGGTCATTTTCTCAATGAACTTCAAGGACTCTAGTCTGCGAGTAGGTCTTTAATGGTTGTGCAGGGGTTGAAGCATATGATTTTCTTGTAAGAAAATTATCAAGGGATTCATAAATCCTAGACCCTTATTGTGAAGACTATGCTCCCTCCATATGTATATCTATTCTAGAAAATAGTGATCTGTGGTAACAGGTATGAAGCTTTTGTAATAAGGAAGCACTTTCACTTAAGCAGCTTTACTATGAGCTGAAAATGCAAGTAGCAGGGTTTTTCTAGTAGACGCAAAAATGTTTGAGAAAATATAATCTTTAACTCTTGCTATGAGGTATTTATTGACCCATCAAGTCTCAAAATGGAATTAAACCTAGATAACCGTTAGCAAATCTTACTAAATCTTCATGGAATAGTGAGTTAGACACATCATGGAAGTGGCTGTGCAAGGTACCTTGGGGAATTTAAGATTTGGGAGATATTTAAAGTTTCAGGAGTTTTTGAGAATTTTGAAAAAGGCTCTGAGCTATAGCTACATGTTCAAAGAACACTTATTTAAAAGAAAAAGTGGGAAAGAAAATAGGAAAACAAAGCAACAAGGAAAGGGAAACTATCTAACTATAATACATTAGAGACATAGCTTAAATGAAATGCTTCAAGTAGATCCCATTCATAGGAATATCTTTAGGTTCTCCTTCCATTGTTTCTAGCTCAAACAAAATCTTCTATTTACATGCACAAATTTTATAGGGGCCTGTCCATAATGCTTCAAATTTAGTATGTTGACCCAGCTTGGCAGCTCTTGCATCCCATTTCAAAACAATTGAGACAACTTCAAAATGGGGATTTGAAGTCCTTTTATCAAAGTAGTCTTTAATTATTTTTTGATGCTTAATTAATGAATCATATGCTGCATCCCTCTTTCCTAAACTTCCAAAATTTTGGCAAGTCTAACCTGCATGGGGTCATTTTCTTTAATTTTAATCTGTTTCATCAGTTGGAGAGCAGGAATTTCCAAGCCTAGAGGTATTACAGTAGTCTTGCCATAGACCAGTTCATATGGGGACATTTTCATCACTTGATTAAGTGTAATTCTATCAGACCATAGTGTTATATTTAGCACTTTATGCCACTCTCTGTGATGATCATCCCTTATTCTCTTGATGAGTCTAATCAGGTTCTTATTAGTTGATTCTACCAAACCATTACCCTGAGGGTAATAATTAGAGGAAGTTTTTAGATATATTCCATGATTTAATGCAAAGTTAGATACTTTAGACCCTAAAAATTCTTTAGCATTATTTGAAATTATGGTGTGAGGAGCCCCAAAGCGAGTAGTGATACTCCTTAGAAAGTCTAGGATCACATTTTTTGTTGCTTCCTTAAGTGACACTACCTCAGTCCATCTAGTCAAATAATCTATGGTAGTTAAAATCCATTTGTGACCCATACTAGACACTAGATTTATCATTCCAATAAAGTCAAGACCCCATTGAGAAAAAGGTTCACCAAAAATTATAGGACTAAGAGGCATTGTTGCATTCCTTCTCATCCCCACATAATATTGACAAGATTGACATTTTTTAAATAGTTGATAATAGTTTGTAAATAAAGTAGGCCAAAAATAACCTACCTCACTTATCTTTATGGCTATGGTCTTTTCATAAAAATGTCCACCTAAAACTCCATGATGCATTTCATGTAGTATTTTCTTAACCTCATCCTTCTCTATGCATCTTAAAAGTTTGCCACTAGAATTTCCCATGAAAAGAACTTGTTCAATTAAAACAAAATGGACCCCTTGCATCCTATAGTATCTCTTTTTATTTTGAGGGAGTTCTCTTGGGTAAATCCCATATTTCATAAAATGAATCTTATTTGTGACCCAAGAGTTTTGATCAATCTCTTGTATCCTCAATACAGTTTCATTTTCCATTTCTAAATCTATTTCCATAGGTATCATCTTTTCAAGCTCTTTGAGTCATATATTGGCATAACCCCCTACCTCTGACTAACTTAGTGGGTTTGACCTCTACAATATGTTTAAGGATATTTGTTATCTATTTTGCTCTTTTATCAGTAATTTCACCCTCCATAATGTATTCTCTGATGCTTGGGTGAGCCACAAGTATCAGAATCTTACTTCTTGATACTATATGCCTGAATTTCTTGAGGGCTTTTACCATAGCATATGATTGTTTTTCCAAAAAGTTGTATATGATTTCATATTCCCTAAGAGTCCTTGAGAAAAAGGCTATTGGATGCTCTCCCTCCTATCTATCACCCTTCTATGTTAGGACAACAACAATATTGAGTTCTCCTCCATAGACATACATTACAAAAGGATTAGAAAAGTTTGGTTTTCTAAGTACTGGGGATATTGAGATAGCTTTCTTGACCTCTTCAAAGGCTTTCCTTCCTTTCATATTCCACTTGAAAATTAGGTATTTTTTCAACAAGAGTGTCACTAGTCTTACTAAGCCTGCAAAGTCAGATATGAACTGACTGACAAAATTAATCTTCCCCAAGAAAGATTGAATTACTTTCTTATTTATTGGAAGAGGTAAGTTCATTATAGCTTCCACTCTCTGGATCTATGGAGACTCCTTCTTTAGATACTATATGTCCCAATAATTTGCCTTGAGGTACAACAAATATGCATTTCTTAAGATTTAGGGATATTCCAAATTCTTGACATTTCTTAAAAATAGATTCTAAATGATCAAAATGATCAACAATATTTTAAAAAAAAAAATAATATCATCAAGATAAATCAGGACGATTTTATTTATAAGTTCCCCAAATGCCACATCCATAGCTCTATGAAAAGTGGCTCCTACATTTGACAGGCCAAATGGCATCTTAGCATATAAAAATGTTCCCCATTTGGTAGTAAAAGCAGTCTTGTATTGGTCTTCATCAACCAACCAAATCTGATTGTATCTAGAGAAACCATCTAGCAAGGAAAATCTCTCTAATCTAGCCACAGTCTATAAAATTTGTTCCATAGATGGCAAGGGATAGTGATCTTTTAGAGATGCTCTATTCAAGTCTCTAAAATCTACATAGAGTCTTATGTCACCATTATTTTTCCTAAATGGTACTAGATTTGATACCCAGGTTGAGTGTTTGATTGGAAAAATTATTTTAGAATCTAAGAGTTTTTGTAACTCATCCACCATCAGAGGTTCAATCCTTGGATTCACTGGCCTCTATTTCTATCTGATTGGCTTAGATCCTTCAGTCAATTATATTGTGTGTTGAATGATGTCTCTATTATATCCATGAAGGTCTTCATAGCTCTAGGCGATGACTCTACCATACCTTTTTCACAAATCAATTAGTCTTTCTCTTTCCTCTTGAGTTTTAGAATTTCTAATTTTTAATTTTCTCCCTTCACTCACCTCTATTTCAGAATAATATGCTTTATTTACTTGGAACCTTTTCTTCTCTAGGCCTATGTCTTCTGGATCAAAAAGGTTTTCTAAAGTGATCAATCCTTTGGGAAGCTTATTATTCATTAATTTTATAATTTGATCCCCATATGCCTCTTCAATTTTTGGTTACAACTGATCCTCAAATTTCCCTAATTGTTGCAAGAATGAGAGTGAGAATCATTTTCAAATAATTGTCAATTCTCATCATTATCTGGGATGGTTGGCCTTACTATAACTTTTACTAACTCATTGTTAACTAATAGGCCATTTTTTGGATCAAACTGTGAACCAATCTGTGCCATCCTATCAACTTCAGAATTTTGGGTTCTTGGAACTACTTCAATATTAAAAGATTCAAAATCTTCTATTAAGTCCCAAATTCTGTGTCTATAGGATCTCATTCTTACATTTTTGGCTATTGCCTTTTCCCTAATTTGCTTCACCACTAATTCTAAATCTCCTTTTACTATAAGATTCTTTACTCCCTTTTTCTTAGCTAATATGAGTCCATGTACTAAGGATTCATATTTAGCATCATTATTAGTACATGCAAATTAGAAAAGGATAGCTCTCAAAATCTTCTCCCCATTTAGAGCAACAAGACAAATTCTTGCTCTATCACCACTTTTACTTCTAGCCCCATCAAAATTCAAGGTCTAGATCTCTAAATCTCCTTTTCTAGATTCTTGAGTAGTTGGCATTTCTTCCCTTAAAACATTTGGGATTTCATGATCCTCATCAAAAATGACATAAGTGCCCAGACCAATAGAGTCATAATTTCCATATGGGTCACTATGCATCATAGCTAACAAATGGTTATTTTCTTCTTTCTGATCATTTTCAGTCCAATCACCTAGCTCTTCAACAAAAACCCTTTCTTCTTTATTCAACATAGCATGATCTACCTCTAATTTTGATGTTGTTCATTGGTGAAATGATCCTTTGATAATGGTTCAAATATAATTTTCATCTTTGAACCATATTTGGTTCTTAGGACGAAGTGAGACTAGTCAAGGGACATATATCCTCCTATTTTGGCTATAAAGTCTCTGGATAAACATAAACAAAAAATAGGAGGTATATCTATGACTAATACATTTTGATTGAAAATTATATTGGGACAAGTATATAATTGCAATGGGAGTTGTTTAATTATCCCTATTGTTTGTACTAATTTGCCATCTAGCTACATAACTCCTTTAGTAAGTGGTTCATCCTTTATTTTTAAAGCATCAACTATTTGCTTAGGCATAACTATAGTACTATCCCCTGAATCTATCAATGAATTATGCAAGAGTTTCTTTCCAACTATCAGAGTCAAATAGAAAGGCTCTAGTTTGGATTTACTTACCTCTGTTGCATTTTTCATAAAGGCTGTTGTCTTCAGAGGAACTATGCCCTTGAGATTTTCTTTATCAGCAAGTCCTTCTTTGGTGCCATTATGTTTAGGCATTACTTGGCCTTGTAGAGCTTCTTGTAATAGTGTCTTTTGTTCAGGAAATGTTGATATATCCCATATTGATACTTGTGCTGGAGTCCTCTTCAGTTGTTCCACCACATTCATTAGTCCTAATGTTTGGGCTCTTGGAAAGTAAGGGTACCTTGCTTTTTCTTGAACTTGTCCAGGAACTACTTGATTCTAAACTAGTTGATGCACCTCCTATCTGACAGCTATGTTTCTTTGACCTTAAAATGGAGGAATCTCCATAACTTGACTATTTTCAACTTCAGGGTGTTCCATCATTCTTCTCTTTGATCTAGTATAGTAGTTTGATTGCACCACTGGTTTCTTGGAAGTAGAAGCTTCATTCAAAAATATTGATTCTTCATCTTCAACCCATGAAAATAGAGCATGTTCAGGAGCTATTTATTCTTCTTGTTGTAAAGACATCCCCTACATCTAAGCCATTAGGATTGAATTTTGCATACCAGGAGATTGATAAGTTTGTGCATCTGAAGTACTGGCAAATTGTCCATCCATTCTTCTTTTCTCTGCTACCTTTTGTTGTAGATTACCCATGTGACAATCTCTAGGTGTATGAGAATTATTACAAGGGAAACAACAGGCATTGGTGCTATCTACATAATTATTTTTCCCTTAAACAATCTCTCTATTTGGATTTGGGGAAATAGTCTATGAGGGTGTAGGGACTGCAACTAATTGGTTTGTTGGCTGAGGGATTTTTTTGCCTTTGATGACCCTAATATTGGTTTGGCTATTATGGAAATATATTTCCTTAATAGCCTTGATATTGGGGTCTAGGGTAAGGATTCATTTGTCTCTTTATGTTAATTAGCTCATTAGAAAATGTCCTTAAGATGTTTTTGATATCATCCATCTCAGATGACTAGGCGGGGACAAATTCTTTAGCAGGTGGTTGAGGATATTTACACATAGACATAGGTGGGGCTATGGAATTAGGGGATTCTTGAGGTAATGGTAAGGTAATCTCTGAAAACATTGGCATGGGAGGCCTTGGGGGTAACTTTCTAGCATCTATTAAATTATTTTCAGCTCTGACTACATAGTCATAAGCTTCTAGCAGAGTCTGACCTCCAAGCGACTGAATCATAACTGATATATCTAAATTTAAAGCCTTAAGATATAACACTATAGCCATACTTGGTAATGGTCTTGCTATAGTAGGAATCTTTTCCCAAGTCTTTTAAAATCTTGAATTGAAGCTAGTCATTACTTCTTATGGTGCTCTTTGAATAGTAATCAATTGTTGTAATAGAGTATTAGTGTAGGTTTTTATTTTTCTCTATTTATTAATTAGGGAGAATGTATTTTTGTGCATACATGGAGTTTTCCTACATTTGTGGGATAGGCTAGTTTATGTACAGATGTGTGTCATAGATGTGTCATAGGTGTCATAAGAATGTCATAAGTAACTCCCTTGATGGGAGTTACTTCTCTATTCTTAGCACATTGTCACCACCTTTCATGGAGGAGTTACAGTCTATTCTTGGGGTGCCTTAGCCACCTTTTATGGAGGAGTTACTTACATGCTCTCCTATATGTATTCTTCACTTTGGCCATCTCATGTTAATCAAATTTTGGTTTTCTCTATTTTGTCTTGTGCAATTTAGCTTCTTATATAATTTCAAATTGCTTTAGCATCTATGTGGTGTGCACTTGCTTCATCTCATGTGATCACGTCTCCATTGCATTCATATTATCCAAATTCTAGAAACAACTTTGATATGGTATCAGAGCCACTCCAGTAATCGTGTGTCTAGTTATGCTATTTTGAAATTCTTACTTTGCTTTATTAGTATTTTTTTAACTTCTTTGCATTTGAGAGCTTTGGTAGAGTTTCTTAAAAACTCATGCAAATCCATACAGAAACTTGTTAAAAAAATTGCTTCTGAGTTAGAATTTGCCAAGACATCTTGTCTAGATCTGTTGTGGCTTTAGCAAAGGTAGTAGAATTCCTTTTCTCTTAGTCATTTTGTAGGAAAAGATAGATCTCTGCAACTGGGTTCTGCTTCTTGGACATTGGAGGGGCTGACTTTGTTGCAAGTTGTTGGGTGCCATTGTTGTGTGTAGGGAAGAGTAGCACTTATCAACAGTCTAAGCACAACCACACCAAGCTTCTACATATCCACACCAACTTTCTGCAATGCCACACCAAGTCTGCAACTCCACGCGCTTAGCCTACAAACCCATGCACTCTCCAATAGTAGTCAACATTGTGCCTCAGGTAGTCCTTTCAGCTGACTTTTTTTTTGTTTTCTAGGCACCAAGTAGTGGTACGATGTCCAACACAGGTCTACAATTATTCTTTTGTTTTCTCTGCAAGCAAATCTGGACTATTTTTTTTGGCACCCTTTTCTTTCTTGGCATTCCATGTGGCGACTTGAACTAGCATTGGTCATTAATTTTTTAAATGTTTTCTAACTTTATCACTTCACAGTGTCATTTAGTGCACTGGAAAACAAGTAAGTTGAAAACATTTTTAAAAAGATCAATTTAGAGGTTTTAAAAAAACTTGTATCTTCAACCTTCGAAGATGAAGGGTGAGGCTTAGGTTGGCAAGAGGCTAATTCCCCCTCAAAAAGACCTCCTTTCGATTCCTCACTCCATGTCAAATCCAATGAGTGGTTGGAAGGCCACTTTCTCTCTCAAAATAGGCATTTTTTTAATGTTTTAGTGCTTTTTTTTGCAAAAACACAAGTTTACAGGAAAAGTGAACCTTTAATATCTTGCAGACAATTGCTCGGATTTGGGTGTTATTTTGTGTAAAAGTGTTTGTAATTCAATTATCCACAGTGTAGGCTTGTTATTTATCAAAAACACACTATTTTATAAAGTGCCTAAAATTTGGGTCTCTCGAGACGCATTTTCGGCTGAGTCCAACATCTTGTTTGCTTAAGTTTTGCATTGATTACTCTAAGACACATTCTTGACTGAGCTCAATGTGTATTGAGTGTGCACTTGCATTTTTGGAGGGGTTCAACATTTTGGGGGGGGTGTGATTACTTTTCACAACTTGCAAATCTTTGCTTTCATTCTCCTTTCTGCATAATTTCACAACTTGCAATCAACACAACTTCACCTAAATTCAGCTTAAAAATAGATTATTTTTGACTTAGACCCCTAACACCCTTCAACTATCATTAATGGAAGGTTAAAATGTCAATCATTCTTAGAAGTAAAGGGTTGTATAGGATAACCATGGGTACTAAAGTAGAACCCAACACTGATGCTGAAAAGGTCAAGTGGTACAACCATAGTGATGAAGCCTATGGATTACTGAGCTTGTCTATGTCTCCAAAACTTCTCTTTCATTTAGAAAACTCTAAAACTCCCAAAGAAATATTTGACACCTAAGAAAACTTATTTGGGAAGCTTGATGAGATGAGAGGTCATGAGCTTCAAAATGAACTCATAAGTCTAAGTCCTAGCAACTTTGACACCCTACAGGACTTCTTCACTAAGTTTAAGGCCCTTAGATTGCAATTAAAAGAATGAGGGATAGAGAAGAAAGATGATCAACTCATCCTTTCTACTCTCACAAAGTTAGGTCCAAGTCATTCAATCTTTGTCTCCACTTTCCATGCCACAAAAAGTGCCCTTGGCACTACATGGAAAATGCCTTCTTTGGATTCATTCATTGCCAACTTGACTAGGGAGCAAGATAAGCTAATTCATATGGGCAAAATTAATTATACTCAACCCCAAGATTTGATATCTAAAAATGGTAAGGATAAGACTTCAACAAAGGAGAAGAAGAAAAAGAACAAGGACCAGGAGAAGAAGAAAGAAAATAATAATCCTGCCAAAAACAACACTGAGTCTTCATCCTCAAATGCTAAATCGAAGAAGGAAAAGGTTAAGTGTGCCTATTTCAAAAATATAGGGCATGATGAATACAAATTTATGAATAAACAAATAGATCACCTAACTCATCTTCTAGAGAAGCACAACATAGGTGTTCCTGAGTCCATCAAGCAGAATTCATCTACCCAAGATTCTACCAAGGCAAAAGGCAAGGGTAAGGAGAAAGAAAAGGGCAAGGCCCTTGTAGCTACTACAAATTCTACATCATCATGGGTCATTGATTTGGGTGCTTCTTACCACATGGGCTCTTCACTAGTTGAGTTTTCATCTTTAGAGCCTTGTAGCATGACTTCAATTAGTTTGGGTGATGACACATCAGTTTTCATTGTAGGGAGAGGGTCAGTTGAAATGGAAGGAGGAACATTCAATAACATTCTAAGTGTTCCTTCTCTTTCAACCAATCTCCTATCAATGTACCAAATCACTCACATTGGTCAAGGCATGAGAGTTAAGTTTTCACCAGATTCAATGGCTATCAGGGAGTTGCATAGTGATACTACACTGGTAGTGGGTAGGGTAGATCACTAAGTAAGGTTATACACCTTCTCACATTTTGCACCAGATTCTTCTCCAACAACATTTCTAACTCATTCAGATGAAATTATCAAATTATGGCATGAGTGGTTTGGCCACCTTAACTAACGCTACCTTGAGCAAATTTGCAAACATGACATGGTCATTGGCTTGCCTCATGTCCAATTCTCAAAAGGACTTTGTGAGGGGTGCTCCCTTGGGAAGCATCCTGAAGCAAAATTTGATAAAGGTAAATCTTGGAGGGCTTCACAACCTTTGGATTTAGTCCACAGTGATGTATCAGGACCCTTTCCCAAACCATCTTTCACAAGGGCCAAGTACATCCTCACTTTCATTGATGATTTCTCTAGGTACACTTGGATATATTTTCTCAAACAAAAGTCTGAAGTGTTTGAAAATTTTCTAGACTTCAAGGCTCTTATTGAAAAATAGAGTGAGAAATCCATCAAGGTTATTCAAACTAATAATGGAGGGGAGTATGTCAGCATCAAGTTTGAGCAGTTTTGCACCATAGAGGGGATTGATTTAAAGTGCACAGTCACTTATAGTCCTTCATAGAATGGGGTTGTAGAATGCAAGAATAGGTTCTTGAAAGAGATGGGTAGCTATATGATTCACTCCAAATCCTTAGCACCACATTACGTAGCTGAAGCCATCAATTGTGCTTGCTACACTCAAAATAAGGTTCCTCACAAAGCTTTGAAAGGGATAACACCCTTTGAAGCTTGGCATAAAAGGAAACCTGATGTTGAGCACCTTAGGGTTTTCAGATCCCCAACCATGGCCCTCATTTTGAAGAAGAAATGAAAAGCTATGGAATGTCAGTCCAAGCCTTACATCTTTATAGGATATCCAGATGGTATTAAGGGGTATCACCTTCTAGATCCAGTCACTCATGAGTTCTTCATTGAGAGAAGTGTCCATTTTTAGGAGAGTCCTAAAGACTCAACACTTGGCACTTCTTCTCCCTCATCAGATCTACTTCTTCATGATGATTCCCCATCAAATTTAGATTAGCCACAATAGGTTCTTGAGCTAGAGACATCTTCTTCTTCTTTGAGTTCAGATAGTGAGGATAGTGATGCAGAGTCATCCACCTCTAGTCAGTCAGAAGATGAGGAGTTAGCACCTGACTTGCCCACTTCTAGGCCACTTTGGGCCAGATAGACACTTGAGAGTGTTGGCACTTTAGGCAAGAGATCTTGCAGATGACAGACGTACTAGGGGGGATTTTCAGAGAGATCCACATGCCTTCTTTGCTTCAGTTTTAGATCCATAGACTTTTCAAGAGGCATCGGGGGTACCTGAGTGGGATAGTGCTATGGAGGAAGAATATTCTTCCTTAATCAAAAATCACACTTGGGACTTGACTTCACTTCCTAAGGGAAGAAAGATGGTTTGATGTAGGTGGATATATTAGACCAAGTTTGTAGTAGATGGGTCTATTGATAAGTACAAGGCACGATTGGTCACCAAGGGTTTCTCACAGGTGCCAGGCATTGACTACTCAGAGACCTTTACACCCATTGCAAAGATGAATTCTATCTGACTCACCTTGGCTATTACTATAACACATGGTTGGGATGTGCATCAGATGGATGTGAAGAGTGCCTTTCTTCACGGAGACCTAGAGAAGGAGATCTACATGGAGCAGTTGCCAAGATTTGTTCAAGATTCTTCCTTAGTATGCAAACTTAAGAAATCTATATATGGCCTCAAATAGACCCCTTGGGCTTGTTATGCCAAAATGGATTCCTTCCTTCTCACAGCAGGTTTCACTAGGTGCCATTTTGATCCCAATGTCTACTTCTTGCAATAGGATGATTCACTCCTAATTTTGGTTCTATATGTTGATGACCTTTTGATCACTGAGAGTTATTCATCAGCTATTACAATAGTGAAGGCATCTCTCCAGGATATATTTGACATGACAGACTTAGGTTTTTTGCACTACTTCCTTGGCATCGAGATCTCACAGTTAAATTTAGGGATTTCTCTTGCATAGCCTAAGTATGCTTTTTATTTATTGGCTCAATTTCACATGGCTGATTACAAGCCATCTTTGACTCCCTTCTATCAAGAGTCAAGCATGAGGCTGACTATTCTTCACCATTGGTTGATGCCACTTGGTATCGACAACTTGTTGGTAGTCTCATCTACTTGACTCACACTAGGCTTGACATATCATATACAGTGGGACTTGTCTCTAGATTCATGCAGGAACCTCATGAGCTACATTCAAAAGCAACTAAGAGGATCTTTCATTACATACAGGGTTCACAGAGATATGGGATTCATTATAGATTTAGCATAGAGGTTAACTTGGTTAGATATATAGATTCAGACTGGGCTGGTGATTCACAGACTTGGAAGTCCACTTTTGGTTACAATTTCTCTCTAGGTTCTGGTCCTATTAGTTGGTCTAGCAAGAAGCAAAATGCTATTGCTATATCATCCACAAAAGCAAAGTACAAGGGAGTTGTTAATGTAGCTACCGAGGCTATTTGGCTTTAGGGGATACTTTCTGAGTTTGACATTCCTATCAGGCAGCCCATAATCATTTATTGTGACAACCAGAGTATTATTTAGATTTGCATGAATCCAGTTCAGCACCAGTGGACCAAGCACATAGAGATTCACATGCATTTCATTCGAGAGCTTATTCATAGTCAGGTCATTGACTTGATATTTTTCCAATCTTAAGAGTAGGTTGTAGACATCTTCACCAAAACTTTCATTGAGAGCAAGTTCATTCATCTATGAGCTCTTCTTGGGGTGTGGTCTACATCTACAGTAGCATCATCTTCATGGGGGCTTTCTAGCCTCTTCTTTTCTTTTATGTCTCTCTTTTGGGGGGAATTTTTTTCCTACGGGTTTTCTCCTTTTCTCTATCTTATGGGAGATTGCATTTGTACATGAGTACCTCATCAGGCCTAGTTGTCATGACCCATTTTTTACTTCCACACTAACCACCTAAGTTGTGCTTATGGGGGGTATTAGTGTAGGTTTTTATTTTTCTCTATTTATTAATTAGGGAAATTGTATTTTTTTGCATACATGGAGTTTTCCTACATTTGTGGGATAGGCTAGCTTATGTGGAGATGTGTGTCATAGATGTGTCATAAGTGTCATAAAAATGTCATAAGTAACTCCTTTGATGGGAGTTACTTCTCTATTCTTAGCACCTTGCCACCTCCTTTTATGGAGGAGTTATAGTATATTCTTGGGGTGCCTTGGCCACCTTTTGTGGAGGAATTACTTACATGCTCTCCAATATGTATTCTTCGCTTTGGCCATCTCATGTTAATTAGATTTTGGTTTTCTCCATTTTGTCTTATGCAATTTAGCTTCTTGTATAATTTCAAATTACTTTAGCATCTATGTGGTGTGCACTTGCTTCATCTCATGTGATCACATCTCCATTGCATTCACATTATCCAAATTCTAGCAACAACTCTGATACAGAGAATATTTATCACCCTTTTCTTCAAATCTTTCAAAGAAAAGATCTCCAAGCTGATCCCATGTAGATATTGTAGTTGGAGTTAAGGATCGGTACCATTCTAGATCCTTCCATTTAAAAGAAGCTACTAATAATCTTATAGCCACATTCTATTGTGTGACCACATGTATAACACACACATCAGATACATCTTGAAGATGTTCTTTAGGTTTTTTAAAATCTTGCCCACTAAATTTGGGTAGAGCCTTTAAGGCATTTATTGGAATAGGGTCCCATGTGGCTAGTGGTATTGGTAGGATCAAAGGACTGCAAGTGTTCCAACTTGCATAATTTCTTGGGGGTATAGGAGCTCCCATATTTACTCTTGGTATTGGTATAAATTGATTGACTCTTCATCTCAAACTAGTTATCAAAGGTAGAAAAAGAATACCTAGATTTACAACAAATTGAGATCTTGTCACTGGTCCATAGCTCTGAATCCTTGTAGCTCTCTGGTTCATATGGTCTTGAAAGAAACTTCAAGATAGTGTCCCACCGGGCATGCCAAAAACTATTGATGATTAAAATTAAACTATTTCTAACACAAACAATGGGAAGTTTCAAGAATGTGGGACTTGTAACTTGAAACAACCTCTAGATTTTAAAGAAGTTGGCTCTTCTTTATATCAAGGGTATAATGAGAAAAGGAATAGAAATTAAATAGAAACACAAGTGAAACTAAAGAAACTCTAACTATGGTGATGCACCTGAATTTAATTTGACCCTTAAGCACAGTGAAGCTATATGTAAGATTCAATTACATTAAAGAGTGAACAAGGCATGATCAATGTAAAAGATGAAAATAATAATAAAAAGAGGCTCACAACTTAGACTAATTTTGTAGTGACACAAAAAATATCAACAAAGGCATAGAACTCAATCTTATTAATTCTCTAGTCACATAAAAGGCACAAAAACATGCACAGTTACATAAACTTTCTAACTCAATAAAATAGAACAAAGGCAAATGATATTCCTGATCACAACTAAAAAAGTCTAAAAACTCTTGAGAATAATCGCTCATAGAAAATTATCTCTATCTTTTGATCCTCCTTTTGGTGATCTCTACACCCCTATTTATACCATTAGATTAGCTCTAGATTGTCTGCACATTCCCAATCTAACAGCCTAACTGAACTCTAACTAAACTAGAAGTGTCTAACACAAGATATTTCTTAGATCTAAAATGTTTTATCTTCCTACAATTTCATTAGCTAACATAGATACCCAGGATGCTTCTCACTTTTAAATGGGAGGGGACACTTGGCCTTGTCCCTTACTCTTTTTGAAAACCTTCTTATTATTTAGGAGGCACTAGAAAATGACACCTGGCATGTTTCATAGCATTTACCAAAGGCACACGACACTTTCCATGTAACTTATACTCTTTTTGTGTCTTCTCTTAGGAGTATTCCATCCTTGACATCTGTCACCATCCACTTCTCCAAAACTTTAACAACTTAACAAAAAATGGGACCCACAACACTTCTCACCTGAGCAACTTCAAAAAGGGAATAGGGACAGGTGGCACTTTCCACGAATCTTTATCAAGGGACATGTGGTGGTCTCCATTACTTTTAGATACCCTTTGAGAATCCTATGGAATGTGAAACTTGGTGGTCTCTGTGTCACTTTATCTATACTATAGAAACATTTGGGCCTCATTTCATATTTACACAGATGGTGACACTTGGTAGCTCTCACTTGCCTTAGAAATAGGACCCAAGACCCTCCACAGTCTTTACTTATCAATGAAACAAAGTGAAGATAATTTGGATGTTGACACGTGGTGGCTTTCACTTTCTTCAACTCAGGATATGTGGCATCTTTCATTGCTTTTAGAAAAGCATATTGAAATCTTCCATGGTTACCACCTGGCACCTTCCACTTGATCTTGAGAAAAACTTATTGAAAAGAAGCTTTTGAGATGTATAAGAAACATGAGATGTGGATGTTGACACTTGTTTTGCTCCGCTGAGTTACTATGGGATACATGGCGTGTGAAGACTAACTTATAGAAAGTATGAAATGTGCCTCGACAGATGACACTTTGTAGCTTCTACATGATTTTGAAACTTAAACAAATTTTAGGGAAAACTAAATTTGAGCCCGTGTTCTGAGTTAAAAACTTCACTGTCTTGAACCAAAGTGTGCACGGACAAAATTTTGGATTGTACAACTGAAAATAAAAATAAAATGTAGAGTATTTTTTAGTCTACAGTCTTCAAAAAAAAATTCATAATAAATTTTTTGAATAATCTTCAAATCACTTTTTCCAAACATTTTAACACTTAGAAAATTATCGTGAAGTGCTTTGGGATCTCTTCCTTCATCATGAATTTTGTTCATAACTTCTACACACTTTCACTCATGTAAAATTTTTGACATAATTGTTTTAAAAGAGCGATCTTATTTTTGTTGCTTTGTGACTGATGCTTCTTGGTTTTTATAACTTTGATTTGGACTATTTTTGTGAAATTTATTGTCACGACACTTTTTTTGAACATTGATCTTTATAATTTTTGGTCACAACAAAAATTATGACTAATACCAAACAATTTTTCTAAAGACCTAAATACTTAAACAATTATTGAGAAGTCTTTAGAACTTTTCTAGACTTTCATTCATGCAAAACCTCTGACTCATTCATTCTAAAAATCATGAAGACCAAATTTTGAAAATGTATTGAGTATTTTAATTTTAAATTAGCACAAATTTTTATCTAAATCTGACTAAACTTTGAGAAGCCATTATAAATTTTGTTTAGAACTGTTTTTGCAACAATGTCGTAACATTTTCTCTGAAGACCTACGTGCACTATATGAATAGGAATAGTCAATGACTTTGATTTAAAAATCAAAGGATATTTAAAAAAAAAATGGCTAAGAATTTAAATGGATAATTAATTTAAAACAAAGGGTTAACTATTTTAAAATAAATGACGAAGGCAAAACCGAAAAAATGACTAATTATAAACTAGAAATTGCATAATGACTTAGTCATTTACTTGATCTAAAGCTAATTTACTCCATTTTTATGAGAAGTGAATAAGTTATGTACTAAAACCTTATAAACATTTATTCACTCAAATTTAAATTAAATCAAAAATGGATGAAAATTGTTTAATAAAAGAGGTAGAAAACTACAAGAATGGTTAGATAATTTTCACAAGCCTAAGGTAAAATACTATAAAATGAATTTAAAACCAGAAGGAAATAATGAAACTAAGACTTAATATACTTATTCAAATTCAAATATCTAACTAAATACATTCCTAAGTGAAAGTGTGGACTAAATTTAAGAAATGTAAAGATATCAAATCAAACCCATTTAGTCACTTGTAACTAATCATCTAGTAGATTCCCAAGAAGGTTGATTTAATCAAGAAAACATAATGAAATTATAAAAGGTATAAGACTAGAATCCTAAGAAAAAAGAGGGTACCCATTTTGAAACTAAAAATGGGGAGTGATGTGTAAGAAATAATAAATGGTAACTCCTACTGGGAAATACTCTTAAGTATTTCAAGAACCTAGAATCTTTGATTCATAAGAAGAAAACGTATTAGCTACAAGTTATCACTTAGAAAAAACCATAATTTAAAGGCACTAAAGTCTAAAATATTTGTTGAAATACTAGTTTATAATCCTATCAAAATCATATATGTGTATGATTAAGTGATTTATTTATTTTCTTTGGATTCACATGCATTAATTTGGATTTTTCTATGGCCATAACTAATGAAGGGAAAATATTTTATAATTTATCTTAGTGGAGGTGATGTTGTCACTGATCTATAGTCATCCAAGCTTTTATATCCCAAATAGAGGTACATCTAGTCCCTTCCAAAGGCCTTGCTCTACTCCCAACTAGGATGGAAAGCCTATGGTGGAGGTTGTCAAGATCACCCTTTTGAGGATAATTTTAGATTTTATATTTTAGCTCAATTATTTTGAAATTATATTTTTTGAATTTAATCAATAGAGTTTTGGGGATAAATTCATGGGTAAAATAAAATTGCAAGCCCATGACAACTCAATACAAACCAGGATTGAAGAAATGATGAATTTTATTTATATATTTCCTTTCAAGTGCATTAGATGGATTCAAATAAGAAAATAGTTGTTCTAAAATTCACAAATTATGTTATGAATCATTGACATTTAGAATTAAATAGATAAACATAGAAACAATAGTATTTCACACAATGTTTTTGAGTAAAATTATAATTAAGTTTTTTAAGTGTCATCTTTGTTATCTTTACAATAGCCTTTCATTTCATTTATTCGATTAACAAGGGGGGCCATACGGAAAAACTAATTGGTACAAACCCAAAAAGGAATAGAAATAAAAAAACAAAAAAAATTAAACTTAAGATAATAAAAAAGGGATAAGAAAGAAAGATATAAAGTAAAAGACTAGTTATTTAAAGGGGCTTCCCAACCACTCAAGCTTGGAAGTAATGCCAGAGGAATTTACCATTGATAGGAAGTGCAACATCTTTTATTTTTAGACACATTAATTAGAATGAATTATTTCCCAATATTTAAAATATTTGGTAGGGACCAATCCACAATGCATAAAACTTTCCATGTTATCCCTTTTATTAATGAGACCCATCACATAAGAGGACCAGATTTGAGATCCAGAAGGCCTTCACTTTAGCCCTTTTGTCAAACCAATGTTTGAATAACTATTGATGTCTACTAAAGTATATCAAGGTTGTACCTCATTATTATTTTAACTATATGAGGTTCAAGAGGTGGACCTCTATTGGATCATTAGTTCCTGGGTAATCTTTGGTGAAGAGTACGATATGGATCTTCACATTGGTTGGGAAGATAAGATCTTGGTCATATACCATATGATATGGGGAAGCCCATAAAGAATAATTGATCCTAATTCTATTCAAAAAAAATCAAATTTAAGCATATCATGCCAATCCCTTGAGTTTCTTCCTAAAAGTTTCTTAATTACATTCAACAAATTCTTATTTGTTGATTCAGCCAAGCCATTACATTATGGATAATGGTTTAGTGAAAATTTAAGAGTTACATAATGATAATAAGACCATTAAAGGAATTTTATGGAGGATAAATTAGGGCCAATATCACATACCAACATGGTAGGCATACCAAACCTTATACCAATGTGTTCCTCCAAGAATTGAATGACTATATCTATGGTTCAATTTCAAAATGGTTGGGCTTCAGCCCAATGAGTATAGTAATACATTGATATAATGATGAACTTTCGGCCATTAGAATAATTGGAATTTATCTCCCCCACAAAATCCAATCCCTATTTAGAAAAGGTCTAGGCCTTGATGATCGACAATAATGATATATCTGGGGTGTAATCACATAGTAGATATGGTAAATCCTCTCATGTAGATGTGCATCCTTAAAAAGATATGGTAAATATTAGTCTAATATTTGTATTTTATGAGTGTTAGTACTTCCTAAACCATGATTTTTTCCATATTTTCCATGGAAATATTTGATTATTATAGTTACTTCTTCCTTATTCAGTCACTTTAAATATACACCTTCATGGTTTCTTTTGTATAGAGTGTTAGATTTTACCATGAAATGACTACTTATTAAGTGTAACACCTTGTTTTTAATTGATTTTAAGTGATTTTAACACTCATTATTCATCAAATATCTTACTATATCCATGTATGAATCATCATACATGATGTCATGCACCAAGTATTATTAATAAATGATTTGGGGGTCTACCCTAGTGATGGGTTTTTAGAGTCCTTGCTCTCAAAAAATATTAATTAACTATAGATATAGGTTGAGATAATATATTATGGTCATAAATTCACCATGCCTTTCTCCTAATTCATTATACATTAGCATGGCCTTCATGGATAGATCAGGTACCACAAAAAATGCCTTACTTTATAGAATGTAATGCTTAAACTTTTTAACAGCCTTGATCAAAGTAAAGGCTTATTTATCAAGTGTGTAATATTTGAGTTCGACATTCCTAAGTATGATTCTCATGAATAACACTAGTGTTTCATCTCCCAACTCCTTTAATTGTGTTAATACAGTAGCCATAGAATGTTGTGAGGAAAATGAATAAATGTAGAAAGGTTAAGTGTAGTTTAGGCTAATAAGTATGGACATATTCTCCATGGTAGCCTTGATTTGGTCAAAGGCCATATTTGATTTAGTAGTAAATCTAACCTTTTCATCCTATTTATCATGTTATTAAGTGGTTTGATTATCTCATAAAAGCCTAAGATAAATTTTGTTATGAAGTTGATTTTTTTGAAGAAACTCTTTAGTTATTTCTTAGTGTTGGGATGTGGGATTTTCAATATTACCTCCACTCTATCAAGATATATAGATATGACCTTATTATAGATAACATGGCCTATTAGGTTACCTTCAATCACCCCAAATATGCATTTCTTGATATTTAATGAAATCCAATGGTCTTTGAATCTTTGCAACTCTTTCCTCAAGTCTTTTATATGAGTAGATATCCTCATCGAGAATATTTTTAGATCATACATATAAACAACTATTAACTTTCCCATTAAATTATTGAATTCAATATACATAACCCTATAAAAGGTGGCACTTAGATTGATCAGGCCAAAAGATATATTTTTATGTATATGTTCCCCACTTGGTATTTAACTTTATCTTGATTATATCTTCATAATCGACTACCACTTGATTGTAGCCCAAATACCCATTAGGGAAGGACATCATTTAGAAAAAATTTATAATATGACACACTTTATCCAATTAATTTTAAGGGTAGTTATCCTTTTCTGAATCTTTATTAAGGTTACAAAAATGAACACATAATTTGATCTCACCATTCTTTTTCCTCATTGGTACCAAATTTGCTACACATGTAGAATGTCTTATCAGAAAGATGATCCTTGATGCCAATAGTTTCTATAATTATTTAAAAATTAGGGGCTCTAAAAATGGATTTATAGTCCTTTTCCTTTACCTAGATGGATTGAATCTAAGCTCAAGGGGAATAGTGTGTGTCAAAATAGAAGTGTTGAAGACCTTGAGATCTTCATAACTCCATGAAATCACATCCCTGAATTCTTTGAGAGTTTGAGAAAAATATTATTTATCTTCTAGGGTATAGGTGGTGCCTAATATAACTTATTTCACTTCATTTATACCTCCCAAGTTTTACTGATCATGATGCATACCCTTGATAGGGGTTCTACATAGAATAACCTTTTAAGTGAGATCATTACTTTGGGTATGATATTTATTTTTATCTTCATCATCTCATCCTCATCCAATTTTAAGTCTTCTTGACCATCCTCATAAATTATTTTATCTACAAACACTTTAGCATTGGTGATTAATTCTATTATATGTTGGTCATCATTGAAGACTTGGAGATTGTTGATGTTATATGGGATTGAAGTGTTAGAGACTAAATCTACTCATAACCTTCTCATTTTTTAATGTTAAATGTGTTATAAAGTAATTGTAATAGTGTTCAATGCATTTTTTACATAATTATTTTATCTAGGTAACATTTAAATGCTAAAAGAATCTAAGTCTTCAGTTAGGTTCTAGACTATGTTGCATTACCTAGACAAGCATTTATCATTGAAAGAATATTAGATTCTCACCTATCTAACTACCAAATTAGATTCACCCAATACATTGATATTATTTACTTTATTACCAAGGGTGAATATGAGACCATGTATTAATGATTCATATTTAACCACATTATTAGTACAAATGAACTATAGATAGTAGGACACTAGATAATATTTCCCTCTTGGATTAATCAATTCCACATTGATACCACACCCATTTTTAGACCATGAACCATAAAATTTTAATGTCCAAGAGTGTGATACTAATTTTAGAACTAGTATCTTAAGGAGGGTCAAAATTGTTGTGACATTTACCTCTTGATGAATAGTTAACTTCAAACCATATTACCTTGTTTTGTGGATTTGATTTATTTATGAAGAGCATAAATGTTCTTCACTTCTAATTGATTCATCAAATCTTGGGTTATCACATACAAGTGTGATATTTTGGAAGGATACTA